>JAWDJC010000018.1:600000-1154266 GCA_033682645.1 Phoma sp. ATCC 74077
TGCTGATCATGGAGTATGTACTGATGATGATACCGGCGTTGCGAGGAAAGCTGTTCTTGTTATCCGCGGTAAACACAGCGACATCCTCTGGGTTGATGTTGGACCACTTGATGAACTCAGCTCGCCATTGGACAACAGACATTGCACTGGTGCATAGAACAATCACGGACTTCTTGACACCGCAAGCTGCCGTGATACCAACTAAAGTCTTACCTGCACCGCAAGGAAGGACGATAATGCCTGACCGAGCACGCGAGTTCGAGAACATCTTGCTCAAGGCCTTCTCCTGATAGTATCGGATCTGTGCATGGGGTTTCAGGTCAATCTCCAGGTTGGCATTCACTTCATCGTTGTTGAAATCATACTCCTCGGTCAGTGGCAAACCGATGGCTCTGCACCGCTTGACAACCCTTTCTCGCTCCTCGCTCTTAATTTGGAATGAGTGAACCTGTGCAACTTCATCATCGTCGTCATCCTCTCGCAATGCGGCAATCATGTCGCTAGGTGCTGGGTTCTCTGCGGCGGCCTGCTGTTGCTGCTGAGCCATTTGGTTTGCGCCAGCGGCCATTTTGGTACCTGGAATAGCCATCTGACCGATCTTAGGTGCAGCCTCCTTGATCAGGCCATCCGTGGCATCTGCTCTACACTCGGCAACAATAGGATCGCGGAGCAGTTTCTGAAGTATGGAAGGATCCTCACTCTCGATGTAGGAGAGCGTCTTCTTCAACACGATCTTGGCTTTGCCAAACGCAGAGGTGGATTTCTCAACGAAGCTGATGATGGCGTCTGACAAAGCGGTCTTAGAGTACCGGTCAAGCTTGTCGATGATCTCTTTGCTAGAGTGACCGACACTGACAGCGGCGAAAAGGCTGTGCGTGGTAAGCTGGTATTCATGCATCTTCGAGACACGCGATTGCGGTTCGGCAATATTGATCAAGAAGTCTTGGGCCTCATCGAAGAGAGGATGGAAAGACTCAAGGATGATGCCTCCTGCATCATTGACCCATAGAGGGCGATTATGGTGGTCAGGCTTCAGCGGCGCATTCCACTGATCAGACTTCTTGAAGAGGTCCGCCGCTGCATCTCGAACTCGGCTGGCTCGCGCCCGCTTCGTCATGGCCTTTACATCAAACTCCTCCTTCAGCTGATCAAATGTCTCCTGGTCGCTCATGGGCCCCTCCTCGTTGTCGTCCCACCCATCCTCCGCTTCAGCATCTGCCGCCGTTTGTGCCTTGCGCTTTTTTGACGCCATGATGGCGCGCTGACGCCCTCAGCGACGCGCTTCGAGCCTACGATGCGAGTGCGAAAAAAAGGCGGCGTATGCGGACACTGGACGGAGACGGAACGCCCAGC
The DNA here is from genome assembly GCA_033682645.1 of Phoma sp. ATCC 74077. Taxonomy (NCBI): domain Eukaryota; kingdom Fungi; phylum Ascomycota; class Dothideomycetes; order Pleosporales; family Didymellaceae; genus Phoma; species Phoma sp. ATCC 74077. The sequence continues at coordinate 601,354 of JAWDJC010000018.1, forward strand.
CGGATGCGGGCAACGTGTATATGTTGGAAGGCAGCCGTTGAGGTTGAGGATGGAAGAGGTGGCGTAGGCAGTAGTGATTAAATGATGGCTGCACGCTGAGCTCGAGATGCTTATGTAATGACGTAGTGTTGGACTGGAACCTGAACCACCGCTTTCTAGCGTAGTCAGGTGAGGCCGAATCAGTATCGAACCGGAGGCAAGGCGAGTCAAACCATGAGCGAGCTTCAAGTAATCGAGGAGAAGTTAAGGTGTACCTCGACGGTGGAGAGACGCGTTGGCGGGTGTCGCGCGAGCATGTGAGAACAGCAGCCTCAATCAAGCCCGGCGTTTGGTTGCTTAGCACCGCCGACGTCAACGCTGCAGCCAAGCTGCTTGCCCTCAGCACTCACAGCACACAGAATGCGTACATGAAGGAGTGACATGCATACCAATGGGCGCTTCCGACTCAAAACTCAGCTTCAAACAGGGCATCTTCCGCCTGTCAGAGCCCAGGCAGATTCCCGCCGATGATGCTTATTGGACTGGCGTATGCCTCTGCCTCGTACTTGCCTAACTGTGCTAACCACTGTACCAGTTCTGGGAGCTCCCCGAGTCTGCCGAAGATGTATTCTCGCTCTTCTCGCCCGCTGATATTCGCCGCACGCGCGACAATAATCTAGCGAACCTCGAGACGCTCATCCTCGCCGTAACCTCGCGCCTCTGTGTCCTCCGCAACCACCCCTCTTTCCCCGATCCTCAGCTTGCACCAGAGCGGGATGCCCTCAATTGCATACGGGTGCTCACGCGACTGCTACCTTTTCTCTATGAAGCCGACCATCTTGAAGGATGGGAAGACCAGTTCTTCTGGGCTGCGCGGCGGCGGCGCAGTCGGCGAGGCCAGCTCGCGAGGAGCGAGGTCATCTTCGACGAGGCCGATCCTGAGCAGACGCCGACCGAGAAGGAACCAGAGTTTGAGAAGGCCAAACCGCTAGCAGAGGAGATCATCGACAGCCTTATCGACCTCCTCTTCTTCTCCGAGTTCACACTGCCCAAAGTGCCAGCAGGCAAGAACAAGGTCTCGTACGCAATATGGCAGAGCGGCGTTGGCTGTAACACACCTGTGGCCTCCACCAAGGAGTTTGAAAGTAACAGGACTGAAATCTTGCGGCTGCTCCTCACACTGGCGAGCAAGTCCATGTACATGTCAGCCGGTATGCACCATGATCAGTGTTGCGTCGAGGCCCTCCTAACCAAGCACAGGTGTTCTCCCCGTGAAGGGTGTCAAGGCCATTACCTACATAGCGACTTGTCCTGACAAGCAAGTTGTGCTATCAGTTCTATGCTCGCTTTTGAATACAGCGAGTGACCCCACCCTGTTCATCCATACACTTGCTAATCTGCACAGACGTTGAAGTACAACCCCATAACATGGCGCGTGCCATACGACCATGTCGTCTTCAAGGACCAGCGACAAGTACTGGTCACATACTGCCTTCAACTCCTTCTAGTACTCATCCTGTACCCTGTACCTGAACCTGGCAATGGGCCCGCACCGAAGAACTTCTTTCGCCATTTCCTTGGTCGCCTACACCGGCCACAAGACTTTCAGTTCCTGGTCGATGGTATGACACGAATACTAAATCAACCTGTATGTCCACATCACCTCCTCTTTCAACGTTATCGCTGATGTGAAGTAGCTTCAAGCCAACACCTCGTATCTTCCAGGAAGCCACAAGTCTTTGACATGGGCGCCCGAGATGATTATGCTCTTTTGGGAAGCCCTGCAGTGCAACAAGCGCTTCCGTTCGTTCATCATCGATACTGACCGTGCCCATGACTTTGTAATCTTGGTGCTGTACTACGCTATCGATCAACGCAATGATCCGTCAAAGCAAGGCCTCGTACGCATGTGTATATTCGTACTTCAGACGTTGAGCGTCGAGCCACAATTTGGCAAAAGCCTCAACAAGACGTTTGAGGGACAGGAGTCGCTGCCGCCTAGCATACGAATACCAAACTTCCATGGCACATATGCCGACTATGTCATTACGGTAAGCTCGATGTCTGATCACCTAGCGTGTGCTGACTTTGCTAGTCTATCTACACGCTGCTCACCTCAGGGAAAGGCAAACTTGATGCGATCTACCCTGCATTACTCGCTATTCTCAATAATATTGCGGCGTATGTGCAGAACCTCGGACGTGCCCCAAGTTCCAAGCTCCTCCAACTCTTCGCATCCATGTCCTCGCCCAGTTTCCTATTCGCGAACGAGAACAACCACACTCTTCTCCACTCTTTGTTGGAAGTCTTGAATGCCATGGTGGAGCATCAATACCAACGTAAGGGTCATTTGCGTTACGGAATTGCACATGTATTGACATGTTGAACAGATAATCCGAATCTGGTGTACGCAATTGTGCGATCGCGGAAACGATTCCAGGCTTTACGGGACTTCACACTTGAAAGTGCTCAAGAGGAACTTGAACGCCAAAATCAGCTGCGCAAAGAGGGCGGCGAAGAGCTCCAGAGGACAGCGTCTATCGACAGTTTACGAAGCCCTACTGTGTCGCGAACACCTACATTGGGCAACGTACCAGAGGAGGACAGTGCCTTCGCCATTGGTGATGATGATGACTCAGATGCGGAAGAACCACGCACACCAGAGCCGCCACGATCACCGGTGCAGTCACCATCGGGAGCTTCAAGAAGCGCATCGATAGCATCATCTGTCGATGAGTCTGTTCCACTCCAATTAAGAGGCATGTCAGAGAAAGCGCGGGGCAAGATGCCGGTTGGCCAGCCCACGTTTTCTCGACAGAATAGCATGACCAGCCTCCACAGCGTAGCGGGCCCAGCATTAGCCTCGAACGAGTTCTTCACGCCGTCTGTACCATGGGTAAGTGTTGTTCCTTTCCAATTTGGACTATACTAATGCTGGCACTAGCTGGAGGGTTGGCTTTCGGAATTGCCGCTTCACACTGTCCTTATGCTGATATCAGAGCTCGGTCCTAAGATGCCCAATTCAGGAAGCTCCAATGACACAGCGGCAGCATTGACAACCATTCGTGAGACGGAGGTGCGCGGCATCGAGCCTTCGCCTATTAGAGTTCATCTCTTCGAATGGTCGCCCCTGTCCCTTGGTTGGTACGAGTCACTTCTTTGGGGATCTGTCTTCGCAGCCGAAATGCTCGTAGCGAAGGGTACAGCCGGGGTTTGGAACAACACTAGCATAAGGTTGTTCAAGGTCCAAGAAGCTGCGGCCACTGCCCCGTCTCTAATGGCACCACGAGGGGCTGTAGACGCAGTAGGGAGCAACATTGTGCAGCGAATTGGCAGCCTTAATTTGCGGGGAGCGGCCAGTCAGGCCACACCGCGTACTCCAGCGACGAGCGGCAACTCCGGGAATGCGAATGTTAGGGACGTCTAGCGCAATATGACAACCTCGCTTCCCCAGGTAGATGGCGAAAGTTGGCCATGTTTGGCCACATGTCTATTTATTCCAACAAAGAGAATAGTTGATTGGAAGCTCCTGATTGGCGTTCCTGAGCTGCACGTTAGGCTCTTTGCCCCATTTCGAACTTACGATTTGCCGATCCCATCGGCTTTGGAGCTGGACCCTGACGATTGCCATGCTCAGCCACACACGCCACACGTGTGGCGAATGCCAATCTTCTGAAGGGGGTATACAGCCAACAACAATCCAAGATTCTTCACAAGCGCGTCTAGACTCTGCTGAATGTGACGCGAAACGCGCAATCCCCTATGCTTGACTGACGTGTTTCTAGATTTCTTATCCCGCTATGCTATTGTAACGAGTCAAGCGCGGGATCTGGCACGGGTGATAATGTACCCTGGAAGTACTCCCAGGCCTAACGAGAATCGCGACTTACAGTACACATTCTCTTCCTGCGCCGCGTGAGAGCCCGTGCTTCTACAATCTGTTACACCCATTACATTCTCACTTTACAAACGAGTAGCTGCTGACACTAGACTGAATGACTTCGGAGACGCTCCAATCTCCAAGGAAAAGTCGCACAAGGCATTGAAGTATCCTCCTTGGTCATAACGAGGCTAATCAACGACTATTCATTCTTTGCGATAACTGCGTCAGAACACTCTTCAACAATCGTTACAGTATGACGACCCCACAAAATGAGGAGAAAGAGGCGGTCACAACATATAGCATGCATGTCTGTGTATCTGCTCGCCGACTATCGAAGACTGCTGACTATCATTATAGGTTTCAGCCAAATACCTAGAGCTGACGAAGAAGAAGCTTGAACTGACACGTCTACCGCGCGAACTTGAGTTGCCGGAGCAAAGGACATGGGAGCAGGGAACACCCAAGAGTGTACTTGAACCATTGTTGGACTTCTGGTGCGTTCAAATTCCAATAGGTCAGCCTATTACACTCAATCGGAGGAGCCAGTGGTCGCACGGGCATGTTATGGATGTTTCGAACCGAAGTAGGAAGGGCTACTACTGGGGATCTTCGTCTCCTGTGGACACTTCTCTTGAACAGTTCAGCTCCAGCGACGGCAGCGAACCCTTCGTGTAAGGGGTCCAAGGGATAGAGGTTATTGGACCCTACCTCTACGACTGCTACTCACTATGTCTAATCTACTTTTCCCGCTTCGCCCAAGGGAGACGGTTCTGTCGGAACAATAGGAAACCCCAACATTACACCACTAGATCAAGCATATACGCTGGAACTGAAGGGAACTAGTTCCATTGCTTCTACGTATTCTACGTAGACATCGTCAAGAACAGAAAAGCTGACCAATTCCTAGGCTCGATGGCTATGACTGGCGAGCTGCTGAAGCGAAGTTTAACCTGGACCTTCCCCAATTTCGCACGAGTATCACAACTCCCTCAACACCCTCAACTAGCCATCGTTCCACCTCCCAGTCGCTTCGCATACATTTCGTTCACAAGCGTTCGAAGCACAGCAATGCCATACCGCTTCTTTTTTGCCACACATGGCCATCTTCGTTTATCGAAGTACAACGAATCATCGACGCACTCACTGATCCTCACTCACTACCGAGTTTCGGTGAGGGCGCACAACAAGCTTTCCATATCGTGGCGCCAAGTATACCAGGCTTTGGTTTCAGCGACGCGAGTATGTCTGAGGATTTCGGGCTCAATGGGACGGCGGAGGTGTTTGATGGTCTGATGGCCCGCTTGGGGTATGACCGATATGTCGCTCATGGGACGGGATGGTAAGCACTCCGTATTCTAGCTTCACAGCAGTATCACTGACTCGCATTAGGGGCTTCAGCGTATGTCGCGCATTAGCTCTACAACATCCAGAGCATTGCCTGGCTGTGCACACAGCGAACCCATCCTTTTCCGAGCCAGCGTTCAAGCGAGGACCATTGGCATACATGAAGTACCGAATCGCGAAGATGACAAAAGCCAAGATTCCTCTTCTGAGCTTCGGCTATATGCCTACGGAACTGCAGGCGCCGCTCGGAATACAATGTGCTGAGGCTAGTCAAGATTCACTCTACTCATCTCGACCATTAGGCCCGACGCTGCATCGTTTATACTCGCTCCGACCACAAACGCTCGCCTTTTCCTTGTGCGATTCTCCAGTTGGACTACTCGCTGCATTACTTGACGTAATTCATACAAGAGCACCAAGCCAGTCGCCGCTTACTTCGAGGTCGAGGTCGCCATTTCTCTCACCGGTTGAGCTCGAGATGCAAGACGCTGAGCATGAGCGATCAGAACAAGATCGAATCCACTCAGGCTCCACCGAACGGCCCCAACACCCATTCAGTCCACGACAGAGCGAGTTGGACGCTCGAAACTACACTTGGTCGCCTACTGAGGTCCTCAGTTTCACGATGCTGCAATGGCTACCGGGGCCCGAAGCTGTACGTAATCCTAAAGCTACGAGGAACAGAGCTGTCTTTGGTTTTTAAGAGGGATTCGCAACGCTTGCGGATCTCAAAGAAATTCTGAAGGCTACCCAAGGAAAAACACTAGGAGTACCTCTTGACATGCGCTTGGTCGCCGTCATCCATTCTTACAACCTGCTGACGTTATGATCTTCTAGGCACTCCGCTGGCTGCGCCGCGCGCACCTCGAATCCACCGATGCCCAATGGAGTAGATACTGTTCAGTCCCTCTAGGTATCAGCTCTTTTCGCGCACGCAACAGCAGCAGAGCTACACCACTCATGTGGGGCTCTGCATCCTGGGACATTGCTTGGGTGAAGCGGCACCAAAGACCTAGCCACATACCAGCATGGGAAGCGCCAGATCTCCTCGTGCTCGATCTGCGAGAGTGCTTCGGCACATTTCTGACGCAAGGAAAGCTAGCCAACCTTCCTAGTCCAGCAAGTTGAGGGCAGCGCTCACGGCAGAGGCTAAGAAGTGTGGAAGGCTGCTATACCTATACGACGGGTCGTTATGCGCATATAGCTGGGTGGGACAATTAGCAGCGTCATGAATGCAGAGCGGAGAGACGGGATGGCAGTGCTGGTACAGGATGCATGTGTGCAGTTTTTGGTTGCTGGGGGTTAGGTGCTGATAGTTGCGGCTGAGTGGGGTATGCGGCGACCGGCAAAGTAATGGGAACCCTGGTCCAGAAGTAATATATGGTTGGGCTAGCAAGCGTTAAGGTAGGGATGGGTAGGGCTATAGCGGGCGTTATGCGGATGCAATGTTGCTATCTTTGGACGACTCGTTATGAGGGTAAGTTGGACGATATTGGCGCACACATGCAATGGGAAATGAGAGAAGCAGAGGTCGAGCGAGGGGACGGCGTCTGATTGATTGTTTGCAGAGGCACACTGTTCAGGCTGGTCCGTCGGTAGCGATATAATGACACACGAGGCTTCCACCTCTTCGTAATACTGCCAAAGAGTAAAGACAATGAGGGACCAGGAACCGTGGCGGAAGCGTGACCGTCAGCAGCCAACGGTGGTAGTGGTAGTAGGAGTGAGCTTGGTGGAATAGGTGTCAGGCTAGCTAGTCGGCCCCGGCGCCCACCGCTGGGTTCAGCCACAACTAGCGGTGACGTCTGGGCTAATCGAAAAACACCGCAAGCACAAGCAAAAATTGCACGCGACAACGCCCGAAGCCTCTACGCTCCCACAACGACAGCAAACTCGTCAGATTGCCTCTGTGAAGCTTGTCTGTACCTCACACAGTACGTTGCACTCCTCACAATCACGCCTCGACCACGTTGTCCCGGCTGCCCGCCACGCAGGAAACTTTGTTCCCGACTCACCACAGGCAGTTTGCACATCAGCGCCCAACCGCCATTGCATTGCATCTCTCGGTCCACGCCCCTCTCCAAACCGACACCGTCAAGCTGGCAGACCTACTCTCCACGTCTCTCCATACTGCATAGGCTGTGATAGCCCGCAGACGACTTCCCGCCGCCCGTCCCCGCCTTTCCATGCGTCAAGAGGATCTGGTACGCTTTCTGTCCAAGCCTGCGAAGTGAGTTGCATCTCCACCGCACCCCGTCACGATACGAGTATTTTGTGAAGCAGCATGCATGGAGAATTCAATGGGAAGCTGCTGACCAGGTCAGGCCCAGATAACACCCGCTACAACGGTCCGCCCGTCCATCTTCACACCCCACTGAGCAGATATCCTCGTCTGCTGGACCCGATACTTCCCCAGGGTATCGGACTCTGGTACTGCGAGGACCACATCGACTGACAACATTTTCCGGCGCAAAGCCTCGTTTATCCCCCTCTCCGCCCGACCTCCCTAACATCGACTGCGGTCGGTCACATTACACACAGACACTGCTGCTGGCAACCGCCAGCCTCATCCCTCTTTGCGACTCGTGGGCCTTCTCTCCTCAGGCGAGCACCGCATTGCTTGTCTGAGCAGCAGATTGTGCTTCACCTAGCCTGATCTCGAAGCATCTGTGCGCCCAATTCCTGCAAACACGGCCAACGATTTCTATTACGTGCGCGCAACAGCCACACAGCCAAGAGATGGTCGCTACTGAAATCCCCAAGCACTACACTGCGTCTCCGTCGTCGCACATCGGCACGCCACATTTGACAATCAATAAAGAGGCCACCATCGATCTCGACTCCTCCAATGCCTTTGAAGGTATACACACCCTGCTGCCCTGTGCCCACGTTGCCAGACTGACATGTGACAGGCCCTGAGAAGCTCCTAGAAGTATGGTTCAGCTCCTCTGCCACAAACCTGCCTGGTCAGGCCGGCCCACTTGGGCTCAAGAAGGTGTCCGCTGAGGTGTGGAAAGATATGCTCGATCTGGTCAACTGCAAGGTCCTGTCCGTCATCGAGTCCGAGCATGTTGACGCCTACCTTCTGTCTGAGTCGAGCATGTTCGTCTTTCCCCACAAGGTCGTGCTCAAGACCTGTGGTACCACCACTCTCCTTTGGGGCCTCACTCGCATGCTAGAGATTGCTGCCGTCGAAGCCGGTTTTCCCCATGTAGCGCCTCAGCCCGGCTCCGGCATAGCGGCTTCCGCTACACCCTATCGCGTCTTCTACAGTAGGAAGAACTTCCTCTACCCGGATCAACAACGTGGTCCTCACCGCAGCTGGCGCGATGAAGTCCGTTACCTCGACCAACGCTTCCAAGGTGGCAGTGCCTACATGATTGGCAAGATGAATGGTGATCATTGGTATCTTTACATCACCGGCCCTGATACACGCCTCACGCCCCCTCCCAGCCCTGGCCACGAGATTGCGGAGACCGAGACGAAGTTTGTTAGCCACCCTCAGCGCCTGCTGCCTGAGCAGATCAGCGACGAAGACGAGGATGAGACTTTGGAGGTTTTGATGACCGATCTCGACGAGAAGAACGCCCGTCAGTTCTATCTCGAGGACGCAAGTGCGGTTGCGGAAGGTCGCTACCTCCAGAAGACTCGTGATGCTCGAAAGAATGCCATTCATTCCCTTGGATCCATTCCGGAGGAGAAGAGTGAGAGCCTCGGCGGTTCTACTATCCTCAACTCCGGTGCCAACACCCATACCTCCGATGACAGCTTCGATGTGTTTGAGCAGACCTCTTCTGACCACTCCGGCTTCAGCTCTGACGACGAGCTCACGTTCCCAGAAGAGCTGACCACTGAAGGCCATTCGCTCGGCACCGTTGTCTCCGAGGTCTGTGGTCTAGCTGACGTATACCCAACTGCGAAGTACCCCGATGCGCGTATCGATGCTTATCTATTCACACCCTGCGGCTTCTCTGCCAATGGTGTTGTGCCCGCTCCTGGCGGTGCTCCTAACGGCTCCAAGAAAGGCTCTGATGCTACACACTACTTTACCGTTCACGTCACACCCGAGCCTCAGTGCTCGTACGCCTCGTTCGAGACCAACGTACCTGCTCGCCAGACTGGGAGGGAGACCGCCGACGTTGTAGAGCACGTGGTTGGTATCTTCAAGCCTGGCCGCTTCAGCGTTACTCTCTTTGAAGCCAAACCAACGGCGGATGAACGTCCTGGCAAAGGTGCTGACAAGACGAAGAGGATGGAGACGATTGCTGGATATCGCCGCGTGGACCGCATTGTGCATGATTTGGACGGATACGATTTGGTCTTCAGGTACTATGAGCGGGATGATTGGAAGGGGGGAAAGCCGAGGTTGGGGGAAGTGTACTAGGTGCTTTGGAACGAGTGAAAATCTAAGGGACATTGTGTGGCTTGTAGTGGTATGGAAATCGGTCTTTTCTTCGACATGACTTTTTTTTGGGTTATTTCTTCTCGTTACATAGCGTTCAGGCACTGTCCCTACAATTTAAGCGAGTTTCCTACACATCGAGCACTTCTACATTGAAGAATATACCCAGCTTTTGTAGCTCTTGGCCCGATCGTAAGCAAGTTCGTGTGCGAATGTCAGTGATAGCATTTGGTAACGAAGTCTACATTGAGTACATGGATTGCACCGTCGCTGTCACTGTCACTGTCATTGTCCGATGCATAAGCTCCACTTCGCTTTTGAAAAAAAAGTATCTCAATTGAATATCAGGCTCAAAAGGGGATGCTGCATATCTTCCCGAAAGCGCATACCGCGAGCAAAACATGACGAACCCTAGAGCACTCGCTCATCCCCAACCACCACCTAAAAACTCCCAACGCCGCTTATGCATAATCTTGTTCCAAAGACTCTCACGACACGGAAAAGCAGGATAATCTACGATAAAGTGATATCGCTTCCCGTGCCGTCTCCATTCGCATCCATCTTTACGTCTTCGCCTCCAGCTAAGACCTTTGTCTGCACATTGCCGTCTGGCGGTCCAACGCCAGGCGTGCACGCCGCGACATTCCCCTCCTCGTCGATGAACTCGAAGTTATAGCGCGAGAGGAGGTGAGGGATAGCTGAGAGTTGGGGGCCATAACGCGCGGTATTGTCGTAGAGTTCGAAGAGGGGGACAGCGAGGAGTTTCATGTTTTTGGGGACGCTGAGGACTTCTACAACGGGGATTAGTAACTTGGAAAGGGCGCTCGAGGGGGTGGGGGGTTTCTTTCACGTACTGCTGCGCGGGAGCTGGATAAAGTACAGCTTCTTGCACTCTTTTGGCCGCGTAACGTGCGCGGGGATAAAAGGGTACATGAATGTTTCGAAGTTGGGGCGCCACCATTGTGCTAGTGTGTCGCCGACTTGCCACTCGTCGTTTACGCCTTCGCCTGTGAATTGTGTGCCGACTGGGGCGAGGCGCTCGTTCAGCCTCGCTTTGAAGCCTTCGATCTCGTCGTCTTCGGCGCGGAGGTAGTCACCGGGGCTACATGATGTTCATTTCAGTGTGTGTGTCTGGTACTGAGGGGAGAGCACATACAGCTTGAAGAAGGCGTTTGCAATCTGTAGCATGAGAATGTGAGGGTGGTTGTGCTCATGGCAGACTAAAATGCCCTCGCACGTTCGTCGCATGCCGTGTTCTGAATAATGCTCTTCTAGTCGCTTCAGACGCGCAAGAACTGACGGGTCCTCTTCTGGCTGGCCATCTTTCGTTCCGAATGTGTAGTTGCTGAGAGGGTATAGGCGGATCGTTTTTGGTTGGTTTGCGTTGAAGTCCTTGGGCAGGACGGGGCTATTGGTAAATTAGTGGGGGCGATATTAGTCCAGGCGAAATGTACTCACGGGTAGGAGCTCTGTGAAGCTTGCTGTGTTATCGTAGACATTGTGCTTTGCGGTGTGAGTGCAGGCTCGTGGAGTAGCTGGAGTAGCTCCGCAACAATTGAGCAGTTGCGGATCAGTGACAGGGATCCCAAGCTCTCGGTCTGCACGTGATAGCGCACAAACCACATCTTCCACTCGAGTATCGACTCAATCGGCACCCAATTGTGATTCCATTCGACCAATTAAGATATATACACCTTATAGGTCCGAGCTAGCTCGTTCTTTATAGTAGTGTTTTGATCCTCTCACTCAGGACATAAAAATGGCACAAACAGCACTAATCACCGGAGGTAAAACAAACTCCACACTCTTGAAATTGCTGGCTAACCTCAGGGTTCAGCCAGCGGTCTCCTCGGACGCCAAGTACAGCGTCAATTCCTCTTAGATGGTTGGAAATGCGTTGGGACCGGCCTAAACCGTATCAGTCCGCCAGATATCATCAAACTAGACATCCTGAATCCTCAAGAAATCGAGCGAGTCCTTGACGAAGTAAAGCCAAATGTCATTGTTCACTGTGCAGCAAATCGCTTTCCGGATTCGTGTACAGCCGACCCAGAAGCAGCGCGAAAGATTAATGTGGAGTCGAGCAGAGCGCTTGCGGAAGCTGCTGTAGCTCGTGGGATATTTCTTATCTATATATCAACTGACTATGTGTTTTCGGGACGCCCGGGAGAGGCGCCATATAAGTCTACATCGAAGCCTTCTCCTCCAAACGTGTAAGTCTATGGCACACTGTCCACTTCCAGCAAGCCCAATTATGCAGAAAGTCCTTTCATGTAATACATAGAAGTACTCCACAATCATGTGGCTACTCGCTGACAACACCTCCCAGATATGGCCAAACGAAGCTCGAGGGCGAACAGGCTGTTCTTGACGTAGCGAGTAGTAAAGGCGGGAAAAACAAGGTTGTAGTGCTGCGAGTTCCAGTGCTATATGGCTCCTGCCACGAGCCTCAGGAAAGTGCAGTCAACGTGCTCATGGCGCAGCTATGGAGTGCTCAGCAGATAGAAGTCGGACAGCCAAAGATTCAAGTCGACGACTATGCGCTAAGGTTTCCCACGAACACGCAGGATGTAGGCAGAGTATGTCGCGATATCTCTAAGCTTTATTTGGACTCGGCGAATGTGTAAGTCAATAACCTTGCCATGTGGTCGAGCAAGTGCTGATCGGTGCCCGTCAGAGATCGTGACTTGCCAAATGTCCTTCAATTCAGCTCTGAGGACAAGATGACGAAATGGGAGATTTGCCAGACTTTTGCCGATATCATGGGACTACCACTTGACAATATGGCTCCTTTTAAGCCGGCAGAGGAACCCAAGGATGGGACCGTTAGGCCCTACGACTGTCATCTTGACACTGGTGTGTTGCGCGAGCTGGGCATCGACGTAGGAACAGTCGACTTCCGCACTTGGTGGTAAGTATATGCACACTCACGATATACGATACTGGTTGCTGATTTATTATTAGGAGGCGAGAGGTCGGTGCCTTTCGTTAGAAAACAAAAGTCGGGATTAAGGCTATTTTGAAACCCTAAGGGCCATCAGATGTGTCGCAGACACCGCCACAAGCGGTGTACCCACTTCATACGTTTTTTAGAGAACCAGATTGGTCGCGCAAATAAGGCGCGCAATTGATTACTGTAACCCAAGGCCCGAATAAACGGTCCCCTCCCGTAGCGAGGCTCTGCGTCGCTAATTGAGTGGTTGAGGTTCACCAGTGCGGCGCAGCAGCGTCTATGAGATTTTGGGGGCGCTTACTGCTCGGCAGCAGCAACAAAACGTTCAGGAACGCCAACAGAATTCAAAAATTCAAGCTACCTATTCCACGATTTTACGGCCGTCATTTCGTTAATCCGTTCTTTTTTCTTTCTGTCATTTGTTGGTTCCGCGCGATGGACGCAATAGCGAGGCGAAAGTCATGGAAACCTCTCGCCCTCCGTGCGCCAGTCCTCATCATCACGGTTCTCATATGTTGGGCCCTTATCGCAATATTTCAGTACCTACTTAACAGGAGTCAAAGAGACAGCGGCATCATCTTTGCACCCAAAATTAATGACCTCCCTCTAGGACAAACATTCCTATATTTGTACTTCCCGACCATCGCCGCTGTCATTTTCAGCATATATTGGACATGGATCGATCTGGAGACGAAACGGATGGAACCATACTACCAGCTGAGTAAGGAGAATGGAGCATTAGGAAAAGACTCTCTGCTCTTGCACTATCCCTTCGATTTTCTTCCTTTGGTGCCGCTTAAGGCTTGCAGAGATCGGTAAGTAACTCTAAATATACAGAAGATCAGATGTAGTCAAGGTTTTTCCTATTTTTTTTTCTTTCGTTACTTCTCTGAAGAATTTCAAGCTCTTCAACTCCAAGCTTCCATATCACATGCTAGTACTGACTATTATAAGCCATTGGCCCGTATTCTGGGCTTCGTTTGCGGTCGTACTTGTCACCTGGGGCTTGGTACCCACACAAGCTGGTATCTTCTCTGTTCGAACAGTCACACGTACCACGAACGCAACATTTGATGTCTCTACATTCAATATCCCGGTCGGGGATCAAGCCTCTAGTCTAACATTCCGATATGCGCAGTCCACGTATGGTATTGTTACCCTGAACGAAACCCTTCCACCATTCATGGCTCGAAACTACACGCTAGCACCATTCAAGGCTTCGAATGGTGTTGATGAAGTGGCACAAGGCCAAGGGAACTGGACGGCGGAGACAACAATGTATTTTCTGGAGCTATACTGCGAAGATACATCGCATAAGGCTGATAACTCTAACGAAAGGCCTGTGTACATAAGCAATAACGGGTGCAATTTCACACAAGGGCCTACCGGAAATCAGTCAGTAGGTGAAGACATCGGCTCTGGCTCAGGGGCTCTCGAAGTCAAGCAGTATGCAGGACAATATGTTGGTTACTGGAACCACCAGGGGTTTGCTCAGTTCTCTCTGGATGCGTACTGCCCAAGCTCTACGAATCGAACCTTCTTCGCTGCGTTTTCAAAAACCAAGGTATGTATTATTCATAGTTGCAAGTGCTGAGCGTCCCTTGTTCTTGAGCAGAGAGAGAAACATTCGCACAACCTCAAAAGTATTCTGTGGTTCATCATGTTCACTCTATGAGGATCAGCGCAAGAAATACCCCTTCTGATGTACATTAACTCTGTCTAACATAGACACTAGGAAAGAGAAGAAGACCCGCCACAAGATGTTACCGCCATATACTGTAACACGACGTATTATCAGCAATCTGTCTCTGCAACGGTTGATTCATTCAATCAGCGACCGCTCACCGTACGGCCATTAGGCGAGAAGCAGCTTCTCGCACCTGAGATGTTTAATATCTCGTCATTTGAGGAACTCCTGAACGCCGGCTCTATAGCTCACGAGGTGCGAGGCGATGCTCTTCCTGCCACATCGACGCCGAAATATCTAGAGTCACTTGCGAATTTGAATGTCAGCCTAACTAGTGAAGGTGGCGGCTTCACTCATGCTATGGTCGGTCTGTCTGTTGGTGTCAGCAATCGACCCCTAGAAGAATATCTCGACTGGAAAGTTCTTGCCAAATCGTATGCGGACGCTTATCGACTTACGTTTGCCCGTGCTATGGTGGATGTCCTCGGCAACGACTTCCAGTCTTCGAAAGCCACTATCGGAGAACGTGAAGTAACAACAGAGGCGGTAGTGCTTGAACCGGTATTTATCTATGTCGTAGAGGGTCTACTGGGGGTGATATCGCTAGCCACGCTTGCGTTACTCTACTTATCGCTCACGCGAAAGCGAAATCTGCATGCAGATCCTAACACCATAGCAAGCGTTATGGCCATAGTCGCGGACAACCAAATGCTACTATCGGATCTCGCGGAGCTGGACTGCTGTACTATGGAAGAGGTGCAATGTACGCTCGGAGACAGGCGATTCAAGCTTATTCACGACGGGCCCAGGACTAGGTAGGTTTTCGCCAAATCTTGCTATTTTGCTTGCCAACCTTGCTAATACCAGCAATCAGTATCATCGAAGTTGGTAATAGCACTGATTCCGTGACCGGGAATCCACTACCTTTGCCTTTGGGCGTGCGACGCAATACCCCAGTAGACATTGCAAAACCAGTCCGGCCAACTGAATTCAGCCTTTGGGTGGCGTTTCCATTCGTCAACCTATTCATCATCCTCGCGGTGGCTCTAGGAGTAATTTATATGAAAGCATATACTAATGGTATGTCAATATTGACTCACCTTATTGTCTTCTCAACTCAATTTCTACTGGAAGTAAGTTCTAATTTGTGACAGGACTTCCTCTTCCTTCATCCAACCGCGTTGTCCAAAATCTGCTTGAAAACTACATCCCAACCGCCATTGCTACCATAATTGAGCCAATGTGGATTCTGTTCAATCGACTATTTTGCATGTTGCAGCCTCTTGAGGAGCTACGAGACTGCAATGCAAAGGCGAGCAAGTCTATTGACCTCAACTACAGTTCTCTTCCACCTCAACTAGTTGTCTTCAAGGCCTTGAAGTCTAAACACTTCGTGCTTGCGGCTGTATGTACAATGGCGTTGCTGGCGAATTTACTTGCCGTTGCATTCTCCGGTCTTTTCAACCAATCTTTGCTCGATATACGACTCCCCACAAAGCTCTATCCACCATACGATCTCAAGTTCGTACCTATAGATGGAACCATTGGCCCTGAAATAGGCTCGCAATTAGCCTCGACCAACTTCTCTGGAGCATACAGGGGTGGTAATGGGGAAGATCAGTTTCTTGTCGCCGAATCTAACTACACCAGGGGCACACCATTACCGGCCTGGACAGATGATACGATGTTCTACCTCCCACTGTTTGCAGAAGGCATCAATAATAATATCAGTAACGCAACTATCAGCCATTACGAAGCCGTGACTAAGGCATTCGGCGCCGAACTGGACTGCGTCGAGCTTTCTATCGGCGAAGACAACTTCGAGGCGGCAATGATTGTGGACAAAAGAGGAGTCTTATTCACAACTCGCGTATTCGTCAACATTACGCTACCAAAGGACTCTGGAGGCATTCGCTGCTCCAAGGGTCTTTCAGTTCGACCCGGTCCTATAAGAGAGACGAGCATCTGTGTCGATGGCCCAAGCTCATTAGAGCTTGTCCTTCGACTGAACCCGCGTGCGAATGCAACACAAGAAGAAACAGAAGCTTGCATGCGCCCTATCATTTTAGGCTGGGTGCGTGATCCACAAGGTTCATGCCCTATGGGCAAAGATCTGGAGCTCACCAAAGAGAATTCGCTATTTGTTCAATGTCAGCCAAAATTGGTGACGGGGAGTGCAAAAGTTCGTGTGGACGGGAGTGGGCGGCTACAGCAGAAGGTGCAAGATCCGATCCTGGATACGGCCAAAAGTAGGTGGCACTCAATTCGTCGTACTTGGCCTCGAACGCTCTGTGAAAGCTACTCCTCACATTCGACTTTGCTCACATGCTAATTCGTGTGCGTATCAGGCGATAATGACCAAGGACTACATCAACTATTCAGCAATGACTCCATTAACTTCATCGGCCAATCTAGTCAGTACTTATTCAGGATGGATGGTGCAGGGTAAGAATGTTCTTTGATATCAAGTTCTAACAGATGCTTATAAGGAACCAGGTGGCATAATGATTCCTTTGCCGACGACTATTTAAACTACTTCACGTTGCGTGCAACCAACAGCAGGCGGTTGATAGACCCAACACAGCCCGTTCCAACCTTCAACGATGTTCTCGGCCCGCTCAACAAGGCTTACGCGAACCTCTTTGCAATTTGGCTGGGCACCAACAAAGCCAAACTACTGGTGCAAGGCCAACAGGGGGCCATAGATCCGATCGAAGCATGGAGGATTGAACCGGAGCAACGTCTATTTCTGTCGACGCCCATGTTCGCTATTTCTGAAGCGATTCTCTGCACTTATGCCATCATCGCCATTATAGTGTACATACGCCGACCTGGCCAGTATCTAGCGCGCCTGCCAACATCTATCGCCTCAATGATTGCTTTATTTGCTGCTAGTAGTGCAGTCCACGATATGAGGGACACTTCGCATCTCGACAAAAAAGGTCGTGCACGACATTTGGAAGATCTGGATTCACGCTATGGATATGGAAGTTTCGTTGGTGGCGATGGGCGGGTGCATATTGGCATTGAGAAGACTCCATTCGTGAGGCGCAGAACGAAGACCACCTGGCTAGCAGAGAAGGTCCCTCTATTTCGCAAAACATCCGAGGGGAGCTGATCGAGATCTATGGTATTTGGTCTGCCTTTTAGGACTGAGACAGCGCATAGATAGCTGAATATAAAAACTTAACTATTTCATCTCGCATCGCTTTAGACAGTTTCGAAAACTGCGGTAGGGCTTGCGTGAGAGAGGTCAACTAAAATCTGAGGCCAGTTAGTCGTGTCTTTGGATTCGTGAAATGGAGGCTGTGTGGTTCAGCTTGGACATAGACAAATGAACGAAGCCCTTCATCAAATAGAACCGTAGCTGAAACTGGGTAACGGTCAATTCGTACGTCGATCTGAGTGACTTGCATTGCAAGTATGCATAGAAAATTGAATAGTTATACACGATACTGTTGAGAGGCTCAAGCGAGGTTCTTGTGACTAAATCTACTCGCGAATTTTAGACTTGCGAGACCTCTGTGCCCGAGTGGATGGTCTGGGAGATGAGCGATGGTCGCTGGCCGCCACATTCACTGTGCAATGAGTAGACGTCCGGACAACAAGCTGTTTTCGTCGTCGCACGAACATGTCGCCAAGAAGCTCAAACTACGGTCAAGGAAACAAATGACAAAATTGCTGGTTGTCAAAAGAAGCTTTATTTGTCCAGTGCAAATGTCATGCATCGACAACGTGACTGGCGAGATGGGGGAATGAACAGTGGCTCTCGGCCTAAGAACAGGAGAGGACTGAAAGCCTTGCGACATTGGGACCGTCTGTACTTTCCGTTCTACAAAATTAAACTGCGGAGCGGAGATTAGACGTGTAGGCTTGGAGACGGGTGGTAATTGAGTTACGTTATTGAAGTGACATCGCATTCAGGTGGTGGAGCCGTATGCCTTCTGTGAAGGAAGGGCGCCTTGCAACTGGGGACATGGTTATCCAAGGATTCCGCTGAAAAGGAAGGTTACTTCCGAAAGACTCTGTGGTGGAAATGAGAAATATGAGAAATATTTTGTTATGCGAAAGTAACATGCACCGCCCCCTACCGTTGCATGCGATCATCCAGGACCTGGCTCCCACTTCATCATTGCAAGAAGTCGCGAGTACTGAATCTCCGTGAGGGAAAAGGTTATCCTTCCTACGACATGGATGGATGTCATTGTCTGGTCCCGCATGTTTCGCTCAACGGTGTTACATCCGCCTGACAGGCCATGGAGGGCATCCATGGTCTTCGACAGAAACGTGGTGTTTGACCGTGTACAATAGTTTCGACGTCTGCCAAACGATTCGAGGTGGGCTGCGATAGGCAGCAAGATGTGAATGTTTTGTTTCGCGCTGACCGTCATTCCAACATGCAGCTGGTGGTGAACTGGCGAATGTGCGTGGTCAACGGGGGGATCCGAAACCAAGCCTTTCGAAGCCTCATTCGTCCCCGCTGAAAAGCTCTGATGGGAAGGAGCGCCCGACGGGGCTGGCTGCTCCACCCAGTCAATCACATCCGAGCTCTTTACGCTTGAGTAATTTCGTGAACAGACTGGTGATGCCGAGAAGCCAATCATTCGATCAGTCGATGATGTTGAAGGCGACGGCGCTCTTCCATCACAAGCTGATCATGACGATCGACTGGACTGCGACTGCGGCCCGCCGGGGTACGACCGCCACACACGACACCCCCAGCAGTGCATGGACGCGCCGGCCGGTTACTTGGTACGACAGCGACAGCCAGTCCGGCCACGATGCGGCGCAGCTAACCTACCCGAGGCCAGTGGTACAGCTGCACACAATATGGCACTCATATAGCTTTCTTGAAGCACAATATACGACGCAGACCGAGAGCTGACAGTACGCGGGTCTCAGATCCTGACAAGCAACAGAACCGACGGTTAAAAGAGGAGAGCCCAAAAATAAAGACCATGCGCATGAGGAGGGAGGCCCAGGATGGACGCATGAAGTTCAGACGGCATCCATGCGGCTGGCCGGCCGGCAAGGCCTGCAATCAAAATCGTCTTCATGACTCTGGCCGGCTGGCTACAAGGCCAGATTTCCAGCAGCCAGGCTGGCGCCCGCGTCACAAACACCGGCGGTAAACATGTCTGCGTTACCAGCAAAGAAAGTCGCGAGAATGTGACTTGGTTTGTTGTCGAGCGCGAGACCAGCGTGCGTTGAGATGGCCACACAAGCGAATAGGAGCCCACGCAGCCATGTTCGCGAAGCACGCTGACCGTTTCAGCTAGAGCACAGGCGATCGCCACTGCACACCATGCCTAGCACCCCGAGGCTCTGGAGTTATCGATAGGCCAGGATTCGGCTTGCCCCTGCATAACCACAGACCGCCGGCGCAGACCTCAAACCTGACCCAGGGCCCCTGGACTGGCCTCGCTCCACCCGAGTCGTTCTCCGCTCTTTCGTTTCAGAAACAATTGCCATCTCCATGTCCCAAGCCCAATCATCGACCTTTGGGACCTGCCGAGAGTCCTGGTCGCTTGCTGTTACACCACTCATTCCGTACTCATTCCCCTGCCGCTAAACCATGAGGGGCATTCGAGCCGGTCAGGTCCATCAGTCGTTGCATGAGAGACCTTACCCTGTCGAATAGCCTATGCTTCTTCTCGGTGATCCGCCGGGGCACTGGCTCCTGGTGCCTGACAGCGCTGTACAGAGTTCCTCTAGACCGCCACAGCCTAGGGAGGTGGGTAAAGATGGTAACCCTTATATAACCCAAGACTGTTCCGCATAGTGTTTCCTCCTCACCGCAGGCCCACCACAGCAGTTTCGGTTGACTTCTTCTCTATTCATTCTTCTTTTTCAATATCTTGCCTGTGGCAGATATCACACTCCTTTCTATCGCTACACGTTGTCGAAGAGCTAGACTCATTGATCCTCCTGTCCCATCCACTATCAACATCACCCTGATTCAGCCAACTTCAGACATCACCAGCTACCACAATCGTTTCATCGCTGAGCAGGTCTAGCGATTTCAACAAAAAAGATACCCATCTTTCGTAACACTCTTTCAACCGTCAACATGCTCTTCTCCCAAGCCACCCTCCTGTTGGCGCTCGCCGCCAGTGCTACCGCGCACATGAGACTGAAGTACCCCGTCCCATACGGCAAAGATACCCTCTCCAGCTCTCCATTGGAACCTAGCGACTTCCCCTGCAAACAGCGCACAGGTGTTTACGACGTTACTGAGATGAACCAATGGAACGCTGGCGAGACTCAGACTGTCACCTTCACCGGCTCCGCCGTCCATGGTGGCGGATCGTGCCAGTTCTCCATCACGACCGACCCCAAGCCTTCAGAGCAATCTCAATGGAAGGTCATTCATAGTGTCGTTGGTGGTTGCCCTTCCAACGTGACCGGCAACCTCCCAGAAACCGTTCCCAGCGGGGACGGCGATGGTGCTGCCGACTTCCCAGTCACCATGCCCAGCAACATTCCTGATGGGCAGTACACTTTTGCCTGGACCTGGCTCAATAAGGTCGGCAACCGTGAATTCTACATGAACTGCGCGCCTATCCAAGTCGGAAGTGGATCTGGCAGTGCCGACTCGACCAGTGCTGCTTCGGCTCTATCTGCGCTCCCGGACATGTTCGTTGCCAACCTTCCAAATACCGAGTGCAGCACCGCGGAGAGCGAAGACTTCAACTACCCCGACCCTGGCCAGTCTCTCCTCGAGGGTAATGGTGCTTCCCTGGGCGACACTCTCACCGGTGCTGGATGTGCGAAGCAGACCAAGCTTGGTGCTGGTAACGGTCAGATTGGTTCCCCTACTCAGCCTGAGACTCCCTCGCAGCCTCAGACTAGCGAGAAACCTGCTGCCACTACTGCTCCAGCCAGCAGCGAGCCTGAGGAGTCCGCCATTCCTTCCATTCCTGGTGGCGTTTTCGCTCCCGGTGCTTCGTCTGCCCCTGCTGCTGGACCTACTGCCGAGCCTACCGCTCCCGCTGCTGAGCCTGTTCCTACTGCGGCTCCATCCCAACCCAGCAGCACTCCTGAGCAGCCCCAGTCACCTGACAACAACACCGAGACTCCTACTACTCCTTCCAATGGCGAGTGCACTCCTTGCACTAACGACGGTGCTGTTGTCTGTATCGGCGCCAACCAGTTCGGTCTCTGCAACCGTGGGTGCGCTGTTGCTCAGGACCTTGCTCTCGGTATGGCTTGCTCAAATGGAGTAGTCGTTGCTGCAACAAAGCGATCCATCCACTTCCCTCGCGCTCACCTTCATCGCCGTCACGGCTCTTCTCGCTTCTTCTAAGCGCGATGTCTTTTGTCGTACTTGGTCGAGAATGTTCATACGTACCCTGACTAGCCGTGTCGGCTTTGAAACGCATCGCTCGGAGTTGGGAAAATGGAATGGATACCTACGCATCGCATTGTAGGACATGGTCGGGTTGCATTTTGGATTTCCTTGTTCATATACCTTGTCTCGTTAGCATGGACACCACTTGGGTCTGGCTTGGGCTTTCTTCTTCTGTGTTTTTACGTTCATCTAGCATTTCTTCGTTCATGACTAGGCCTCGACTGGTCCGGCATGCCCTGTTGTCTTGATAAGAGAAGAGCTGTGGTAAGTCTCGCGCCCTTAGGCGGAGCACTACACTGTACCTGCTGTGTACAAAACCAAATGAAAATCACCATTCGTTCAGCGAACAAAATGCTCCAATTGATACTGTGCGATGCTCTTTGGATGAGTCTGATACTGTCGCGTACTCACCTGATGGAAGCTTAGATGAAGGTCAATGAACAGCCAAGCGTTGAACCAGACAGGTTGACGGTTCACACGTTATGTGACGCTACTAGTAAACTGCGGAGTTGTTTTGATCCAGTGCAAATTATAGCCTCTGGACTAGAAGATGCCATAAAGGATGAATTTGCCCAGCGTGACTTGCTGGCTGATAGGTCAGGACTTGAACTATGCGAAGCATGACAGGAATGAGGGGCTCTGGCCTGCTCCGCAGACTCATTAACTGACGGTACTAGAGGGTGACGCCATGTGTCTAAGAAGTGTCTTAGTACGTAGCACAATCCTAAGCTATGCAAGCAAGACACCGAGAGCCATTCACCGGTCATGACGTTGTTCGGTTTCTGATTGGGTAGCCACACAGGGAAAGAGCCAAGACGACCGCCTTCCCCTCCAGAATTCCCACTTTCAGCCCTAAGCTTCCACCGCCAGCGCACACCGAGCACGCGACGAGATAAACGACACTTCTCCTCACGAGTATACGAATTCTATTCTTTCGTGCTGACTGAAATCACGGAACGTGCCTCGGCCTTCGTTTCAGACGACGCCGCCACTCGAGCCTGGGGGTCATTGCGCTCTCGCCCCACTACCTCTCGTTGCCTTCTCCTCCACTACCTCCCGCGTCTACAGCTCCCCATTGCTGCACAGTAGCCCAAGATGGAGAACAACAAGCATGATATCGACCAGTCGCAGTATATCGACAATGCCATCCGTGCGGTCAGGGAAAAGAAGCCGCGCCCTGAAATTGACTTTACCCTGCATACCATGGAAGACAACACACAAGTGAGCACCATGGAGCGCGTCTGCAAAGGTACGTTTGTCGCTCGAGTCTAGAAACGTCTAACCTATTCCTGCCAACTCCACGACTTTACCCCGTCAGCAACTTTTAGCTAACCCAGCTGTCGCTACCAGACGTTCAGGCGCCCGCCTTCCACCCACCCACAGATGAGCAATTCTTTTCGCCGCAAGACCGAACGAAGCCAAACATTCAGTTCCTCAAGCAACATTTTTACCGGGAAGGTCGCTTGACCGAGCAGCAGGCGCTATGGATCATAAAGAAAGGCACGGAGATTCTGAAGTCGGAGCCCAATATGTTGGAGATGGACGCACCAATTACCGTGTGTGGCGATGTTCACGGCCAATACTATGACCTAATGAAGCTATTCGAAGTCGGCGGTGATCCCGCGGAGACGCGCTATCTGTTCTTGGGCGACTATGTCGATCGGGGCTACTTCAGCATAGAGGTATGGCGCTCTTGCGGCTCGTATATCGCGTATACTGACTGCTCTAGTGTGTCCTGTACCTGTGGTCTTTGAAGATCTGGTACCCGAATACCCTTTGGCTGCTTCGAGGAAACCACGAATGCCGACATTTGACTGATTACTTCACATTCAAACTCGAATGCAAGCACAAGTATTCTGAGGCCGTATACGAAGCCTGCATGGACTCATTCTGCGCATTACCTTTAGCTGCGGTCATGAACAAACAGTTTTTGTGTATACATGGTGGACTCAGTCCTGAACTTCACACTCTGGAAGACTTGAAGAGCGTATGTAGGGACCCGCGAACCTGTGAGATCATTGCTGACCGATCCAGATTGACCGTTTCCGAGAGCCACCTACACATGGCCTAATGTGCGACATCCTCTGGGCTGACCCGCTCGAGGAGTTTGGACAGGAGAAAACCAACGATTTCTTCGTACACAACCACGTCCGCGGATGCTCGTACTTCTTCTCGTATCCCGCCGCATGCGCTTTCCTCGAAAAGAACAATCTGCTGTCTATCATTCGTGCCCACGAGGCCCAGGATGCCGGTTACAGAATGTACAGGAAGACGCGGACGACTGGTTTCCCTAGCGTGATGACCATCTTCAGTGCACCGAATTACCTCGACGTTTACAATAACAAGGCGGCTGTTCTCAAGTACGAAAACAATGTTATGAACATTCGACAATTCAGTAAGACAATTCAGGGTCGCATATATGCACAAGCTGACTTCCATAGACTGCACACCACATCCCTACTGGCTGCCAAACTTCATGGACGTGTTCACGTGGTCATTACCGTTCGTCGGTGAAAAGAGTATGTGGACACGTCAACCTCGATTAACATCGCACTAATTTGCATCAGTCACCGATATGCTTATTGCCATTCTGAACACTTGCTCGAAGGAGGAGCTCGAGGAAGAGACACCCAGCTCTTTGGCATCCGGACCGTCATCGCCACCTCTCTCTAGCCTTGACCCCGAATCGACTGAGTTCAAGCGACGCGCAATTAAGAACAAGATCTTGGCCATTGGCCGACTTTCTCGCGTATTCCAAGTGTTGCGTGAAGAGTCTGAGCGCGTTACTGAGTTGAAGACAGCATCAGGCGGTCGACTCCCTGCGGGCACGCTCATGCTCGGTGCGGAAGGAATTAAGCAAGCGATTCACAGCTTCGAGGATGCACGCAAGGTCGATCTACAAAACGAAAGGCTCCCACCGAGTCATGAAGAAGTACGAAAATCTCAGGAGGTCAGCCGAGAGCAGGCTCTCGAGAAGGCAACCAAGGAGGCGGACAATGACCAAGGGCTCGCAACCGTCGCCAGACGCATCAGCATGTGAGTGTGAATTAGTCATATTTTCTGCTACAGTGATTGACTTCTACAGGTCCTCTGGATCCGGGCGCAGCAGAAGGAGCTAGGTGCCGTTCAGGCGCTCGCGATCCGAGAGTGAAGCCGAAGTATGAGGCCGGGAGCTGAAGGACGTATAGGCTTTTGAGTTCTGTATTTGCGGGCCATGAATCGTCATCAATATACCACGCAGGCGTATTGCAGGACAAATGGATGGGACCTAGAGGGTATCACCTTACGATCAACGGTAATAGTTTGCAGGCCAAGTAGCCCGACTTCCCATGAGCGAATATCTCATATCAATGAAAATCCATTTATAACGTGTGAATCGGGCTCTTGTTTTCGAGTAGATGTAGTTCAGTCTTGGTATTCTGAATGAACCAGCGCACGTGCCTAGTCAGAAGCTAGCTTTGCCGGCCTACGTCAACTTCGACATTCCAGCTCTCAACAGCAATGCTCATCTCCAAGCCCAATGCCTCCATGGGTGGCCTCTGTGCCGCGATTGACGATCCTTCGCGCGGGACGAGCAATTGATCGACTACACGTCGCCTTGCCATGTCGCAATGCCACCAAACCAGGCTTCGCGAACCTCCGCGCCCGCTCCGCATCAACACACGTTTCGCCGACAGCGATCAACCTACGTCCGAATATTCCTCCACGGAACAAGGAGTTATACGATGCTCTCTCAGCCTTGAGCGGAGCTGCAGAGACTTATGTCAACATAAGTAGATTGCAATTGGCGCTCCGGGGTTTAGCTGCGCAGGATGCGGTGACGAGGATTGCTGGTATGGGCTTTGCATAATTGTGTACGAGAGGGTCTAATAAAGCTGACTGTAAAATACAGTGCTCGGCCTGGATAGCCAAGTAAGCGCACAGCGACTAGCACGGTTGCTCCTTGCGGATCCTTTAGGCGCTGAAGAACAATGGGAGAAAGAACTGGATGAGGCAGGCGATGGGAACGAGAGAGCTGTGCTGCTGAAGTGAGCGCAAATATGTGAATTTATGGCAGAGCGACTGCTAACAATCCATCAGATATGGAGACGAATCTGATGCGCCCGCGCCGACATCGCTGTACAAAGTTCTTTCCGTACCCTCACGAGTCCTACGGTCGCACAACCTGGAGATATTGGTCTCGACGTTGAACGTTAATGTCTCGAACAGAGTCACTGCGGCCTCGACTGAAAGCTCGACTGAATCTATTCTGGTCCCAAAGCTCCAGGCTACCTCCGCAAGAGGACTACCTGTGCCCTACCCTGTGCATAAGACGTTGGTATTCGGTGAAGGGCTTGATAGTGCGATAGCATTTGGCAAGTTTACATCGGATAATGCTGAAGAGGTCGACGACATGGTCAAGGTGGCTGTGAATCTCCCAGTACCACAAGAAGAGCCGGACGAAGACGTGCAGACCGGTAGCGTTGCGATCAACATTCAAATTGGCAAACAAGCACTTGCAACTTTTCGGGAGTCGATCCAAAACTCGGTCGCCTACGAGCGGGGCTGGTTCAGAAGTGGTCTTCCAGCGTTATCAAATTGGCTCGCTCAAGATCTTCAGCCCTCAGAATCGATCAAGCCAGCTATGAAGGCGCTGATAGCATCAATCGCCGACGACGTCGAAGCAGACATTACAAAAGCCGACACAGCACAGTTACGGAAGCTCGCCACTATACCCACTAATCAAGAAGTCGCAGCGTCGATAGTTGGCCATCTCGAAACCTGGGCTGAGAAATCACACACTGAGCTGCGCGACCAACTCGATGAAGCATTTTCAGCAAAAAACTGGCACAAGTTGAGCTGGTGGAAGCTCTTCTGGCGCGTCGACGACGTCACGATGATAAGCTCCGAAATCCTCGAACGAAGATG
Source organism: Phoma sp. ATCC 74077 (assembly GCA_033682645.1). Lineage (NCBI taxonomy): Eukaryota > Fungi > Ascomycota > Dothideomycetes > Pleosporales > Didymellaceae > Phoma > Phoma sp. ATCC 74077. The sequence continues at coordinate 627,861 of JAWDJC010000018.1, forward strand.
GCTCATCAGTGCAGAGAAATCCAGCATCTACCTAGCAGGTCGCATGAACCAAGCTGGTTTCGCAGAGGACATCCAACAACTTGCCGCCACCGACATTCCCGAAGTAACGACGCAGGACACGGCACCCACAGCCGAAAACCCTCGAACGGATCTGAGCACCGATGTGCGCAAACCGCAGCCCTGGCCCGAATACATATCTACTGCCCGCACCGAACTCATCGCCGACACTGTTCCTCCTCTACAAGCCCTCGCTCAACGACTCGTGCTCCAAACTTTCAGCACAACGGCACTATCCTCCGCCCTATCAGCTCTTCTCTACGTCTCCGTATCCTCGTTCTCGCTCTTTGAAGCATCCGCCGTTGCTGCCTTAGGCCTAACCTTTTCGCTACGAAGGATGCAGAAGTTATGGGAGGGTGGGAGAGAAACGTGGCAGGGCACGGTAAGAGAAGAGGGAAGAAGGACGTTGAAGGGTACGGAAGATATTGTTAGGCTGATTATAAGAAGTCATGGGAAAGGAACAGTCGCTGAGGACGAGGGTGTGGTGGAAAGGAGAGAGGCTAGGGAAGCTGTGCAGAAGGTCAGAGAGGCGCTTGAGAGGATTGGCAAGCAGAATCCGGGTGAGCGTGTAAGATAGACTTGTATAGTTACTGTATGATGGATAAGACCTTCAATTAGTTCCCTCTTCTCGACGTATATGTAGCATGTGCTATCGATTAAAATTTCTCTGAGGCTGTGTGTCAATGGGATATCTCATTCCCCGACATCGTCGCAGTGTGCTGCAGTTCACTTTTATGCGCCCGATCTGATTCAGCCCCCACATTCTGTTGACCAGGTGCGACATCATAGCCTGCGCCATACATGCGGCGTAGACAAAACTACGACTGCCTCCGGGAGTTACGCCTGAGCACCTTAGGCTCCATTCCCGGTGACGAAGGGCCTCAATATCCATTATGCCGTCGTTAAGATCGCTCTTCATCGCATGCTTTTCTGTCGTCACTTGTTACTTGGTCCTTGGTCCACTTAGTCGCCTTACACGATCTCCTTTAGTTATGGGCAGGCAGAGCAAACAACCCCAACATCTACGAGATCACTTGCCCTTGGTATCTCCCTGACCGCAAGCCATGGCACTGTTTCGGTACGGAACGAGGATGGCTCGTTTGAAGACATTGGATGCGAATATGGAAATCAGAATTATCTGGATATGATGGATCGATTCTCTCAACTATCTTCTTCACACCCTGCGTACGTCTTCGTCCCTTGATTCTGTTTAGAAGTTGTAAATCTGACCGTAAAATGATTGTCGTGAACAGTCCACCTTACAACAACATGGAAGATCAATGGAATGACCAACCGCGCCAATGGCTTCGCTCTGCCAGAAAGCTGCTTCTTCTCCCTGCATCTTCAGATGTCCGCACCCTCTCCACTCTGATCTCCTCTCTCATCTCCCCTTACAAGGTCTCACACCTCTCCATCAGCCTCAGTAGCTTCGGTAGTGATAAGTTATCCTGCGCTCCCGGGACTCTACGCCGAAGATATCTTCGACACCGCCCTCTACTGTACTCTCCCCCTGCTTCCGGGACATGACAGATACCCACCACGAACTATCGTTTCCGCTTACGCTGGATATGGCATGGGGCTATGCTCCTCCTTTATCAATGGAGAGCAATGTACACTGGAAGGCTTGGACCTTCCCGTACGCTCGACTCTTCTCGTGGAGTACACATCTGCCGCCCTTTTCCTCCACACGACATCCATGCGTGAAGCATACGACCTCGCGGATCCGGACGCCGATTTATTGACCCATTTCTTTTCTCTAAAAGACTATCAGGATCCAGAGGATGCGGGTAAGCATAAGAAGAGGGTGACGGTGCATGAGGCAGTTATGGATATACTTTACAGGCGGTACAGGCGGTTTCCCGGGCCTCCAGAGCCTCCAGAAATGATCACCGTGCTTTTGACTGGTAGGTCTGGTGATATCGACATCGATGAGATGCACGAAGTCGTTAAGGGCGCTGTAGAGGACGCAGGATTCGAGGTTGAGATATTTGCCTCGAACCCTGGGTTTGTTGCTGCTAGGGGAGCTGCTGAATTAGCATGGCGGGCTCTGTCGCTGACTAAAAAGACAAACATGGAGCTTTGAGACGCTCTGCAGAGATTTGTATAGAATTGAAGGTTCCATAAAATCTTTAGGCTGATGGCCTGCTTGTAGACAATACTAGTGACGAACTCGCAAGCAGCCTGCTGAAGGGGCATTGTTGAAGTGAATGAAGAATGAAGGAGAAAGTGCGATATGGGCGTAAAGTTGCTCAGAAGTAAATAGCAACTTCCAGTTCTTCCTAAGGTGCGCGTTGCTGTTCTTAGACTAGTCTACGTCATCCACGAAATGCAAGCTTTGTAGCATCCATTCAAATTGCTTGATCAAATATCATCAGGTCCAGCCAAACCGAGCGCCTGCCGTCTCGTCGGTGCATCTGGCTTGAAGAATGGCTTCTCAGCCAGTGCTGTCACCCTCGTGCCATGTCTCGGCTCGTTACCCTCGTAGTCCCAGCTGGCGTTGTGGATCGTGATCCTGTTATCCCAAAGCGCAGACGTCCCAGGTGTCCATCGAAAGCGAACCTGGATGTCAACATTATGCTCATATACATCGTACAGATAATTCAGAATCACGTCGCTTTCTGCTTTGTCAAGGCCGACGATGCGTACTGTCATTGCGCGGTTCACCCAGAGTGCTTTCCAACCTGTTGCTGGATGGACACGAACGAGCGGATGAACGCGCTCGATAAATTTTGGTCCAGCTGTGGGGTTCTCACGGTCCAGATACGCATGCGCGCTCCGATATACAGCTTCTTTGCCTGAAAGCATTGTCAGCGCGTCCCAAACCAGTTTCAACGATTGCTACCAACCGTCAATGATAGCACGGAAGCCAGGTGACAGCTTTTCGTATGCGGCATACCCAGACGCCCAAAGAGTGTCACCACCAATCTTTGGGATAGTATCGTTGTGCAGATGAGTTACACTACTGCCTATCAGCCCACCTTGTCACGATGCCGCACCGCTAGACTTACCCGGCTGGTTGGCGTTCATGCACAAGATCAGTGTGCCATCGAGATGCTCCACCAGTCTGCCTGAAACTGGCTGGAAACTCGGTAGCCTGTAACGCAGGCCATATGACAGTCGTTCCGATCACGCCAGGTACTGATGGAACTTGCGGCTACCCTGGACGTCAGCATCTCGACTAGAGTTACCAGACCATCAAAACACCCACATGGACTTCTATCTCGCCATACCACTCGCCGAGTTTCTTCTGTTGTTGAGGCGAGATATCTTGATCGCGGAAGAACACGACGCTTCTCTCAGCAATCAAAAGACCGAGCTCATCTTTTTGCTGGTCCGTAAGGTCCTTCAGCTGAAGTCCAACTATCTCTGTTCCAATGTGCGCTGTCAGATGAATAACTTCTTTTGCTGCACCGAACAAAGCCTTCTTTTCCGGGTCAGCTCGGGAGCCAGGATCTACGTATTCACGATCGTAATCTCTGATCTTATATACATCATCGAGGTAAAGGGGCTTTGCGGGTCTGTAAGGGTATCCGTTCGAAAGGTCTATGCCTGCCTTCTCTAGTCGCTTTCTGGTCGCTTCTGGAAGACCTAAGCTATCCTTCCTAGGTTGGACTGTATCCTTCTCTTGAATTTCTGGAATAATCGCGCCTGGTGCCATGGCGTTGAGATGGTAATGTTAAGCTTTGCTCGGTGCCGGCCGATCCATAGATGACGGTTCGTCTTATATCATTTCTTACAGCACACACCCTACTCAGCTTCTGTAGGCCCACTAATGCAGTGTTAGGCGCCTAGTGGACCACACGTTCGCGTCCCGTGGTAGTCGCAACATTGGTGTTGCGGGGTCAATCACCTCATCCACTAGGATGATTGCGATATCTCCAGTGAACGTCCCTATTCTTATCTGTCGAACAAGATTCGCGTTATTCTCAGCATACGTTTGCATTCAGGCCTGGACTTCGTCTTGCTCGTTTAGGCAATTTCAGATACCTCGTGGGTCCGAATGCTTCGAGCCCTCAACATGATGCCATATACATCCACCATCACGCTCTCTTACCCGCATACCATCTGCATTTATTGCTGACAAAAGTCACTCTTCACACCCCACGCTCGTATGGTATGCTCGGCCGAATATTTCAGCCGTAAACCTCAAGACACTACGGTTTGGCGAAACTTAATCTACGAGCTCCAACTTGGATGTAGGTATCGCTGAAGTCTCACATACCTATACTTGATCTAACCTATCCAGCATGTCTTCTGTAACAAAGAGGGTTGCAGTCGTAGGGGCTGGTATAAGTGGAGTGGCCGCAGCCGCTCATCTCAAGAAGGAAGGCCTGGATGTTACTATTTTCGAACGATCCAGCGCTGCAGGAGGCATATGGTGAGTCCCAACCCGTTGCAAATGTTCTTATCTGATCCTTCTTAAGGCTATATGACGCACGGAAGCCTCTAGAGCCAGCATATCCATCTGTACCAGCTTCGCAGGCTGGAATCAGTTACACAAAAGGAGTTGACGAAGACTCACAACTTGAACGACTTGTTCATGCGCCTCCTGGGTATGATCAATTCATCAAACAGTGGTCCATTCAGCTAATTAGCCCACTTAGTGCAGCCCGTGTTATATTGGTTTGAAGAACAATGTGGGCACGCGACTGCTAGAGACAACATTAAACCAGTTTCCGGCTGGAACAGAAGATTTCGTCACACATGATGTTCTAAAAGACTACATTCAGGACACTGCTACCAAGACCGGAGTCCATGAAATTACCCAGTACGACACCGAGGTAAAGAACATATCCAAGGAAGGCGCCAAATGGATCGTAGAAACAGCGACGCTACGTAGCGATGAGGCTGGGAGGACTTTGCCAAAGACATCACATTCGGTAATACAAATAGAGCCGTCAGATGATCTCCGGCTTATGTGTGTTTAGGAATTCGATGCTGTCGTTGTAGCTTCCGGCCACTACCACGCAGCTAAAGTGCCAAACACACCCGGTTTGGTCGACTGGAAACGTACATGGCCAGACCGCGTCAACCACTCAAAAGGCTACCGGACGCCCAAGGAGTACCAAGGAAAGAATTTCCTGCTCATCGGTGGAAGTGTTTCTGCGACTGACATTGCTCGCGAACTCGGCCCAATTGCCAACAACATCTACCAAAGTCACCGAAACGGAAATTTCGACCTTCCTCCTTCTCTGTTACCGGAGAATGCCACGCGAGTGGGTGAGGTCCTATCGTACGATGCACCCCCGAATGACAGGAGAACTGGGCCCCTGGGCGTTTCGGATGCAATTCCAGCGACTGTCACTCTCAAATCGGGGGAGAAACTCTGCGATATACATCATGTAATTCTCTGCACCGGTTACCATATCACACTACCCTTCCTACCGCATCTCCACTCCGACGAAACGCCCGTCTCCGCAGCCGGCGACGAACTCCTTGTTACGGACGGCTCTCAATTCCACAACCTACACAAGGATATCTTTTACATCAACGACCCTACTTTGACTTTCGTCGGGGTCCCTTTCTTCACTGCAACATTCACGCTCTTCGAGTTCCAAGCTATGGTTGTAGCCAAAGTTCTTTCAGGCCAGGCAAAGCTGCCGAGTAAAGAGGCCATGCGAGCCGAGTATGATGAGCGCGTGAGAGCAAAGGGGTATGGCAAAGGGTTTCATAGCTTGAAGGATAGGGAGGCAGAGTACGTTAATGAGCTGCTGGCTTGGGTGAACAAGGATCTTGAGGAGATTGGCGCAAAGAGTTTGGATGGGCATTCGGAGAAGTGGCATGTTGCGAGAGAAGAGCAGGTTACGAGAATGAAGGCTATGTTTGGTGCTGCGCCTGGGCCGGAGAAGAGACTTGAGGTGACGTGCTGGTAGTTGAAGTTAGAAGTTTTAAATACATTTTGCGGGTCTTAGGCCGCGTTTGGCTTTTGGAAATGTGGACAAATCGTCTTGCACGGAACATGCAACTAAATTCAATATAATTGCATAGAGCATAAAATTTACAGCTGTACCATGTAGATAGTGTCAGATTCTATACCATACCCCTAATCCTATGCCCCTAACCCTATGCGTCTCATAGCAACACATTCTTAGGAATGAGCTGTTTATCGTCATACGCTTCCCACTCCTCATACAAAGATCCTAGCTCTGACTTCAGTATGGTGTCTACCTTCTCACGATACTGACACACAATTAGCACATATGCATGCTCTAGTTCGTACGCCACCTTTTTGGCACTGCTTGGGCGGCGGGGAAAGCGAAAGAAGCCTTTATCGTTCTCATCATAGGAATCTTCATCGCCATTGTCCCAGTCGCTGTCGCTGTCGCTTTCGTTGACAAGGCTTCGAAAGTTGCCTATCCAGCCAAGTTCGTACTCCATGGCTGTGCTCAGCATTCCGATAACGGCCTCTACCAACTCAGGGTTAGCGTACTGTCCGATGATTGAAGCTTCCAGGTCGTCGTCCTTTATGATCTCGTAACGCTGGAGATACTTGATGGAGATGCTTCTCCAGGCAGCAGGCTTGATCCGGTACAATGCGACAATTTGTCTCACCGAATACATCCAGCGCCAGAAACTGCGCCTTGAGTTATACTCGGCTTCTCTTACTTCGCGTAAGCCGGTCATACACCCCCATAGCGGGAGCCCTTCGAGCCAGTGCATTTCGATCAGTCGCTTCACCCGTGCGAATTTCTCGTGACTTCGTTCATCATCAGCCTCACCCGTCTCGTACAATGTGGCCAAGTGTCCTGGGACTTTTGTATCCAGTTCTAGGCGTTGCAACATTTGCAAGAAGCGGAATTGCGAAAGGTAGTTGAAATTTGCAACCGCCATTCTGTACCCTTTGCGACCCCGGAAGTATAGACCCCACATCTCTCGTAAAACTTGTCGACAGGTCAATGAAAGGAATGGCAAATCTTCATCAAGACTGCCACGTACGTTGACAGGGATCTCGTGGGGCTTACGGCCACCCTTCCAGACATTCGTAGTAGTGTGGAGGTGCTGTGCCTTGTACTCGTAAAAAGCTTCGCGCACGCCATCAACAACCCCGTCCTTTCGTTCAGCCTCTTCAAGGACCCCACAGGCTGCCTCCCTTAGGTCTTCGCGTCGCTCATTCTTCAGGTTCACGTACCTCGTAGGGGGTAATTTTGCTGGGTCGCGTGTCCACCACAATTGCGGTGTGATCGAAGGAAGACGATTACGCTGATCTAGTTCATCGCGGCGCGAGCGTGCGTCATTGCCGTTCTCCTTGTCTTTCGCAGCTTCTAGATATACCTTATACACCATGTTGCGGATCTCAGCTGGCAGGTCAAGGAAACGGAAAGATTCGTGCACTTCAGGCGCTGACATAGCCGTATCGGATTCGGAGTCAGTATCGGGATCGGGTCGATGATATTCTGACAGTGCCTGTTCCCAAAGCTCTCGACCCCGTTTCTGATCACATTTTCGCTGTTCTTGCTCTGGCGTGAGCTCCGGTGATACGAAGGTGCGCTTTGGATTCATTAGGATTCGTCTGTACACTTCCATCTTGGAGCTACTCGTATTATTGTTGAGTGCCATAGTGACACTGTACAAACAGCTGACACAGAACAGATCTTATACCCTTGCTGTTTGCTGTGTAACTGCTTGTTCGCATAGCTTTGACAGAAATCTTCCAGAACACGAGCAAACACTATAGAAACAGATTCAGCACAGAGGTGGCTGTGAAATGGAGAGGAAGAGGGAGGACGGATTCTTTTTTGTATATCACCTATTTGATTTCAGATCCTTGACTATGACGGTCGTAGTTTGCCCGTCCAACGCTGGCCCCGGCATCACTTCTTGCAAGCCATCCAGTTGAGGGCAGCAGAGTGGCTCATGCATGCGAAATTAATTCCAGTATTGAGCGCCGAGCTCTTCTCCAAGCTTGACATTATCACCTTCAACGATAATCTTTCGGACGACAACACCGACTACGTCCCACTTGCTGTTTGTCTCAATGGGCAATCCGGAGTCTCTTCGCTTGCCAGATTTGTCCTCTCCACCAACCTCCCGCATAACTTCCCAATTGTTGTTGCCCACATCAACCAATCGAGCACGCTTGTAACTCGCATTCGACACCTGGCGATGAGCAATGACGAAACCTGCCTCGTCTTGCTCCTTGATCCACTTCTTTGCTGCTTCATCCTGCCAAACCTTCTGGAGCGCTGCTTCTGCATCCTTCAGTAGCCTCACATGCTGTTCTTCGGCTTCAATAGTGGCAGCTTCGGTGCCCTTGTCAAGTGGCTTCTGAAGCAGATGTGTGCCGCCAAAGCTCTCGACGAAGTGACCATTCTCTGTGTTGAAGAAAATAACATCCTTGTACCATCTTGTGCCGATGTCGTCGTAGTCGCGGTCCTCGAGCGTTGTCGGAGTGTATTTGGACTTCTTAGAGACAAGTTGCCCACATGGGAGGGTGTCTGCAGGGAGGGGTTGCGGCAGGATCGCCAGCTCGGGGATTATTGAGGGAGAGAGGGGACCTTCGAGGTGGCTAGGCCGGCGAGAGTACTTTGCAGCAGCCATATTGGAAAGCTGTATCTAGGTGTAAAGCAGATAATGACGTTCAAAATAGCTTCAATTGAGCAGTAGGTATGAGAATGGACGCTGTAGAGTGCACTGTGTAGCTGAAAATGAGCTGCGGAAGTGCCCTCGTGAGGGGTCAGCAAGCTTTAAGTGATCTCATTGTCTCCGCGCTGTACCACCGTCTGTTTGGATGAAACCCCGCCCGCCAGGGCAAAGTTAATTTCCTCAGGTCACGCTCATGCTACGGGTACCTGAATTAAGCAAATGTGAGGCCACACTGACGATGACTCGACGCGTACCTGCGGCGAGACGAGTGGTGTGACGGATCAGGTGGGTGTGATGAGGTCAGTGAGATGGCGTGTTGTTGTACCTATGTACTCTCCCACCGATGTGGATCCGGAACAGCCTCGTCGGCCACTCCCGATATGCTCCGACCTGTCACCTATCTTTGCACCTACAACGCGCCAGACAACCACCAACGCACCGGCTTGTAAGAGCATCTCATCACCTAAGTCAAGTTATGTCTCCGACAGCGCTTTGATGCGCATAAAGACGCCTTCAGTGGCTGCCGTTCAGAGTCCGAAACCCACAGGGCCCAAGTACCAAAACACACTCGACGCAAGGATATGAAACAATTTCGATTTTCTGTCTATGATTCGGCGAGACCAATATCTAAAGAGTTAGAAAGAAATAAGAGAAGGACGGAAAGTCTTGTTTTCCCACAATGCTTGGCCGGAAAACGTGGAATGCATTCCGCTTCCGAAGTACCTCTAGCCTCCTTATCCAGGCGTAGATACCCCGTCCTCGTCCATGTGGCTCATCAAGGCCGTGCCGTACCTAATAGACCAGGAACAGGTCCGCGAATCTGGATCACTACCATGATAGGGTGTGCATGAAGCGCTAAAACCCCGCGTTTTTAGTATGCCCATGCTCCCGCGTGCCGGAAGGCTTCCGCACTACCCCTTCTGGCATATCACCTATCTCTCAACCCCAGAAAAGACCCGAGATGTCTCTACTCGAGTTACCTAACACTTCTGCTTATCTAGTCAAAGTTAAATCTTGATAATAATTATTGTATAACCTGGTGGTGGAATCCTACGAAGCATGACGGACATAGACGCAAAGCTCGCAAACTCCAGGAACCATATGGAAATGGCAGACACCAAGCTTAAACACCTTCCTACCGATGAAGATGACGAGAGACTGGCTCAGCTTGGCCACGTCCAGGAGTTGCGGCGAGATTACTCCATATGGTCGCTGGGAAGCTTATGTTTGTGTCTCATGGCAACATGGGAGGCACTGTCAACTGTCGTCGCAACTGCTTTGACAACAGGCGGAGCTCCCTGTCTATTCTTCAATCTGTATGTCATTTGCGTCGGCCCTCATGCCTCACAGAAGGGCGTTACTGACAGACTTCAGGCTCATTTCCGTCATCTGCACGACAGCGATCACGCTCTCCTTAGGAGAAATCGCATCCATCTACCCAACAGCTGGAGGTCAGTCATCCTTTCCACAATGACTAGGTGGCCTCATCCACTAACTATATACCAGGGCAATATCATTGGGTTGCGGCCCTTTCTCCCCCGTCTACACGCTCAGTTGCCGCTTGGTCCACAGGATGGATCAATGTCGGTGGTCAAATTGTCTTCACAGCTTCCGCTGCATTCGCAGCTGGTCTACAAATCCAGGGCATGATTGTGCTGAACAATGAAACATATCTCCCGGCTAGATGGGAAGGCCTTCTTCTGTATTGGGCTGTCCTGGTGTATGCTGCGGTGATGAACATTTGGGGATCGCGACTGTTGCCCACTGCGAATCTGCTTGCAGGTGAGTGGTCCCTTAGTGTGGGGCGAATGATAAATACAAAGAGCTGGCACTAATTTGCGGTAGGCGTTCTACATGTCGCAGGCTTCTTCGCGGTCCTCATCGTCCTTGGTGTCATGGCACCGAAGAACACAGCTTCCTTCGTCTTCACTGAGGTATCCAACAGCAGTGGCTGGTCCAGTGATGGCGTCTCCTGGCTTGTCGGTCTTCTATCAGCCGTATACCCTGTCCTTGGCTACGACGCAGCATGTCATTTGGCAGAAGAATTGCCCCATGCCTCCCGCAACGTCCCGATTGCTATGGTCGGCTCAACCGTTGTGAACGGCGTTCTAGGATTGGGCTTCTGCATCATGCTTCTCTACTCTACCGGGCCACTTGACACTTTGCTCGCAACACCCACCGGCTTCCCATTCATGCAGATCTTCCTCGACGCGACAAAATCGGCTGCCGGAGCAACTATCATGAGCGTCATCCTCAATGTTATCGCTATCGCTGCTACCGTAGCCGGCGTAACTTCTACATCTCGGACGGTCTGGGCTTTCGCTCGCGATAAGGCGACCCCGTTCGATCGCTACTTATCCTACGTCAACCACAAATCACAGATACCCGTACGCGCCGTCGTGGTTGTGACCATACTCCAAATGCTGCTCGGCTTCATCTACCTGGGTAATTCGACCGCCTTCAACGCTGTTCTATCAATGGCAGTACTAGGTCTCTATGCTTCATACCTGATTCCTATCATCTACTTCATGCTCTATGGACGTCCAAACTTCACTGCGCATGACTTCGGCGTATTCAAACTACCCAAAGGCCTTGGCCTGGCGCTGAATCTCCTCGCATGTGCATGGCTCCTTCTGGCTATGGTGTTCTCGATGTTTCCCACACTCATGCCTGTCACGCCACAGAATATGAATTACTCTACAGTGGTCATGGTAGGCTGGGTGGTGCTAGGAGGCCTTTACTATCTGATAAGCGGTAGACACAAGTTTGAGGTTCCAGTCGTTGATCGCGAAGCGCGAGGATTCTGAGTGGAATAGACTTCAAATTCATGCGAGCGGGACGCATCTACCTTCAGTACAATCAAAGTCCTGATTTCAACTTCTGCTGTTCCCTATGTCTATCAGTACACGTGTCTATCCACAAATCCGCACAGAGTCAAACTCACGGCTTCAACGCCATAGCCTTCTGAAACATCTCCACCAGCGGCGGCCCCTTAACACTCAGCCCCTCCTCAACATCCAGCTCAGGATCCGCCTTTCCCATCGCCCTGCGATATGCCTCCCTCTCCCCAATCCTCTTCAACCACGCCTGAATCCCCTCATACGCACTCAAATCAATCGGCTCAAACTTCCGCATCGTAGTAAAACACCACCCAGTCATAACATCCGCCGCAGTAAACTCCTCGCCCGCAAGCCACGCATTGTTAAGAAGACGATTATTGACATGATTCAACGCAACATGTACGCGCGCGTCGTTCCCCTTATACCTGGGGTCCTGCTCGCCTACCATGCCCCTCGCCATCCCCCGTCTAAACAAGCCAGACTGCAACGTCGCATTCGCAAAGTGGAACCAATACAAGTACTCTGAGAAATTCTTATCCTGGGGTCCGACGCTGAGTTTTCCGTTGGCGTACTTGTGGATAATGTACTCGACGATCGCACCTGATTCGGCGAATTTGATGGGGTTGGACGGGTCGGTCAGGTCTTCGAGGACGGGGGAGGCGCCGAGGGGGTATACGGCTTTTAGTTCTGGTGGGGAGAGCAGGGGAGAGCGCTTGTATAGTTTTAGGGTGTAGGGGATGGAGAGTTCTTCTAGGAGCCAGGGGATGCGTTCACCTTGGCCGACTTGGAGGTGGTGGACTACTAGGTTGGGAGATGACATTGCGATAAGATGGTGTTTGGGGCCAAATTAATTGGAGTGGGGAGTGGTTTGAGATGGTTCTGTGGATGGTTGCTCGGTGATAGTCGGATCCGAGATATGTCGTCGAACGGTGATCTCCGCTGACTCTGATTTGATGATTCGTGAGAGGTCTTGAGATGACGTGCTGGATAGGTCTTTCACTGCACATTCTTACTTCTTGTCTTTATACGTGATGGCGTTTTAGGCATCCATTCATCGTCTGTTGCAAGTCTGCGCCGTGGTTACCCATTTAGGAAAACCATCGTGTTGTGCTGACAAAATTGGTCACGTGTCTCTCGGCCGAGCGAGTTCTACGACTTTTACTTCGCCGAAATGAAGTACAGCAGGTTGTCACCTACCAGGGGGATTGACACGGATAGTAAAAACAGGACGAACGAATTGTGTAGTAGCCTGGCTGGTCTTTAGCTATCATGATTCGTTCGCCGTGTTTTCACTACCCATGTCAATCTCCCCTAGTAGGTGAGAACCTGCTGTAAGATTGCCTAGTCGCGTTGGTATATACAAGCCTACCTCATAATGACCATATTTTACGGGCACTCGGGCACTCGGGCAGTCGGGGTGCTACGTCTGTTGCAATAGATCTCCGAATCCTGCAGGAACATCGGCGTTATCGGAGCAAGTCGGACTTGTTGGAACTTCGCTTGCCATTCACAGTGAGGGCATTCGTCGCATTCTCCGCTATACCTGAGCGTGTGTATAGATAGCTTAACTATATGTTGGACGTAGTACTGTTGTGTGAAATAAGTCGGAGATAGTGGTAGTGTACAAAACAAGAGATAATAAAACTGATAAATATACTGTAACACTAATTACTAGTATCACTCGTCTATTCCTCCCCATGCCCCATGTCCACGCTGCTTATAACGAACCATCTAATACTACATCCTCTTAAGCACACCAAACGTACTAACCACGTAAAATACAGTAGCGAGCTCCTTGCACCAACCCGCAGGATTCAACCCGAAGACAAAGCAAGATACCAATAAATTGACCAACTAACGTCTCCACTACATAAAGCAAGCGATCCTGAATATCTAGTTTTATCTACACCCCAAAAAGCCTTGCTTGCTAATATGTGGGCGCTGCAAGATTCTCTATTGTACTCCAAGCCATGCCAAAAAAAAAAAAAAAAAAAAAAAAAAAAAAAAGTAACACGCCCATGCGCCGCAGATAAGTATCTCAAATCCCAGTCCCGGAAGAGGACCAGCAAAACCGTAGTCCATATCGAAAAGGGAAAGTATATACTGCGTATGCATCATGCTGTGTAGGTCTTCCATACATCTGATGCATGCTATTGACTTATCACAAATGGTGACGTCCTCCTCCTCTATGCACCCAAGATATCACAGCACAGATTGTTCGTATCCCCTTTCTCAAAATTCTTGCCCGAGGTTATACGGAGATAGCTCAAGGTTGGGCCTTATCCTTCTCCATTCTCTTAACAGGATGCAACAACATCCCCGGAATGCACATCCTCCTCTCCTGCAACTTCCCATCGAATCCCGGCCCACCGTCAATCCTCTCCTTCTCGCCCCAATTCTGCTTCAAGATTGGCCAATTCAGCCACCGTCTATACAAGTTCCGCGGAAATCTTGACGCATAGTACCACGACCAGCCCTGGAAGTTGTATTCCCGGTCGTGATTGTATGGTGAATCTGCTTCTTCGGTCCATGCACCTTGCCGGGTCTCAAGCGCTTCACCTGTAATCTCATTAACAGTGGACGCTGTGTCGAAGATGGCTTCGCTGTACGCGGCAGGCCAGTGGCGGTCGTTGAAAATGGGATGGGGTGCGTAGACGGCTTTGAGGCCATGCTGCAGTGCTACAGTCGAGGGCCACATTTCGGCTTGCATACTGCGTCCCACCAGGTTCTCTTCGTGCATAGCCTGCAGCATACGCTTGCTGAAGCGCACGACAGTATTGATGAAGACACGACGATCGATGTGGACGAAGTCGGGATGCGTGAACCAGTCTGCTTGGCCATCCCTGGGAGTGAAGATAGGTCGAACGCCAGGGAGGTAATTCCAGATCTTGTCCTTGTATGACCAGCTCGTGTTTCGGGGATCCCACATTGGAAGAAGTGTGATAAAGTCTGCTGGTTCGTTTACACCCCAATTGAAATTATCATCCTCGAAGCTAGTTGGTGGTGACGGACCTAGCGGCTGTTGCGGGGGATCCGCTCGTGCCCATGGTCGTGGTCCCCAGACGGGTGGTGGAATGAGCGAGTGTGCCGATGCATTGAGCACATCCTCATGCGTTTGCTCGATGAACGACTGATAATCCCCATGCACGCTTGGAAGATAGTACCGCTTGTTACGCTCCCAGAGCAACTTCCTAGGTTGTTTGTCCGCGAATTCGCTAATCTTCTCGAAGAAATGATAGTGGTGTCCCGTGTATCTTGCGTCTGTTTCCCAGTTCCAGATATAGTCAAATTCAGGATGTGTAAGACTGAACCATTGAAGGCACATGAATTGCTGCCAGTAGACCTGCCAGTCCTTGACCTTTGGGTACCACTCGGGAAAGATGGATTCGGACCACAGAATGGCGATGTCGCGCAATTCCTCTGGGACGTTTTCTCTCAATATTCTGTTATACTCCCACTTACTCTCAAAAATGGGCGCATTTCGATCTTTGACGTGTACATAGAGAAAAACTTGGTACTCCCCACCGGACTGAAGGGATAGCTCAGAGATCATAGCCCGAATGGCCGTAATGTCATTCTCCTCGTAGTGGTAGCCAGTCCAGGCCCGAATGAGGACTGCAGTTCGATGGTGATACTTCTGCTCTTGGTGTTCCCTTTGCTCAAGATTGCTTCTGCTCGTATCTTCGGGGATCGCAAAAGCCGATGATGCTGCCGCTGGCTCGGGTAGGATGGTGCTGGGTACCTTGACAATCGGTGTCCGCGCAATTGGTCGATATCGCTCCTTATTACGCTCAAGACAATCGTCTTGCAGTTCCCCCCATTGCACCTTAGGCCAGTCGGGTATTGTCTCTGGCGCCTTCCAGTGTTTCACCTCTTCCGGGAACTCATCGTCACCATATCCATAGGGTCCATATCGCGAATACCGATCAAAACAGACATTGTCGTCCAAGCCAACAACATCGTAGCCACCAGCGTACACTGGAGGGAAATCTGCAGGAACACCGCGGTACACCTGAACCTCGTCGTCCGTACTCTCATTGAGTGCAACACTTCGTGGCCCCAGACAAGCCACATACTCACCTTTCCAGCTCCTCTTCCATTTTGGAGTATTATATTTTGGAAATGGCTTATATGCTACAGGATCGGATGCGATTGTGCCATTTAATTTGTGATGTCCGGACATATAGACGCGGTCGTCCCTATACTCATCAGTCTTCATTCTGTTTAATAGCGAGCGCAGTACTACTCACATATCAAATTCCTCCCACCTATTAGGATCATACGCTTTATAAGTGTATTCTTGAAACGGCGGCCAATGCCCGTCCCACGTCGGCCGACTCCACTTGAGCATCTTTTTCATATACTCCTTGATATTCGACGGCCGTGGTGTAGGAGGTACAAGAGGCGCCGTTCTTGAAGGCGCAGTCACCCACGGCGGGCTCATTTTTCTATCTTTCCCGTCCGGTACAGGCACCATGGGAGGATTAACCCCCGTTCCACCAGCCGTTAGCTCAACATCAATTGCGCTTGGTTTCGCAACCGGCACCGCATGCTGCCATGCATCTTCAGGATATGTTCGCGTCCCATCTTCTATCGGCGACTGATCTGGTGGTCTACTCCCCAGGTTGAAATGCGGTATCCGCTCGTACACCTTCTCGTGTGCCCATGGGCTTTGCTGTAGGACTGCGAAAATGAAAACAAAAGCTATGAAAGAAAGTATAGCGAATCTGCGAGGCGATCGGACGAGCATCGTGTTTATGTGTAATGTTTTGTTCGTATTCGTATCGTACTAGTGGTTGGTGTGCACTAACGTATTGAGGTATCGTACCTATGGTAGGATGACAGGGTGGAGGCGTAGGCTTTACCGATAGGCAGACAGCTGCATCGCTTAGAGAGTGGCGTGCAGCGCGAAGGAAGGGCTAGCGAGTGTTGGTGAGGCTTATTTTGAGAGTTGTAAGGACTACGGGAGAGTGAACTGTGAATAAACTTTTGGAGGTGCCCGTTGTCGGAAAGCCGGGGTGTACAGGGAAGGCGCTTTTCAGGGTATGTCCAAGTGAAGAAGGCGAGATGAGATGAAGGACGGTCCGATGTCGTCGTCGTCACCACAGCGAACCGATACAGAGAGCGAGCAAGCAACCAGGCAAAAGCGAAAGAGCGTGGAAAGTCGCCAAAAGACACAAGAGTCCAGGCACCCTACAAAAAAGAACGGAACGACAAAAGAAGGAACGCGGGACGAATCGCCCTTCGACAGGGAACTATATTGCACCAGCAGCAGCAACCAGCAGCAACCGCAGCGTCGAACAATTTCGCACCCCCATACGGCTTGCCCAGAGCCTCTTCAATCTACCCCCAGTAGCACGCATTCGAAACCTCCACCATCCCGCGCTATTCTGCTGCAGGCCACACCAAGTCCAGCGATGACGCGTTGCACACCCCATCCACCAGCCGATCAACGAAGCAGACCTCCACTCTTTCGCGCACGCAGCATCCCAAACAGGCGTAAGAGGTAGCAAGTCTTCATCTCAGTCGGTGATTTGCACGTTTCGCAAATCCTCCGACCCGTCGCACCAAGGCCGCAAAACTTCATTCTACCCGCTGCAGATATGCAGTGATAATCCAGTAAAGATCGGCAGGGCCAAGATGATAATCCTTGTTTGAGCAAATTGACACAAGACGAAAATGTGCGTGGGGAGAAAGGAATGGCAGACAATGTGTGCATGTCGTTTGGATAAGTGTGAGGACGATTGGATAAGCTGTTTGCATGTGATTCGCTGGGAGTAGATTATTAACTATCTGTCGTTGTGTTGCAACTACCGGTGCGCAGTGCGACCATGGGAAACAAGATATTTGACTGGTATGCCATGCACATTGCTGGATAAGAGTAACAATTGCATGTTGCTCAGCTTCTGGCTGGCTGCAGAAACTACTTTACGCATGCTATTTGGATGAACTATGGTATTTTTCCGAATGCCGACTTCCGAAGGCACTTTTCCATCGAACCGGTTTGGAGACCGCATCTAATGCTAAACGTATTGCGTCTACACGAGTAGATCCACCAAGATGAGGCTGACATGTCACGTCTAGTGGACGTTTGGTTCCGTCCTACCTCGCCCATTCTCCCCACCACTAGCACAGAAGTTTGACGGCGCACCTGTGAGTTGTGTGCAGGACTACTTCCACTTCTGCACAACTACGCCTCCGCGCTTGAATTCGGCCATATCACCAAGCGCTTGCGCCTTGTCCGTCAACTCCTTGGAGGGGAACGTCGTCATAAGTGCGTACTCGCGCTGCTGACTTGCTGGACTAGCTCTAGTCACGAAGTCGTAAACATCGCCAATAGTATGTGTAGTATTGAAGCGCGACTGTAACCGCGTGCCGTCACCGAGACGAATCTGCAGCGTGACTGTAGGCGCAGAGGAGTCGATATCGACAGTAGGCTCCGCAGAGCCGGTTGAGGTCGAGGCCGTGGTGGTACTTGACGTTGTAGCCGGCGGGGGAGCAGCCACAGAGCTCGCACCAGGAGTCGGACTGCCGAGCCGATTTCCGGAACCCGAAAAGGGAACGTACTTCTTCTTTGGCTGCTTGTAGTCCTCGTCCTTGTGCGCGTGTACTTCAACGTCCACCTCTTGTCCGTGCTCGACGTTCAGAATGTGCAGCGGGGCATGACCTGTGTTGATCATCTCCAGCGTGCGTGCGTTCGCAGGGTCGTCATAACGGAAGAGGGGACCGTCGTCAACCGAAAAGCCATCGCGCCAGAGGTGGAGCTCGCGATGAGCGCGCGGAGGTGGCGCGGGGATGTTGGCAGTGGGATCTGGAACAGTACGAGAGGGAGCGTCGTCGCCACCAAGCGTGGTACCTGCACCGCGGAAGTGAGAGCTAGGTCGCTCGTCGTCACCGCCGGGCCGGGGAGCATTTCTGAATAGCATTAGCCCTGGTGCCGCCAATGCATGCATTCGACAAACTCACTGTCGTGCCCTCTTCAAGATGTTGTTGATCTGATCGCGCGGATTGGCCTGGTTGGGATTTTGAACAGCAAGACCTGACTTCTCGCCGCCAGCGAAGAAATCCTGGTTCTCATCATCTTGGTCGTCGTCATCTGAGTCGCGATCTCCGTCATCGTGAGCGTGTCCGTGTCCGCCACCCGAAGACTGCAGGTCCTTGAGCGTCCTTAGACCCCGCTGCGGGGCTTGTCTGCTGCCAGCTGAAGGCTGTGATGTTGAGGATGATGAGCCTGCAGCTGGGGGAACATATGCGCCACCCAGGGTGCGTCCACCACCAGGCACAGGCTGTTGTGGAGGGTTGGGGTTGGAGTCCGGGGTTTGATCGGTTCCAGCCATGTCGACGTCTGGTTCAGAAGCGTCTTCTGGTTGCTCGGTAGATTCGTCAAAGTAGAGTGTTGCGGCGAGGGTGAGATCTCCGTTCGCAGCGGTTAGGTAGCGTTCTGCCTACAGGGTGGAGGTTAGTAACAGGCTCCGACATTCTAGGAGCTTCTCTTGCCTGTGCAGGATCAAGACCAGTCAAGCTTGCGAGCTGCGCGATCTGAGCGTCTCGATTTTCGGGTACCCCTTCAGACATTACAGGTTGTAGGGAGGGTGAAGGTAAGGTGGTGTCGTGGAGTTGACAGCTCGGGTTACTTGTTGCTTGCGGTGGGGTGGGCTTTGCTTGGGGCTGACTGACGTCGACGCTCGGCCTGTCCTTCGCTCGATATCCGCATCAAACAGCAGCTTTTTGAGTGAGATGGGTCCAATAAGCACGGATGACGCGTTTCACCGCCCGTTGAACACTACAAACTCTACCATGTCCTCCAGTTAGCTTCGTGGAATGCACTGTGAGCTCCAAGGCGAATTCCAATCTGCATCCACCTCCGATAATGCCAAGCCGCTCGGGATCGAACAGCCACCATCTCAAGAACAACCCACCCTGTCAAGCCACAACCTCGGAAGTGAAAGAGGCCAGCCGTTCACACACGTTCATTTGGTGTCTCCTTGCTATCGCCCTGTAATCGGTTCGATCGCCGCAGTAAAGCATTTGCTTGTGGCCTCCCTCGATTGCCCATTCCAAGAGCTCCCTAAAACGTCTTCCTCCGCATCACCTCCGCGAACCTTGCCGTGGGGCATTGAACATTCACCATCCCACCCGGAGCTCAAGTTCTCATCCACAACCCGTATTGAGCAACTCCATAATGGCTTCCGACGCCTCACCACCGAGCAACCTCACGGAGAGCGGCATTACCATCCCCTCAGACAGCGAAAACTACGACGGAAACAACGAGCTCTCTCCTTCACCGCCATCGTCGTCGTCATCACCGCTTATTCTCTATAAGCCACCGACAATCTGGGGGTTGTTGCGAGGAGCTGCTATCAATCTCCTTCTGCCGTTTATCAATGGACTGATGTTGGGGTTTGGAGAATTGGTTGCGAATGAAGCAGCGTACAGGTTAGGATGGTCGGGCACAAAGGTGAGCTTACGAGAGCAATGCATCTACTGGTTACCTGAACGCTAACAATCGTGATAGATATTCCCCTCTCACCGCTCTGGATCGGATTCGAGACGTGTAGGCCCCGGCGTAGAAATGCGTGCCGACCCCGTGGAGAGGAGGCGGAGGAATGGTCGGGAACTGGACATGTACACTTCCCTTGAGTAGAGAAATTGATGTCTTGAGAGAGGCAGTGTTATTGCATGGGGTAGAACATGGACATTGAGGACGAGATGTCGAGGATACTATGCACCTGTACATACATGGTTGGCTAGGACCAGTCGCCCGGCGTTTGGAGGCATTACAGAAAGGCAGTATTACACGGGAGCTTTCCACTAAAATGTCCAATCTAGACAATGCGATACAGTTCAAGAGACGATTCATTCCACTATTTGTACAAGAGGTCTTTATGCTTTCATATATCCCCTCCCAAATGCTAAATGCCATGCACAGCCTACTGAAACAAGGTCGAACATCTCCACCCCAAAACTCAAGCTATCATACACTCGCCCTGGACCAATGCATCTACTTCCTATTCTCAAACCTCCTACGCCTCTCAATCTCATACTCCTCAGCCCTTCTCTTCCGCTTCTCCTGCTCTTTGGTCATCTTCGGTCCGCCGTAGCCTGCCTTTCGCCCCATGTTCTCTACTCCACTTGTAAATCTCCGCCACATATAACTGAGCCTATAATTCCTCCTATAGTAATCCAATTTCTGCGACAGTGGTTTGCCTTGAGCACCTTCGTCATAATCAACGTCGCGGTCGGGTCGCTCCGTATCGATCTTGGGGGCTTCGGGTCTCAGGTGCGCAGGAATGGGAGTTCCAGCTTTAATGTTGATGCCAGACAGAGTCGTTGCGTTACGACGGTTTGCGGGTTTAGCTGCAGGTGTGGGTGCTTGGTAACGAATCTTTCCGTCGCGGGACTTGATATCCTTCAACTTTAATTCACCCTTAGCAACCCTTGTATACAGCTCATTGCTCTCCTTGCTAGGTAGTGTGCGGATATTGATCAGGCGTCTGAATCCATTTTGGCGGAGCAACCAGCCTGTGATACCACCCATGATACCAGACATCAGGAAGTATAGTTGTAGAGCTGAGGCCTGGAAAGCAGTGACGATACCTAGAAAGATGGCTAGACCGGTAAACATCTTCTGTCTCTGGGCTGCCTGTCCGACATCGTTTTGGACACCGGTCTCGCCTCCAGTCTGCAAGACACGATGTTAGCATGTGTGAAAAGACATGAGTGGAGGATGATAATATACCTTAAAGACCGTGTACATGATTGCCGTAGTCGCAGCTGGCAAGATGAAGTACGGATCGCGAGCGGTCAGATCCGTAAACCATAAGAAGCCATCATGGCTCATGCCAGGAACGGGCAGCTCGCCCATGGCCCTTAGGAACCTGAAAGCAGAGAAACCAATCCAACCCTGAACAATCATGAAACCTCCCATGGAAAGGAAACCTCCCACATAAGGCTTCATGATTTCTTGCTGCTGCATCCTGTACAAATCCGCTTGCTGTTTATCACCCTTTGCAATCGCGGCCTCCATCTTTTCTTGCAGAGGTTGGGTGACAGGCTTCAAGGCTGCCATAGCTGCCATTTTGTCCGAACTAAGGGCCTGGAAGAAGAAGGTTGCACAGCGGACCACTACACCGGCGGCCATGATGGAACCAGCCCAGCCCCAGCCTGACGTCAGGTAAATCTGTTCAATGGTCTTTTCGAACAGTGTGGTCATGCCCCAGCCGTAGTCCAAACCCAGCTCCTTCAAGTGCCCGGCGTGATCGACTAGTTGAGTATGATCAAATTCAGCCTTAGGCAGAACATCTTTGGTGGGATCAGCGCTAAGGAGGTCTTCGACCGTCTTTCCATTTGTTAATGCTGATGCACTCTCTGCCGTTGCGCTTGTTGATGTACCATCTACAACAGCAGCCTTGTCAATTCCAGCGGGTGCAAGTTCTGGTGTGGCTGTGGTGACGATGGGTTCGACGGACTTTGCGAATTCGGGGGCGGGTTGGGCAACGGGCTGATTCGAGAATTCAGCGATTGGGACTTGCTCCACGGGCCCGGTTGGTGTGCTAGATTTACCCCAGCTCCAAGGAGCATACCAAGATCCATAGCGAACCGAAGATGCGGTCAAGACGACATTCGAGTTCCCTGTTACATTTGTTCTCCGCCGAGCGGAATGAAAAGGGCTTGTTCGGCATGACGGCGCAGAGAGACCGGCAGTTCGGGGGAGAGAAGAGAACTATATATGATAAGATTAGTTTATTGAACTTCAATCATGAAGGGTTGAGCAGCAGTAGTTATGGAAGAGGACAGGAATTGTGCCGGAAGTCGCGCGACATAGTTATGCGGCATGCGATGGCGGAATACAGACGGAGCATAACGGCGATGGACTGCGCACCTTTCTTGAAGCATTAGAACGGATTATCGTCGACTGCCGTGAGGCCAAAGGAATGAATTGGGCGGGCCGCAGCCCTCTACTTGGAAGCATTGTGAGATGTCGTCCCAAGTCGTCAAAGTGGCTCACAGATGCTCCATCTTTTTCAGAGGTCGCGCCAAGGAATGGGCATTTAGACCACTTCCGCACTTCGCTCAGACCACCGAGATCTCCGCAGTATGCACATCAGTGTTGCGTCCATAATGCATTTGCTGAACTGATTGGACTCAAAATACTTAGTTATCCATTCATCGCACTATCCGAATACAAGGAACAAATCACTCATACGCCTGTTCCGGGTATGTTGATCTCATAAACCCCGAGCACGGTCCGTTAAACACCCACCTCCGTGCGTATGCAGTAAGAAAGCTCCAAAATAACATGTACATCGAGGACCCTTACAATAGCCGCAATAGCAGCCGTAACACCTCTATTACACCATCCCCAGAATACAGTGAAAAATAAATGCACATGCAGAAGAGTTAATGGCAAACGCATCGAAGTCCACTCGAGCAGAGAACCCGTGGTAATGTTTGCTCTTCGTGGGAATACTGATCCCGTGGAACGCCGCCCTAAGATGCTCGAAAAGAGGAGAGATTCGTGTAATGTAATGATGCATCCCGTGGGGTATATCCGTCGGACATCTAATCCATATAACTGTTGCTTTCCGTGACAGCGAGTGCTTCTTCTGCTTGACCACCGCCCATCTCCATGGCTTCGCCAAACATCTCCTGACCACTGCTCGAGCTCTTGAACGGATCTTGCATGGGGCTAGTTGGCGCCGGCCCGGAGCTCTCGAAGAGACCAGGGTCGATAGGTGCGATAGAAGAGCCGCCGCCGAAGTTTAGCGGGGCGTTAGTTGTGAATGTGGGTGAATTATTATAGGTAGTTGTCGGTGCGGAATTGAAGTAGTCATTGTCACCAAAGCCGCGACGAGGCTCGCCTGGAGGGGTGTGTGATTGTTCAGGGGCAGGCTGCAAACTCTGAGGTTTTGTGGGGTCTTGCGTACGCTTGAATTGATGTGTCTTAGTCCTCAAATGCTGTGGTAAGTCTTCTGGGTTCGTGATGCCCAGTTGATTCATGAGCTTTTGCTGTTTCGTCGGCCGTGGCTTCCGCGTGGACAGAGACACTTGCAGGATCGGCGGTGGCGCCGGAGCCACTGGGGCCCACTTGTGCAACTCCTGACGGAAGAAGTTGATCTCGTCCGAGAGAAGGATTTCGGCACCCTCAAGCTTGCGTAGATAAAAACGTTGTGTGGTGAGCTCGTCTGGACTGGACATCAACGGATTGATGTATTGCGCAACGTATTCGCGGAACCTGGTGCCATGGTCGATGAGAGAATCTAAAGTCTCCTCCTCTTCAGGCTGGAAAGGCAAACCTGGAATCTCATCCTGCCAGAGCTGTAGGTCTTCCAATTTCGGCCGCGTAGCATCTCGAGGGATTTTTACGCGATAATCACAGATGGGACAGGTGTACTTGTCGTCCTCCTTGACCTTACCACGAGCAATCTTCAGGCACTTGCCATGATACCTAGCACTGTTAGCATGCTTCCCTCATGTCAAGTTCGGACCACTTACCATTCATGACAAAGCTCACACTCAATCATCATGCCGGCCTCAGGCTTACGGCAGATGCAGAAGACATCTCGGCTTGATCCTGACCCGTCTACCTCTTCTCCGTCTGCTGGGCTTTGTTCGCGCGAGGCGGGTTCTACAGGCATCCGGGGTTGGTCGGACAGGTCAAAGCACGATCGATTTCGTTCATCGACCTGTTTCATGTGCGCATGCAGGATGTGGAGTGGCGCATTTGCCTTACCGAACAGCTTCTTGCCTCGGCGCATCCAGTCTTCGTGCCGCTTCTGCTCTTTCTCGAGATCAATAGTACCAGCTGGCTTGCTGTTCAACGCGCTCAGTGCCTCCATAGCATTTCGAACCTCCATGTACTGTGGTCGCTGTGAAAAATCCGGGTTCTTGCTTCGTTCATACAGAGACATGATCAGCTCTTGCGCATCCCGCTGCTTTTTCAAAATAGCATCCACGGCAGCGCGAGTTTCGGGAGTAACGGGTAAGCTGGCAGCTTGCTTAGACAGCGCATCCAATTGCTGGTAGTGCACATTTTCCACCGCCATGAGCTCCTTAGCTTTCGTCTCCCAGAATTCGCCTTGGTCTCTTTTGCTTTGAAGGAACTGGATCTCCGGATGGTTTTCTGGTATACCCACCTCGACACCTCGCCCGATCAGCTCGCTGACCTCCTGAAGCGTAGTAGCTTGTTTAAACTTGAAATCATCGGCTTCTCGGAGCCACTTCAGCTGTTGCACGACCTTATCGAGGGACTCGAGCTCCGGTAGGTCAACGTTGAAGGTCTTTCCTTCTTCGAGGAGTTCGTCTAAACGAGCGATGCTCTGCTGGGCCGGTCGGTCGCGCAATGCACTTCTCGCCCTTTCCTGAAATTCGGCAATACTTTCAGCGCGTTCTCGGAGCGTAGTTATTTCCGGGCTATCGAACCCTAAGTCTTTTGCCTGCTTGAGAAGCCTCTGGACGTTGTCCACACTCCTGTACTCGCGTTCTCTTTCTTCTGCTTCAGCGACTGCTGACTTGCTGGGCCTTCCTCTCCACGCTCGTTCGTTCTTGCGACGGTTTTGCTGCTTCCTCGTTGTATAGAGCACAGCATCATCGGCCACTTCTTGGCACTTCTCGACGAAATCTTTCAGATCAGGTAATCCAGGTAATTCCCAGTCGATCTTCTCGCCCTCGTTGAGAAGCGCACGGAGGGATTTAAGTTGAGGCTGAGGACCTTCAGCAAGAAGAGTCTCCATCTTAGATTCCCAAGCCTCCGGCATGCCTGCTTTGTCAACAATCTTCTGCACCACTGCAGTGAGAGCTTCATCAGTCAGGCGGTACACGAGCACGTGCCGGCCTCCGGAACCTGAATACCGATCCGCTTCCAAGCTCTCTGAACAGCATTCATACCAGCCGGCATGTTGCAGACATAATACTTTCTTGGTGTTACGACAGTAGAATCGGGACAGGTAGCCATAAGATTTGCAAAATGTGCAGATGAGCTCATCCTCGTGGGTGTCCGTATCATCGATGACAAAATCGATTTCGCATGCTGACTGGGCATCGCCATTGCCAACAAGCTTGCAAGCATGTTCTTTAGCTGTCCTGTGCTTTTCCAGGAACTCTGCGCGGATGTGGGATTCCCTATCGCGCATGCGTTCCAGTGCAGGAGCAAGCCACTTAGCAGTCTTGATTGTTGTGTCCTTGCGCGAGGCAGCCGCCAAAAGTAGCTCATCGTGGGAAAAGCACGGTTGTCGTCGGTAATCTTGAAGACGTTGAACACCATGCTCTCCGAACGGTTCCCAATCGCTTGGTGCGAAGTTTACAGCCTCATTAAAATTGAAACCATGATTGAAGCCGGCATGGTAAGCTTGGGGAAACGTAATGACGAACTCCCCAGCCCGCTGATCAAGGGCGTAGACTCTGACCCCAGCCTTCTTGAGTTGCTCAGGGGTCAATAGTGTGACCAGCTGGAACAAGAGATCTGGTTGACTCTCAAACAGTTCGGGGACTGCTTCGCGCATAGCTTGCTCAAATTTCTCCACATCTTCAGCGGGTATGCCGTACCAAGTCTTTGTCGCACCGAAATGCTGGTAATTCGCAGAGTATGTATAGTGGTCTTCGGCATGCCAACAGAAAGTCGAAAACACCATACCCACATATAGCCAGGGAACTGTCATTCCTGAGATGTCGGACTTGATGTGGCGGAAGAGCGAGTCTGGGGCATATGGTAGAATGTTGAGGTTCCATGGATCCGTAGCATATGGGTCTCGTGGGTTGCGCTCGATGGTAGGGAAGCCGCTTCCGTGCGTTGTAGAGTGAACATCTGCCCCATACTCTACTTCAACAGTCTCGGTGAGGTTTCCGACCGAATGCCAGAACTCGCGCTCAACGTCGTCTTCGGTTACTGGTTTTGAAGTGTTGGTGACAGGATCAAATGGCATCTTGTTCGCGAAGTGACTCTGCTTGAAGTTGTGTGCCCGCTCCTGAAACTGCTTGAGCGAATAGACACCGCCTTCCTCAAACCCAAATTCACCGGTGCCTACGAGACATCGTGGGCAATGCCAATCGTATGCAGGAATGCCTTTGATTTGCGGATCAAGACAGTATCCATGGTAGCCAGAATCGCAGCTGTCGCAGAGTAAGATGTTCGATGGGTCGTTATCGGTGCCACATGCCTCGCAACGCTGATCTAATTAGTATACGCATTACTAAAATGTGAAAACAAAATACATACATCGCCAGGTCGCTCGTCGGCTGCACGAACGCGCGGAAAACTCCGACCTGGTGTCGACTGACGAGGCTGGGTCATGTGCGAGCCGGCAACGGTGGGTGCGCCATCTGCAAGTCGTCTCGTTAGCTGAAAGTATCACCCAATGAGAGATGAGCGCTCTTGGAGCCCGTGCCTAGGCGACACAAGGGTACAACGTTGTATCCTTGCTCTGACAGCAGGTGGAACGAGGCTGGCTGCATATTTTCTGCATGCGCAAGCGTGCTTACCTTTCTTTAGCCGCTTACTACGGCGGCCATTTGCCTCATCCGCATCGCCACTGGTGCTCTCCGCATCTTGGGACATTGTTCGCTTCAGCTGATTGAATGGCTGTCCATTCGATAATGGGGTCAAGCCGACCGCGGTCGGGCGTAAATCCGGAGTATTATGAGCTGATAGCATGGGACTACCGCCGTTCCGCATGGGCGTAGAAGTGCGCGAATCCACATTCTCTCGAGGTATACCGTTCGGCACATTGACTGCAGCGAATGAACCCGGTGTCGACGGTTGGGCTGGAGCTGGTTGCAGTGGGTGCGCATTCACTGCTGTGAATCCTCCGGAGTTGACGGGTGTGAAGCCTGATGACATCGCAGGTCGGGGCAGCTCCGCTGGTGGAGGAGGCGCAGAGTCGGCATGAAGTGACGCATTCAAAGCTACCGAAGCCCTCATAGCTGGGGAATCAGTGGCGTTCGCGACGGGTGTGCCCTGTAACGATTTCTTCATTGGCGATGGGGCAGGCGATGATGTAAAGGGACCACCATGCTCGAACTCTAGCATTTGTTGTACGCCAGGCTTCACGACTCGCAAATACTCTTCGTAAGGGTGGAGCCATTTCTGATATGAGTTTTTGAGCGATGTAGATAGCGAAGACATTATCTTGCCACTATAGCCGAGGTCACGCCCAATTTCAGCCCACTTCTTCTGCTTGCAGACGCGCTCGAAGCCGCCTCTCGTCTCGACAGCCTTTTTGAGCTTATAGAGATCCAGTGGTCGCTTGTCGACGCTGGGAAAGCGGGTGAGACTGTGACCATGTTGTTTGTGGAATTTGGCGAGCTGGTCGAGATAGTTCAGGTTGGCACGTGTGCCTGTGAAAAGTCAGTCAAGGCCACAACAGCGGAAGCTGCGCATGGTACATACCACCTTCAACAGAGTTTAGCTCCTGTCGACGTGTGCGAAAGTGGAAGCGCTGTCGAGTGTCAGTTAAGCGTCCCCTTACACATCATAGCGTCCGGAGGACGAATATCAGAATTTGTTGCGGAGGCGGGCATGACCTTGCCAAACACTCACCTCAGTATCGATAGCGAAGGGTGGATTCCAGCTATCAGGCGGGATAATCTTGATAATTCCGTACTTCTGCGCCTCTTCCCGGATGCTCTGGATGTATTGAACAGGATCTTTAAACTGCTCCGTTGTCGGTCGATACGTAGGCGCTTCCTGCAGGCCAAACATGCGATTTGGCTTGGGTGGCTGGTTGTTGGGTGCGCCATGCCCTCTGCGCTCGACGGTTGCGAGATCTAACGGCTGTGCCTTGCGTGCGCTCAAAGGAATCGTGCCCACACCATTCGGCTGCGCACCATTCATAGGAGGCATCGCAACGCCGCCCATTCTTGACTTGGGCGCTCCAAAGCCTCCGTCAAGCATCCCGTTGTCCGCAGCGACCCGAAAGGTAGTCATAGTGGCGCCTGTCGAAGGCCCGCTTGGGGGTATAAAGTCGACCATGGCACCTCCGCTGCTGCACCCAGCGCTGCCGCTAAAACGACCCTGGCCGCAGCTTTATAACGATATTCAGGACAGTTCGGCGTGTCAAACGATCGTGGTATGGTGTGAATTGGGTGGTTGTGGGCGCTATCGAAGGAATATATCTATCGGCATGGGACCTTTACCACGGACAGGCGACCGCACTGGTACGGAGCGGATGCCGTTGCAATTCAGATGATTATGGAAGAATTATCGGCCGACGATATATTGTCCGGCTAGCATGGACAGACGTTGTCGCGGCCGCGCACTCGTAGCACTGGCGGATCCGTGGAAGTGTGAAAGGGAATGCTAAGTTGGGGGAAGCCGGGAGTGGACGAGAGGTTCAGTGCCTCGCTCGCTAGCGGCGGGAAGGCCATCGCACTGAACCGCCCAAGAACTGACGCGCATGGACTACCACTTCCAAAAGGCCAATTCCTACAGGACAGCGCCATTTCGCATCTGCCAAAAGAGCTCCACAGGTGACCATGAACTAACTTAATGATATTCTGCAAATTTTATCCAGTGCATATCCCAAAATTTGACAGTATCAGAATGGCTACTCGAGTGTCGACGTGAGTAGTGCTGAAACATACATCATGCCGATCCGGCAATCGCAGACCTCACCTCACCTCATTCCTTTGTCCTGTTGCTCGTTCCCGGCATCATGCACCAGACCCCGTCCGCAATTGCTAATGCTCACCTTGCTGGTCGTTGCACTTGAACATGTTCGCGCTGGATTTCTGCGCGCTCGCAAATCTTGCCTGGAGCGAATATACAAGCTAGTCAGCCGTCGCCACACACCCACAATTTAGCATCTAGCCATAGTTGCCTTGTCCAGAACAGCAGACTCAATGCGCTGTCACATCTTACTCTCAGCTCGAACGCCCACCGCGTATTTCCTGTACCTCAATATCAAGCGGGCTGTGCCAATGCTCCGACTTGCAGCAGCCTGAGGTCGGCAGCAAGGGTGCTGAATCGAGCGCCCCAAACCAGGCCAATCACGCCTGACGCCATCTTGCAGCACCCCGGCAGCCCTAACTCATCGTTACACGCATTGGGCGACGATCAACAACAACATCGACCTCGACCTACTGTGATCATGGCTGACGTGCTCAAGATCGAAAGCAGGCCCATTCCTGCCTTTTACTGCTGTTATCTATTGCGCTCCAAGAACCGCAAATCTTACTACATCGGCAGCACGCCCAACCCAGCGCGCCGCCTCGGCCAACACAATGGCTCCAGCAAGGGCGGCGCAAAACGAACATCGATGCAGGGAAAGCGACCGTGGGAAATGACGTGTATCGTGACGGGCTTCCCGTCCAAGTTTGCAGCTCTGCAATTTGAGTGGGCGTGGCAGAACACGCACGCGACACGGCATATTGAGAGGAACGTTCGGGACGCCAGAGTGGACGAGTTGCACAAGGCCAAGAAGAATGCTTCTCCGACTAGGAGAAGACGACCGCCCATGAGCCTAGAAGCGAGACTAAAGAACCTGCATTATTTACTGGGAGTTGGGAGCTTCAGTAGATGGCCACTGCATCTGAGGTTTTTTGCGACGGATGTGTTTACGCAATGGGAGAAGCACACAGCAAGAATGCCGACGAAGCTGCGAAAGAGCATTACAATCCAACTGACGCCCGCTGAGCTACCAAAGCTTGCAGCAGACGTTAGGGTTGAGATGCAAACGCACTTCATCCCCGACGTCATACGTGCCATCTCAGTCGCCTACGAGGACTGCAAAACCTATGTCGAGAAGTCGAGGTGCGTGCTCGAAGAAGGGCGAAGACGAGCCTGTGGCGTCTGTAAGAAGGAAGCCGACATGGTAAATTCGCTTGTTTTAATCTGTCCCATCGAGTCTTGCCAGGCTACATCGCACATGGCCTGTCTCTCGAAGAAGTTCCTGGCAGAAGAAGGCAGCCAAGACGCTCTAGTGCCAATTGAAGGGACGTGTCCTAGCTGTCGCAGTCCGATCAGATGGTCTACAATGATGAAGGAGCTGAGTCTACGAATACACGGCGAAGAAGAACTAAAAACCTTGTTCAAACCAAAGCGGAGAAAGAAAGTGGACAACGCTGCTGAGTCTGCCACGGGAGATGCGCAGGACCCAGATGAGCAAGATGAAGACCTAGACGAGACATGGATGGACGATCTGAACAACGACGAAGACAAGCCTGCGAGCTGAATATCGATAATAGCATCTACCATTCACCCATGGCCCTTAATGGCAGATCTTCACTATCAACTCGCTCAATGGTCCGATCAACCTCCTCTCTAATCTTCTTCTGCACCTCGTCTATACTCTTCCCCGCATCGACTCTCACAATATCCTCGCCCTCTTTCCTCTGCATCAGCGTCTCGAACAACTCTCGCACGCGATCCTGCATGTCTTGTTTCTCGTACTTCTCCGTCCCATACCCGCCTCTTTTCGCCGCCTCTTCGGCAGAGATGTCGAGAAAGATACATACATCCGGGCGCGGGAGGCCTTCGTCAGGTTTTCGGCACCATTCGAGGCTGAGACTGGGATTGTTTTTGGCTGCAGAGTAGACACATCCGCTGTAGTAGTAGCGGTCTATTATGACTGTAGTGCCGGCAGCTATGTCTTCTTGGATTGATGCTCTGAGGCGAGTCAGCCTTGGGATAGACGTGATAGATACAAAGCGATCGACGAATGAATATGCATTGCGTCAAATCCTACTCTAAAACATGGAAGTGAATACACTTACGCTGCTTCCCACCGATTCGCAGAAAACAAAAGGTGAATAACGTGATCCTCTTGCTCGCTCTCCCCTCGCAAATAAGCATTGATCATCCGACCAATTAACGACTCCCTATCTGTCCATCTTCAATCAGTACAGTACAGTGCACGTATCCATCAACATCATCCAAGAAACACATCGAAGTGGGGAGGGAGTTCGAGTTCATTGCACGTACTGGGAAATCGCATCTGCCGCACGTCCATCCCCGCTTTTTTAAGTGCTATCGCAAGCAGGCCCCATTGCGTGGTTTTGCCAGCGCGATCTAAGCCCTCAAAGACGATTAGTTTGCCTCGGGGCATGATTGATGTGTGTGAGTAGTTCGTTTCGTAGTGGGTTGTCTGTTACGGTGGGTGGCTGAGATCAAGTGCCTGGACAGGGATGTGTCCGGGAAGAAGCGAGGCCAGACTGGGGATGCAAGTGGTTTCGCTAGCATCAAGACCCCTCTGTACGCTGTACGTCGACTATCCTATCTTCTTTGACAGTACCTTCAGCGCGGACGTCACGATTATTATTATTATTTGTAAGCCGCTCTGCTGGAATTCGATATCTTGTTAATGGTTAGCTGCTAAGCGCACACTGTACGCGGCGTCCAATTCCCCTCCGCCATTTGAAGGTAGGTTCCAAGAATCGTACTGTGCCTTGTAAGAATATCAGGGGTTCACCATACATATCTCATCCTTCACTGTCTATATATTCACTCACCTCCAAGTCACATACTGTTTGAAACCTTTTGATGAAGTTATACTAGTGACGACAGCAGCATGACGGGTCTTCGTCCAAACAGCTTTCTCAGTTTATCAACCGAGCTACGACTTGAAATATACCAGCACCTGATCCTCGATTGCTTGGCCACTGGTTATTCAACAGGACTCTCAGGACTCTATCTTTCCTGCCACGAAGTACATCAAGAGCTAGAATCCGAATACATCCAGAAGATTCGACCTCTACTTCATGCTCAGAGCCAATGGGCGAATGCCGCTTATGAAGAAAGCCAAGTACAAAATGCACCTCTTCATCTGAAACTCTCGCACCAGGACCTCATCTCCAAAGCCGGCGCTCCCTCCAAGCTCACCATCGACTTGCCAGTCCTACAATCATGGACCCCTACCCTGTGGAGACTCCACGAAGAAGCAACCTTAATACAACTAGCAGTGATTCTTCGCCCACTCCTCCGTCTCCCATGGTCTATCTTAACACTCAAAATATGTAACGCCGTCATCGACCAGTGCAAAGACAACACCCTCGCACTCAAGGTGTCCTTAGCGTTCTTCAAGGTGCTTAGCAGCCTCCAAGACGACGGAGTCTGCAATCTGGCACAAACAGACCGTCTCGTCTTAGACTACGGCAAGCTACGAGACTTAGTCGATGATGAAGACTTCCGCGACTTGTTCCAGCATTTTCTGTTCAATTGGTACCATGTTCGTTCTCCGAATCTTATGCCGCCTCGGAAGAAGGGTTGGATATCTGAAGTGAAAGAAGGACCTACTGATGTGCAAGGATGGAAGCTTATTTATGATTATGTAGATGGGCTGGAGGATGTTGAGGGGGTTTGGTGGGAATTGTGAAGGAAGGGAGGAGGTGGAAAGGGAAGAGGTGGGTCAAGGGTATAGACAGTGTTGGGGGGTTGGGTTGAGAGGGCAAATTTGGTTGGCAAGAAGAAGAGTAAGAGGAGAATGACGACGACGATGAGATGGAATCGGGTAGGAGTCAGACAAGCAAGTCGATAGTGAGGGTGTATATTCAGAATGAGTACGAAACGAGACTTGTCTACTTCGATAGACCAGTCCATATCTGTAAGGTTGTTCCCATCGATAAGGTGACGATATACATCGAATGAGATCGATTAACAAGAATATCAAATCTTTCAAACTCCTAATCTCGAGCGTCGGCGCGCGACTGCTCCGCCTCACCACGATCATGTACGCTCTTCTCCACGCTATCAATCAAACTGCCACTTCCCGACTTCCCTCCTACGTCCCCTGATCCTTGCGCTTCTTGCTTCGCACCTTGCGTGATGTCCTCACCACTTCTTTGCTGCGAAGTTCCTGAAGCATTGTCTTGCCCGTACGACGACTACATCTCGATTAGTATTGCCATTCGCTCCTAATTGGTTTGTAGCGAAGTGCGGAGGGGGAGAGTGATGTGGGAAGAAACATAGTGGAGCTTACTTTATCGACGGTGCCGCTGCTAAGTCCAGATGATGACTTATCACCAGTCTTGAAGGGAACACTTGGGTCGTCTTTCCCTTTGCCAAAGGTTGTGCCGGGGTTGACTAGATTGTCGGGCTGGGTCCCCGAAGATTCTTGGCCGGTGAGGGAGGACATATTGATAGTTGATGGTCCTAACTAACCAAATGTCGGATGTTGTTTCAGATATTTGGTGAAACTCTTAAATGTTGAGGGGTGATGTTGTGTAGTCGCTGTAACTCTGTATGGTGCGACTGATGGTGTGGTAGGTACGACGTCATTGTGACCAAAGAGGAAAGCCGTCACATCGTGCTTACCACAGGCTTTACATGTGAATGCCAACGTTAAAAAAGATGAATGCTCTGTGAAAACTGTTGGGAAGCCTCAAATTAAGTCCATGACATGGTTTACCGAGATGGTGAACAAAGATGACCCCGGCAGTGAGTCTCCCTACTGGATGAGTAGCTTCATTGCACTAATAAAAAATAAAGAGGGCACGAGGGACACCATAAGGCGACAAATAATTCTAAGTTAGGATCCCCGTTCTATCTGTCTATAGTTTGCTCTTGCCGATACCCCAGATCTCTGCACCAGGGTTATTCGACTTCTTATCCACCGTAGCGCCGGCAGCAACTGGCTCCTGGCCCTCCGCGATGTACAAGGATTGCGACTGCTTCATCGTTTCGATAGCTTCACGCTCGATACGGTTCAGGAGCTCTTCGTTGGTGGGGATATCGTGGATAAGTCCAATGACTTGACCGGCAGTCCAGACCTATGTTTCTATTAGATTTTTGTATAATCGCGGTGGACGTTACGAAACTTACACCAAAGTCCTTGTCACCATTCAAGAAGACCTGTCGGCCCCGCTTGCCACTGACGTACTCAGCGACCTCCTCGAACTTGCCTGTTGGGCTAGTCTTCTCAATGTCTACAGCCTGAAGTGCGACCTTATTGGCAAAGAGACGCGAGGTGTTCTTCCACCGCCTCAGAACAAGAGCAGTGTCCGTCTCCTGTGCGTCAACGATAGCCTGCTTGATGTTGTGGTGAATCGGTGCCTCTACTGTGCACATGAAGCGTGTACCCATATTGATACCACAGGCACCAAGAGCGAGCGCGGCTGCCAGACCCTGACCATCCGCGAAACCTCCAGAGGCGATGAAGGGTACACCGAGCGATTGCCTAGCCCTACTCAAGAGAATGAAGTTGGTAATATCGGTCTCGCCAACGTGGCCAGCGCATTCGAAGCCGTCGATCGAGAGGAAGTCGACACCCAGCTTCACGGCAGACTGTGCGTGTCTGATCGTGGTGCACTTGTGTAGAATGATTGCGCCAGCCGCCTTCAACTGCTTGATAACAGGCCCAGGGCTATTTCCTGCTGTCTCCACAATGTTTATCTTCTCCTCAATGATAACCCTCGCGTATGCGCCGTAATCCGGGGGAACCATGGCGGGCAGAAGAGTCAGATTGACACCAAAGGGATTCTTGGTCATCGTACGGCACCGGCGGATTTCTTTTCGGAGGTCTTCGGGCGACGGTTGCGTGAGCGCTGTCAACTGTGCTGTGTGAGACGCTGTTCTATTGCGAGAATAGGAAGACGTACTATTCCCAGTCCTCCTGCATTGCTAACAGCGCTGGCGAGCTCTGCGTACCCAACCCATTGCATGCCACCCTGGACGACGGGCACTATACAATCTTGTTAGTTCCAGGCTCTCGGACGTTGTTGAGGAAGCTCACCTCTGATGCCGAGTGCCCTCGTAAGCTCTGTATTGAACGGCATTCTGAAATGTAAACAAAGAGCAACAAGATAGCTCAAGCTCAAGAATGGGAGTAGACGTCAGAAGCAAGTCTCATGGACCGTAAGGAATATTTGAGTCCCCCAAGCAACACGTTACGGACGTTGCGGCGATTGAGACCCGTGAAGCGTGTGGGGAAGCTACGTGCCGAGGCAATTCAGGGACGCGACACCAAACGCGGATCGAGGCCCGTCAGATGAGCAGTCTAGCACCAAATCGTTCGCCAGCATGATTCGGCGCTGCTGAGTCGCTTGTGATAATCTGACGTATTCGCGTCTTGCCAGCTTTGATATGGCGTTTAATGGGCCTGGTCGGTCCGGGACGGCAATAGCAGTGCAGCCAAGCTTAGAAGATTACTCAACCGTCACAAGCCTTCACCTTGCCGCTACCATCTCAAAGCTGAAAATCGCGCCCCGCTCATACGGGAGCAACATCTTGCAACCGTGGAGAGGAAATATTAGGAGCGTAAGTTCTTTGGATGATTACTTCGTTACTGCTTCAATTCGTAGATGTGCAATGAGTTTGCCGCTGTCTTCTCCAAAACTACATTACACAACTTCCTGAACGCACATGGTCGACAGTCCTGAATCCGCTACATACGGGTTTCACCTTGTTCCTCCTGGTCTTGTCTTCCAAAGCGAGAGCTCCTTGCTGATAATGTAGACGATGTTGACCTTCGAAAAGAAGCAACGGACCAGCAACCCGGAACTCTAGTCGACTCGACAGCTGGACGACTGACTATCAGATCATTGGCTACTCGGCATTCGGGGGTTCTCTCACTGGGCGATGCATCCTCTGACATGATTTCTACAATACGAAGCCTGCAAGCCTCCATTGCAACCTCGCCATACGCGTTGCATCAAGGATCGGTACATTCATTTTCCGATATTTTCCAAATGAGGAAAGTGACACTGACGTAGGCAATACCTCCGTCGATCACCATCCTGATCCCGTGCGGAGAAACTTGAAAAGGATGCTCAGGGTACCTCACCTCAAACTTCTCTCACGATTATGAAAATTCAGCGACATGTTCTGCTCCCTTGCTTTCCTTGCCTTGATTCAGGTATTACACGGTGCATGCACGCCAACCACTTTTGACTATGTCATCGTTGGTGGTGGACCAGCAGGTCTCGTTATAGCGAATCGCCTGTCTGCTGACCCAAATATCACTGTCGCTGTCATTGAAGCAGGAGACTCAGCTTACAGCAATCCAAACGTGACAGTTCTACCCAGATCAATTGCCGAGTTCGGTCCTGGGCTTGGTACCTCCGTCGACTGGAGCTACGTGAGCGCACCTCAGACGTATATGTTCAATCGTACGTTGCCATACAGTGCCGGCAAGGCTCTAGGTGGTACGACTACTATCAATGGAATGACGTTTCTGAGGGCAGAGAAAGCGCAAATCGATGCTTGGGAAGAGTTGGGTAACAAAGGCTGGAATTGGGACAGTATAAACGAATACTATCTAGCGCAGGAGGGTTTCCAAACCCCAAATGAGGAACAACGAAAGAATGGTGCGACTTATAGGAACGATGCACATGGGTTCAAGGGCGAACTCAGCACAGGATTTACTCCATACTTGGCGGGCCAGGGATTCTTCAATACGCTCAAAGAGACGTCGGACGCACTCAGCTACCCTCTCAATCTTGATGCCAACAACGGCAGCATGCGTGGCTTCAACACTTGGCCTATGACACTTGATGCTTCCAAGGCGATTCGCGAGGATGCTGCCAGGGCGTTCTACTACCCTATTGCTGAGTCACGATCGAATCTTTACGTCTTTCTCCAAACCACGGCAACAAAGATCCTATGGGATGAGAATGGATACCCGGCAAATAAAGTGGTGGCTACAGGCGTTGAAGTGCTTTCTTCGGACAACACAACCAAAATCATCCACGCAACCAAAGAGATCATCATTGCTGCGGGATCAATCAGGTCCCCAGCCCTGCTTGAACATTCAGGGGTTGGCAACCAAGCAGTACTTGAACCGCTCGGTGTCAAGACTGTTATTTCGCACCCAACCCTGGGATCTAACCTACAAGATCAGCCAAATATAGGTATTGCTTATGCCTCGCCGACCAACTGGACTGGTTATTCTACGTTTGTCAACTACCTGACAGCCTTTGATCTTTTTGGCGACGATTTACCTGCCCTTGTTGAAGAGATTCGAGCCAATATTAGCGACTACGCACGCGCTATCCTTGCGGATTATGCGCCGCACACCACGACCGTGGAGATACAAGAGCAGCTTCTGAAGCATCAAGTCGACCTCATCTTCGACCTTGAAAGCACTGTCCCTTTGGCAGAGCTACTCTGGTTCTCGGCAGGCAACGCCATTGTCGCGCAATTCTGGAATTTACTACCGCTTTCTCGAGGTTCTATCCACATCACGAATCCAGATCCCCTCGCTCCACCATCAATCGACCCGAAACTTTTCCAATTGCCGATTGACAATTTCGTTCTAGCTGCAATCTCGATCCACGTACGCAAATTCTTCAAGACAGCACCGCTCTCAGAGCATGTCACAACCGAGGTATCGCCAGGGTTTGAAGCAATACCACAGAACGCAAGCTGGCGCGACCTTTCATGGGAAACGTGGGCCAAAAACACATCTAGTACTAATTCGCATCCCGTGAGCACAACTGCAATGATGAGTAAGGAGTTAGGCGGTGTCGTGGATAAGGAGGGCAAGATCTATGGGACGAAGAATGTGAGGGTGGTAGATGCAAGCATGTTCCCAACACAGATCAGTGGACATCTTTCTGCAAGCGTCTACGCCCTCGCTGGGAGATTTGCTGATCTGATTCTGGGAAAGACCGAAAACTAAAGGGTGCGCCATCGAAGA
The DNA here is from genome assembly GCA_033682645.1 of Phoma sp. ATCC 74077. Lineage (NCBI taxonomy): Eukaryota > Fungi > Ascomycota > Dothideomycetes > Pleosporales > Didymellaceae > Phoma > Phoma sp. ATCC 74077. The sequence continues at coordinate 665,905 of JAWDJC010000018.1, forward strand.
ACGTGATATGTCCATAGCCTCGATTTTCTCGCCGAGAAATAGAGTCAATGAATTAAGGCATTTGAACCGATCAGAATAATTTGTCTTGTGAAAAGTGCGTATACACATTATATGTCATTGTGTCCTTGTTTGCGCAACAAAGCTTAAGGCGTACCTCACTTCCCACTAGCCAGGCAGCGCCTCATATGCAAAACACTTTCTGCTGATTACACCTGCCTCCTATAAACAGCAACCTCATGTCTTGCTCGGTGAATAAATTGAAAAGATCACTCGACAAGCTCGAAATTCGGTAGAAGCCAGAACCCATTCATCCAAATCCCAATCCTCTTTCTAAGCGTACAAGCTTGACAAAAGACAACACCAAATACCACAATGCTGTCACTCATGCCTTATCGCGTGAGCTGCGCGACAATATCTGCTTACACGCTCTATTCGCCCGGACCAATGACCCCCCGGCGCTCAATCAATCATTCGAGCAGCTGTTAGAGAATCGGACTATCTACGACGACCGAAACTACGGTCTTGGATCGACCTTGCCTACAGCCACCCAAAAGATACAATCTGTAATGATATTGAAGGATGGTGAATTACTCAGGTCATTTGATGTGGTGAAAATGCTGCAAGCTGTAATGGGTCGGGAGAGATATTTACCGAGCAGAGGTTAGATTCATACAGGGAGTTTGTATGGAGGGTAAGAAAGGAGGAAGGGCTGACAGTACCTTCACAATGATGATAGAGGGGGGAAACGAAATTGCAACGAAAGCGAATCGGAAGAGGTCGCATAAGGCAAGAAGAGATCCGAGTAGAATACTGCAAATGATTCTCTAATCAAACATAAGGGGCACGTAATAGATGATATGAAATGTTGTGTTTATGATGCGCCCAAGTTGTCGGGAGACTAGACCAAATCGACACTTGCATGTGCCGGTGCTTTCTTTAATGATGTGTCATGTAACTTACGCCGCTCTTGTCGAAATAGCAGATATAGCAGCGTATACGATGCATTAACCACAACGCGCATCTTAAGTATACTTGAAGGTAAAATGTATGTACAATAAAGATTGTCTAAGATATACAACTGAAGCAACTCACTCACCACATCAAACGTCTAAAGGACACCTACCTACTGACCAGCAAGCTTAGAAACAGGCGGCGTATCCGGAAAGAAACTCGCAGGCATAGTTGGAATTGGGATACTACTCGCCGTCCCAAACGCCGTCTTGAGATCATCCTTCATACTTGCAGCTGCATATCCCGTCGGCGCCGCAGTTTGCGTAGACGTCACCGCTGCATAACTTGCTCCAGTCCCTTTCTTCAAGCAAAAGCCAGTACCGTATCCAGAGCGGCAGGAGTATATTTGTTTGCTGCCCGTCTCCGTCCACATAGCGAGGTCGGTGATAGTAATGTCCGTACAAGGCGCTTCATCTGCACAAGCTACTTTTACGGGGCCGCGCTGAGCACCGTTGGCGAGCGTGCCTTTCCAATTCTTGAACGTCATGTTGGAGAGCTGGACGCCGTTTCCTTCGATTGTCTTCATGGATGCCCAGTATTGGTCGATGTCGAGGGAATAAGCGTTGCCATGGCCGATGAAATTCTCAAAGACGACGTCTTCGACGTAGCCGCTGCCGCCGTTGGATTTGATCATCATCATTTGGTTGGATTTCCAGGTATAGATGTTTTTGTAGACAACGGAGGAGATGGCTGTGTCGGCGCCCAGGGAGCCTATGGCGCAACCGCCGCTCGAGTTGCAGTAGATGTTCTCGACGAGTATGTTTTTGGAGGGCGACTTGACTGTGACGCATTCGTCTTTGTTGGTAACCATGATCTTACACTGTAGTCAGCCTCTTAGAAGAAAATAAAGGGAAGAGGGAGAGTGCTTACATCGTGGACCCAGATATTCGTACCCCAAACATCTACTCCATCTAAACCGCCCCAGTCACCACCACGGATAGCCATGTTGTAAGCCTCCCCATTCGTGCAAGTCGAGATGACAAAATGGAACATCGGAGCATCGACAAGGAGTATATCATGGACTGAAAAGTTCGTAGTCTTCTCAATGCGGAGAAGACGAGCGCCGTCTCGCTTGCCGTTCTTGTGGTCCTCGTAACCATTGCCTAGGATGCATCAGTATGACCTTCAGCGTAACTTCAGGGGTCGTCAAGATTACCCTGGATAGCACCCTTGCCGGTACTACTGAACAGTTCGAAATCATTCGCATTCCTCACAAACAACATATTCCCGGCATCGGTACCGGTGCGATATATCGTCCCGTCAAGTTGAAGCGCCCATGCCTTACCACCCTCAAAAGTAACCCACGTCTTTATCGCAAAGTCACCTGTTGGTACGACGACGGTACCACCGCTCTTACATGCTGCAAATGCAGATAGCAGCGCCGGACCAATGTCGGTCGTCTTATCCGCCTTCGCACCATAGTTGAGGACATTGCAAGTCTTTTTGGCGGCTTTGCTGGCGTGCGTGGTCAATGGTCCGACTTTGCCTGATAGCTGCCCGAAAACAGGGAGGACAGAAACAGCTACGAGGAGGAATGAAGAGAAGTGCATTGTGAAGGGAAGACCTGCTCAACAGGAACGAGTGTCATAAAAGAAAAACAGTCAACGATGAAAAGAGCGAATTGGAAATAAAAGACGGATCGCGAAAAAAGAGTTGGGAGTCGGAAGCGATCTTGTATCTCAAGAGAAATAAAAGTGATTCAATGAGCAAATGCCACCCGAGATCCTGGTGAAGATCCTACTCATCTCCATTTCCTAGCTCCCTAATGTGGCCCCGCAGGATAAATCCTACAATCTCACAGCGTTCATCGTCTGATTGAATGAGCGAAAAGTCGCTTGCTGATACACCGAGGTGGCATCAGTAACCCGGAAACGACTGCAGCGCCTCACGATAGTGACCCAGGTCCTCCGCAAATATAGACACTTTCTAAGAAAAAAAGAGCAGCAACATTACAGCACTTCCTCTATCATGTACCGGGCCTAGCGATGCATACCGCGATCTCGACAAAAGCTTCATCCGAAGCTTAGCATGGCGATGTTTCAAGTTTCCGGTCTGGAACGATGGACATGGTCGCGCTAGGCCATTTCCACACTGGCTCTTGCGACTCATGCGGTGGGATAGACGAGGGTGGAGATGAAGTGTTGCGCGGACTATGCTAGCTGGCAATGCGTAGGTGCCGTGAGCTAGGCACAGATTCGTGGAAACATGTTTCACGATAATGATCAAGGAGTGATGCGTTGCCTGGGTTCTTCCGATGATTATCCTGGCGCGATGCGTGTGGAACATTAACCTTTGAATTGTGCACTCAGCATTCACGGTATATGTTTAGCGATCGAGACTACTAGCAATGATTAAACGATGTGGTTACTGACTTTACTTTGATTCAATTGAGCTACCTACTGAAAAACTCTGATTTTGCATCGGCGAACAACCTGGCCTTAGCTGGATAACATAGAAGAAGCCGACGATGAAAGTGGGCATTGTAGGGCCTTCCCTGGATGGACTTGCAAACACAACAAATATAGATAAATCCTCTAGGCATCGAGGAACCCGTGAACTCCAGCTGAAATGCCCTCCGAGACCAAAGGTGATAGTACACACTCTCCCTCAACTCCGTCATCCCAAATTCTCCCTTTCCCTTTCCATTTCAAATCACTCCTCTTCTCCATTCTTCCCGTCTACAAATAACCCATCCAGAGCGGATCTGTCATACTCAACTTCCCGGGATGTACCGCGACAGCCACGAGATCGACCATCGTTTGATTCGCTGGCAGATTCGCACCTGTGGGCAGACTTCCAATTGCACTCGCCCTCTTCACTACCAACTCACTGTTACTCTGCACCGACTCCCTCAACACCTCCGGCGTAAGCTGGCTCGCTTTATGTTGGGAAGTGAACCAGTGATTCATCTCGTCGCGCATGAAGATAGAGAGCTGCATCTCTAGCTCGCCTTCCGGCTCGATCAAGCACCGGGCGACAGTCATGACAGCGGGGGCGAATATACCCTCGAGATTTAGGGGTCCCATGATAGTTTGTAGGTTGGGCGTTAAGCGGAATGGGACGGGCTCCGAGTTATGCAGGATAGGTTTGCCGACTGCCATTGACGGGATCAGTTCGGAGCCCCAAACCTTCCCTGTGCCACGCGAGACACTGATCTTTTGCGGGAAACGAGTATTCATGTGCATGACGTATGTCATGAAGGTCAGCGCCGCAAGCTGGTATGAGAACGTACGGCGGAAGAGCCAAAAGTCTGCGAAGTTGGGGAATGTCGCGCGGAAGTAGTCCTGCACCACCGTAGGTGGCACGTACTTCTCCTGAACTGCAGCGAAGGTTTCGAGGCGGATGGAATTTGCGTGTTCAATATTTTTCTGATCAATAGCGTTAGCCGGCGGCAAACTTGATCTAATGACATCACAAGTACTTACCGGTTGCAGTGCCCTTAGCTTCTCAATGCTGAAGAGGATTGGCTCGTCCTTGTTGATCCCGTTTTTCCTGCAGTAGTCTTCGTATATACCCTGCATGTTGATATACGACGCATCGTCCTGGACCATGCGCACACTCGGCGTGATCGGAACCATAAGCGGAAGATGGAATTGTAGATTCCTCCTCCGACTCTCTTTTCGCTTCGCTAAGATGCCATTGAAGATGCGGAATAGCTGCAGGATGCGTTCTTCTCGCCTCGAGCTTCTAGCTGCGGGGAATTGGATAGCGAAAGGATGTATACTTCCATCATGGCCACGAATTCTAAGGCGTCGATGACAGATGCCAATACCACGCACCAGCTCAACATCAGGAAGGAAGCGCTCGATACGGACAAAGTCTGAGTTCTTATCGCGATGCTGTAGGTACTGTCCAGGAACCTCCACATCGTCGAACTTGAGGAATCGGAACTCGCTAAGCTGATGCGTATACTGTTCAAGCGGCACAGTAAGCTTCCTCCGGTCAAGCCTCTCTTCAAAGCGATTCCGCCAAGTACGCAATTTCTGGATGTATTCGTACATTGTCGGCTTGTTCTTAACGAAGTCCATTTCGAACGCTTTGCGGATATGCGGCGGCAGAACTGACTCGGCGAAACGCGTAATATTCGCCTCGGTCGAAGCTGGCAGCTTTATTTCGCGTGCGTAAAGATTTGGCTGGCGACCCACGTAAGACAGGCCATCGTTCAGCAAAGCCACGATGAGCCTGTAAGCATCCTCGTCCGGAGGGCATTTGAAGTTCTTCTGGATCTGGTCAAGCATAGTCTCCATAGAAAGAGCAAGGAGAGGGAATGCTGTCTTAAGGATTGCACTAATCTCTTCCACATGATCCCACGGTTTCTTCGGCGTAGGCGGCGTATCACCAGCAGCAGGCGCGTTGTTTGCATTCGGACTGCTTTGCTGGCCACCCTCGGATTTGATGGCGCCATTCGGTGTACCATTAGCGGCAGGCTTGTTCTCACCGCTTGCAGATGCCGGTCGAGTGCCGCTGGAGCCGGGTCGGGTTTCTGGTGAGCTTTGTTTCGCCGCCGGAGAGCCTTGACCTTGTTGTTGTGGTTTCGCTTTCGCCGCCTTTTCCTTCGCTTCTTTCTGTTCATGATTCTTTTTGAGCACCACCATATCTTCCCTAGTTGTCCTGAGGTGGCAATACAGCGCTTGAGGGTACGTCTTAGCCAGCTTACCCAAGATCGACCTCGCTATGGGCGCTTCCTGTCGTGAGAGACTATTCAGTAATTGAGGAATGTATGTGATCCAATACCAAGCTGGTGTATCGCCCTTGAACTCCTCGAACTTCTCTGCTAATTTCCGCTCCGGATTATCCAAGCTGAGTAACCATAGCACGCGTCCAAGTAGCTTTCTTGACTTCGCGTTCTTGAACTGACTCGCAGCCTCAAGGTAGCAGCTCAGCGCCGCTTCAGCCCGCTCCAGATTCTGCGGCTCCTCCTTGAACAGCATGTCGTTGTATCGTCCCCATTCCGCCCAAGCCTTCGGTAGCTTGATATCGAAGTATAAGGCAGTTCCAAAAGCCTCACCAGCCTCATTCTTCTGTCCCAGCTTGGCCAGGAACATGCCCTTTAGCGTGTAGAATTCCGCCTTCTGTTGCGGACCGAAGTAGTTGAGATTGGTATTGTTGATGACGTCCAACCCGCTGTTGAGATCAGCGCGGATTTGGTAATGGCACTTCGCCTGCTCACGCAGCTTTAGGAATGCTTCTTGGATCTCGATATTAGGAAGGGTATAGATGCGTCCGAGCTGATTGATGCACACTTCGGGAAGATTGTGCTTGCGTGCGACGTGCGCAAAGCGGTTAATGATCCAGGCAGTCTCGTGATAGCCTCGGTACGCGAAAGAGTTGCCGCTGGCGTTGTTTTGGTTCGGCGGAAGGAGGTTCAGGTAGACCCCGTTGATCAACTGGAAAATATGCTGGCGCCAGGTGACAAGATCTTGCCATGCATTGATGTCGTCCCAGAAGTTTGGTAGACGATCGCGCCAGGTACTAAGAAGAAGCTTAAGCTCCTGCGATTTGATATCGAGATTCTGTTGTGTAGTTTGCGCAAGGCTCTGACAGATGACACTGGCATCGTGCAGTTCCACCAGCTGCTGAAAGTGCTGTAGCAGTGGAATATGCGCTTGAGTGATACGTCGAGGAAGCTGGTGCCACTTTCGGATCGACAGCTGAATGGACTCGTCGCACAGTCGATGAAACTCAGGTTGCGACTCCTGTTTGTTGTGGAGCTTGAGAAGAGACATGAAGGTCTGGAAGAAAACTCGTCGGGGAGTTGGGGCATCGCTGACAGCCTTGATAGTTGCATCAAGCTGTTCACGTGTCTCAGCGTTCTGCCAAGCGTCGAACACGCGCCAAGTAGATTCTAGGTAAAGATCGTTGAAGTTCTCGTGCTTCGCAAAATCGCTCAAGATCTCCCATTGCTGCAGCTTCTGGGCACATATCACCCAGTGGTCTTCCCAGAGCATATACTCTCCTGTCGAGAAGGGCAGCACCGAAGTTCGAGCTTTGATCTGCGCGGCCTCGTACATTTGCTGTGCCTTGTCCCAGATACCGCACTGTTCATATGATAGGGCTGCATTACTTTCGATGAATTGGCAGCGTCGTCGCCATGTGCCGTAGAACAGATCATCCTCTTGTAGACCACTGTAAATCTCTAGAAGAGCGTCGAGATTGCTCTCTCGCAGCTTTTCGACGTCGACAACAGGCGAGATGGCAGAGTCTTCCATGTACACGGCCGCTGTATACCAAGCATTGTACGTCTGAGCCAGGTACTTCATGATATGTGGAGGGAACTTAACACGTGGCCGAGCGTGCACGATGGCATCTAGCATGGTGGCGACGCAATTGGGTCGCTTGTCGAGTTGACGTGAGTGATAGTCTTTGGTGAGCAATGCCGCCATTCCCTTCTCTAGGTCACTCTGATCATCCTTTGTAAGCGCAGTCCAAGCTAGAGGGAAGAAAGCGATCCAGATATCGTGGGCAAGATTGTTGTCAGTGTGCTGAAGGTGTCCAAGCGGCTCGAAGATGTCCTTGATCTTAACGTCTGCTAATTGACTGCAAAAGCGGCGGTGGCCATTGATGAGATCCTCTAAGTCATCGTCGACCATGACATCCGCAATCCGGGAGTCCTTGGTGTAGGAACCAAATAAGGTAGTCGGTTGCAAGAGTCGGAAGTCTTCTTGATGCAGCTGTGCAGACATATTCATCTCAATCGAGCCAAACATCAAATGGATGACTTGACTCAGCCAGTAACTGTCAGAAAGGGTATCCCAATTCTGAGACGCAAGGACATAGCTTAAACGGCTGGCTGCTGTTCGACTCAAGCTCTTGTCGAATATGGTCATGTATCGGTTACGCATCTCGACATCTTGTGCCCTGGTACCGATCAAAAACGCGTGCTCCATTCGGACCGTTAGCTCACTCCTGGTGATCTTAGGGTCTTCGTAAATCCGGATGACTAGGTCGAGGAAGCGCGTGAGAAGCGAGGTGTCTGGTCGATGCTCAAAGAGAAGCATCTTGCTGAGCACTGCTGTCTTCTCCTTAAGCGTTGGAACGGGCTCAGTGGAGTGGAAGATCCAGTCCTCAACCAGATCAAGTACCTTCATGCATACGGAATTAGTCTGCGACCGTTCAACAAGTGAGGCCAGGACGCTTAGGTACGGTCGTCGGTTTTCGCCAAGTTCGTTCATACGTGCTGCGAGTATGTCAACAGTTTTGAGAACGAGATCCGTCTGGATTTCGACCTCACGGGGATCGGTCGGTGGATTGGATCCCTCAGGACGCATGCCAGGCGGAACAGGCTGCCCTGGGATACCGGCGTGACCGGCGAGATGGTCCTTAGCCATCTTGCCTTGGAACGCTTTCATGACCTGTGGTATGTGCTGGTCGATTTCCTCTGGTCGCTTCTGACAGAGGGTCCACAGGACATTGATGGCGCAAACATAAGAGCCGTTTGAAAGTGCCTCGGTCGCAACGGTTCCCAGAAAGTTGACAAACTCCGTTGATGGCGACTCTTCGGTGTTCCCTTCATCGTCTGTAACAGGCTCTGGCATGACCTGCAAAATTCTTTTGAGAATAGGCTGCAACTTCATTGACCCGTCCTCAGACTCGTCGGTTGCGTGGAGGCTCGCCTGAACGTCAGCGTTCTCGGATCGAATCGGCTTTTCTAAGATTTTCTGAAACTGGGGGATACGCTGCAGTACCCAGTCGTTTGACTTGACATTGACAATGACCTTCACTATCTGCAATGTGTTTATCATCCGGGTATTGAACACTTCGGCTTTATCCTCTTGCTTCATCTCAGCCAGGAGGATCTCTTCAATCTTCTTGGTGAGCATGAGGTCTAGGTCTAAGTCGCTCCACAGCCGCGGCGAGAGGAGGTCATGTAGTAGCTGGACGGCCTTTCTGCAGATCTCAGCGGGTTGAGGTGTATTGGTGGTGACTGCAGCTACATCCTTTGGTTTTGGCGAGGCAACAGGGAAGCGCTCTGGTAGGTACGCAATGAACTGGATGAGATACTTGATCAACATCATGCGGATGCCAGCTGAAGCGACAAAGCCCTTTGGTAAAGGACCCGGAGCGACGACCGACCCATCTGCTCGCCTCTTGAGCGTTTGTGGTGAATCCGATGTCCGCTCAGTCGCACCTTCAGCCTCACTCGCTGTTCGTTCTTCCCAAGTTTTGATGAGGCTAATCAAGTTCAACGCGAGCTTCTTAGCATCGGTTGACGGGTTCGGAGGCTGCGCAATCTTCGAAAGCGCTGTGATGATGATACTCGACAAATGCTCGCGCCCCTCATAAAACAGATCCGGGTGTCTCACGATGAAGTTGAAAATGCTCATCAACTGCTGCAAATTCGAACTTTCCTCGGACAAGATCTTCCGCGGGTGCTGGATCCACCTGGGCATCTTTGGATCGCCGTTCCCCATCCGCTTCTGCAAGACCGGAGCCATAAGCTCAAGCGCCTGCATCACTAGTGAACGGCCTTCGTTCTGATGCGCCTTGAGAAGGGCCTGATAGACCTGGATGGCAATCTTCATGGGCGTATCGTATACAGCAATGAAGAAAGCAATGAGCACATACGCTGCGTACTTGTTGATGATGTCTTCGAGCTTGATGTAGTTCCAGGCAAACTTGATGACGACTTTGCGGGCCTCTTGGATCATGCCAGAGTAGTGCTTGAGAAGGAGTGTTGTCAGCTGAAGTAATTCCATTCGGGAGTGGTCGACACCAAGCTGGGCAGTCTCCTCTGAAGTATCGGTTAGGGACTGCGGTTTCCACAATCGGTTGTGAATCGTTTCAGTCATGCTACGGTCCATCAGCTTGGTCCCTTTCGAGTTTTGGTCGAACAGGCTATCCCAGTTACGCTTGACGTCCATGGCAAAGATGGGGTTGACAATATATCGGAAAGTGAAGGTCTTTGACTTTTGCGAGGAGCTCCGAGACGTGTACAGGTCGATGCACCTATGGACTAAGGTCTTCCAGTACTCGACAGACTCGCTGGAAATGATCTCTTCGTAGATGAAGTCGAACAATCGTGGCGAAGCTTTCAAGTCGTCAGATGTGACAGCATCGATAAGCTCAAAGAAGAAGTCCAAGCTGTTTGGCTCGTGCTTGAGGTACGTTGTGAAAATGAACATGATTTGGTCACTGGCTTGTTCGGTTGCAAGACGCAGTTCTGCGTCAATGCTGTTCCCTCGAAGCTTCTTTTCCAATGACCGCGCAGCCTCAAAGAGTCCCTTTCGCAAGTTGTCGTGGTCAACTAGCCACTTGCTTGTCGCCTCGAATTGGCTGAGGGCGTACGCGACATGAATAGCATTCAGCTGGGCCTGGCACTTCTCCTTCTCGGTTCCTTCCAAGTTGATCGCGTTCAAGAAACCGGGTACATCGTCCATAACTTGCTTCCGCAAGACAGCGCTGGCTTCGTTCTCGAGCAGCTGTGCAAAGAAGCGCCCTTGAGTCTGGTCCTTCAGATTTGGTGCGAAGTAATCCCACGCTTCTTTCGGGTACATGCAGAGATACTTGATCAGCGGCTCCCTAAACGGACTGTAATGTGTCCGCCGTAGTGCCGTCTCCAGCTCAATAACCTTCTCAATGATCTGCTTGAGGAACGTCGCAGCAGCAGGTGGAAGTAGGTGGAAGATGTTGAAGATTCCAGTAACAATCTTCATCTTGGGATTCTGCTCGATCATTGTGAACGAGATTTTCTGGAGGCTATTCTGATCCGCGATGCTCTTCAAATGGTCCAAAAGACGGGTTCCGATCTCAACCTTAAAGTAGTTCGTCAGTAGCTTCAATAAACGAGCTAGACCATCCAGGTTCTCCACGGAAAGCTTTCGTGGATCCTGGAGGTTGACGAGGATTGGCCGGAGACCGCTCTGGAGGACATCTTTAGGCAATTTATTTGTAGCCGAGATGACACCAGACAAGCCGATGTTGGCTGCTTCGATGACTTCCGGAGATTTCGAGTAGAGACACTTGAAGAACACCGCGATGATACGAAGGAAGGTCTGGTTCGGAGGTGTCGTACTGAACTCTGGGAAGCTCTGGGCAGTAGATAAAAGGCGAATGCAGGCAACTCGCAAGTTTACGATATGCTCCGCATTCCGTTGCTCGAACGGCTTACTTGCGAGGCCTTCATCTTCCGCATCGGCCAATGCGAGCGACTCCATGAGCAGCCTCGTAAGCTGGTCATTGAACTCCAGAATGTTATTCTTGAGCTTCAAGCAGAAGGTAATAGCGTCGATGTAAGCAATCTGTATACCGAATGGTAGCGCCCGAAGGGGCTTTGTCCAGATTGGAACAATAAGCCTGTCCTTGACTGGCATGATGAGTTCGCTGACGGTCAAACCCGTGACGCCGGACAGCACATGGAATGCTTTCTGTGTTGCTTCTCGTACACTCTTGTTCATGTGCGAAAGATCTCCTACTAGCTGTCCACACAGTCTTAAGGTAATGTTGTTGCCCTTCTCGAACTCTTCCTTGGTAGTTTTCTTGTGACACTGTTTGATTAGTTCTCCTATAAGGCCTTCCGCTTGTATGCGAGTCTTCGAGTCGAGATCAATGGGCATATCCTTCATGACGAAGTTTAAAGCCCTGATAAGCTCAAAGTGGCGTGCTACCATCCATGATTGGGGGAGGCCCAGCTGTTTAATGATGATCTCAATGCCTCGAGTACCACCCGATTTCATAAACCAGTCATCGGCGTGGCAATTGTGACAGAAGGTACTTGACAGCTCGTTGAAGAAGGAGAACTTATCGAGCGAGTTTTCATTGCCAAATATCGCTTTGACAGCATCGCGCATCGTCATGATAGCTTGTTCGGCCGCATCCCGGACTTCGGGGTGTTCAGATGCGAGAGATTCTCCAATCGCTTCTGATATCACATCGCTTTCTATCGTGACCGGTCCTTCACCCGAATGCACATCGAAAGGTTTGTTCTTATGCTTCAACATTGCAAATTGCGTCCCAAGCTCCAGAAGGGTGAAGTGTCTCGCTAAATTTGTCACTAAAGTTTCAGCATCTGTCTTGAGATCCGGAATGGACACGGCAAAGATGCACGCCTTGAGGAGCTTCTTCAGTGTGTCTTGTTCGACAGTTTTCTTGACTATAGACCTTTCTCGCTCAGACGCGGTGAGGATGTCGACGCCACCCTCAAACTTCTTGGCGCAGAGGTCGTTCGCTTGCAGTCGTACTAGCTGAGCAAAGTCCTCTGGTAAGCTATCATAACCAACCAAAAGCTTTGCGTGTGCCGTGATGAGACGGAAAGCCTGTTGCTTATGGAAAGCATCGGACTTTTTCGCTGCTGGTAGCTTTGGAATTTCATGTAGCTTAGCAATAGCGGTATCGATACCTATCGCTGCCGGGAAAGCACGATCCTTAGTAGAACCGATGAGCCGGATGTCGATAGATGATTGATCGTCCGAGTAAGGCTTGTACTCTAGCTCTGGAGGCCCCGTGATAAACTTCCGATTGCGCCCACCAAGCTTGCCGAGAATGCGCATCGTGGTGTGGGCGTGGAAGTGGCTGTAAGGATTTGGTTTCAAATGCTCCCACAAAGCAGCCATGAGCTCGTCGATGACAGGTGCCATGATTGGATCCAGGTAGTCCGCCGTCAAGTTATCCACGCACAATTCAAGTGTGCGTAATCCTTGGCCAACAAGATCGGAGCCAGCTCGCAATGCTACGACCAGAGGTCTCATAAGGTAGCTGAGGTGCGGTAGAAGATTACTCAAGCGTGCCGGGACCGTGAGAGACAGCTCTACAAACAGGTCCCGCTCGGCAGGCTTGCGAGCTGTCAATAGAAGATTGTTCAAAACGTCCAGGAGCATCTCGAGTAGAGGAAGGATCTCCTTGTAGAGATGCTCAAATCTGCCGCCACCAATACTACGAAATAGCGACCTAAGCAACAGGAAGTAGTTCATTGGCTCCTCAGCTGTTGTTGATAATTGTATCGACTTCGTGATGATTTTGCTGACATGCGGTAATAGTACTTGCTCATTCTGTGCAGAGAAGAGCGTGACGGCCATGAAGGAAAGTTTGAACAGGCGTAGTAGGATAGACGACTTCTTCACGTCCGCGGTACCGACTTCTTCGATACGATCCATTAGAAATTGTAACAACATCCCTGAGAAGCTGGGTGATGTCGCTTCCGAAGCAAGGAGGAATTGCGGTACATGGAGTAACGCGGGATGATCAAACATCATATCGTACAAATGGGGTATCTCGGATGAAAACACTTCGTGGAATGTAGCTGGATCGATGTGATGAAAGACAGTGGCGAACGTCTCTAAAAGCTCCTTCTCGTCCTTGCCGCTCGACATCATATGCTGGTTTCCCATGAAATCTCCTGGCGATAGGCCTTGCGTTTCGGGAGCCTTGTCGGTCCCGTAGTAGCGAAATACCTTCGCGCCTTCACGGAAAAGTTTGATAAGGACCTCGACCTCTTCCGCATTGTAGCCAAAAGATACCTCGTGCCAGTTGGCCGATGCATTGGCTGCATCTATCTCTTCTTTTATTTTAGCCGGATTGCATGCTCGCAGTTGGTAAAAGAGATTCTTGAGTCCATGAAGCAGATTCTTGAACAGAAACTTATTGTCAGCGATTGGATCGGAGCTTCTGTCTCGCGGATTCGAAGTCTTGATAGGTGTCGCACTGAAGATGTCGATCTCATCCCAGTCTGGAGGGTGGTCTTGAACAGCCATGTGGTTCTCGTCCACGGCATCGATGGAAGGCTGACTGTACTGCGCCGACAGCTTCACAGCATTGTGATATTGGCGATTCATAGCGGCAAACTTGTCGCCAATCGCATTAAGTATCATGATTAAGAAATACCGGGCGTCTTCCTTTGGCTCCAGCTTCGCGATACACTCCGCCATGTTGAGGAGTAGCTTCGCACTCATAGTTTGAAAACTTGTCCCAGGGAAAGTGTCGTGGAGGTTCTTAGTATACACCTCTACAGTTCGTCGGATCTGCTCCTTGGAAAGCGAGTCTCGTAGGTGGTGTATTAGGTCAGCAAGCATACTATACGCAAGCGGTCGCATAGTCTCATAGACTGTCAGGCCGTCACCGATCAGTGTTCGCTCGTCCAGTAGCTCGTCAATCTTCTTAAGAAAGATTTTGCGGAAGTTGAAGTTGATGATATGTCTGATTGCAACCAACAGCTCCTTGCGCGCCCCAGACTTCTCCCGTGGGCAGTCCTTGAGCAGCCGTACGACGATATCCGGTAGTGTCGGCAAAAAGTCGTTAAGCTGGTTCGCGTAGACTCTAAGCAGGTAGGCTAGGAAGCTCATGGTCTTGACTTGAGCTGTTATAAAGTCGCCGAACGCAGCACGGTTGCGAATGTCCTTGCTAACCCCAGTGAAAATGGTGTTCCGTTCCTTAGCCTCCTCGTGCGCCTTTTCTTGCGGCTTCGCCTGAAGCAAAAGAACATTCTTGATGAGCGGAACAAAAAGTTTTACGTTCTTGTTGACGCAATTTCTATATGCTTGAAACAGAGATACGACAATTATGGGGCACTCCGCAAGGACTTTGAACGACTGCATGCCTTTCAACAACATGCGCGTTTGCTGGTGCTCTGACCCGATGTCGCCTGCGGGACCAGAAGTGAGGGCGGTCGCTGGTGAGCTCGGTCGAGGGGACTGCGAATACTGGGGGTTGTTCGGGGTAGATGGTACGCCTTGCGATGCGGGCGCCGCTGCGCTGCTGTCGAACGTGTCGTGCACTGCCTGTTCCATCGTCTCAAACATTTCTTGGATCAGGTCTAAAAACGGTTGCACTCGGTCTGCGAGCGCCTTCGTCTGGTGTCGCTGGAAATCCATGATAGTCTTCATGCACAGCACAGCATTGTCCTCGTTCTCCAATTTCACCAAGCTCATAAGCTTGTCCACGATCTTTGCAGCATGGGGTTCGACAGCCTCGACTGGATTCATAGGAAGTCGATGTAGGATTTCGAGGACGCAGTTCCTTATTCGCTAGGCTTTGGGTTAGATTGTCGCTGGTGGTTATTGGTCGTGCGCTCACCTGTTCCGGAGACGTCGATATGAAGACCGGGTTGCCATCTAGTATCCTGAGAAATACTGGGACAAGATGGTTCAAGAATGCGCTGTACTGCTGCCCTTGGCAGTAGCTCTCGATGCTGTCCCGTATATCGATCGCCAAAGTCCCTTTGGTTCGTAAATCTGCGTACAATCAGCTCGAGTCTCTTCATAGCTTGCGTAGCCACTCGTAAACGGAACCCGCTTCTACAGAATATCATGTACCGGAATTTGGATCCTCCAGCTTCGAGGCCATGGCCTCAAAGTTGTGAGTCGCCATGGCGATATTGTACGCAGCTTATAGCAGCTTGCTTTGCTACTCAGCCTTCCTAGGCTGTTTAGATTGGTGCCGTGACAATCCAGGTTCGTCGCGCGACAGAAGCGGTCGAAGGCAGGTGCATTGGTCGGAAGGCTTCGCTCGATAGGCGCAGTGGATTGCCAGTGCCGATAGCAGTAGCAGATTAAATTTTGAAATGGAAAAGGAGAGTGAAGGCTACACAGCCTCTTTGGTCATTACAATCATTAAACGAGAAGGAGGGTTCGTGGTGGGGTGGAGGTCGCGTCCAGCAGATGCTGGATATGAATCGCGACTTGAGCTCTGCAAGAGGACTGAACGACGACGGGGCATGCGATTTACCCTGACGTTCGCAAAACCTGATCTGATTGGTCGGCGCGGCTGCCGCACCATCACCAGACGGTCCAAGCGTCGTGTCGGCCATTCATTCCTCCGTGATATCTTGGCAGTTGGCCAGCCACGAGCCGCGATCCTCCAAGATCGAAGTCATACTGCGTTGGAAGGAGTCTACTCTGAGATCCAGACGTAGCATAGTAAGGGCTAAAGTGTTGCAGTTCTATTCCATGAGTATCTACCTATTTGAACATGCTAGATTGACTATGGAAACCTAAGCCCATCTCAGCAATCGCTCATCGTTTACTATATTTGCTCTCGGTGTCGAGAAATCGGCCATCTCAGTCCTTATTGATGATGAATCTACCATTAAGGCGCTCTGGAAGTGCACTATAGTCCTTAAGAGTCTCCGATGAAGGGTAACCGGAGGCCAAATTGCTGCCATCTTCAAGTATTCCAGAGTACTCCACTCTCAATCACATCACACAAATACGACCAGATTAGGAAACAGCCTGAAGACAACGAAATCTGTACATCTACTACAGCGAGATATCGCTCCGTCTACCACTACAGCCACCATGCGCTCCAAAACGGCCGCGATACCCAGATTTCTAAAGGAAACATCACGTAGTGATACAGCACCCTCCCTCCCATCCATCCATCCGTTCAAGTAGAAAATCGAAATGTCGGCATTTACAATGGAGCATCTGTGTGCTCGAAGACTCTTATGCCAGGAGGAGAGGGAGGAATGGCGGGCATTGAGCATGACTGTGTGATCGTCTACTTCTCATCGGGGTACAGAGCCTCCTTCAACGGGATACCGAGCTCCTCGCGTATGGGCTCGAGCTCCTCGAGGTATTCTGCGTATTGACCCTTATTCTCTACCTTGAATTTGATTCCTGTCAGGTGTGTTACTAATCAGCTTTTCTTGACTGGCTGCTCGGCTTCCATCATAACATCCGTGCAGTATCTGTCTGACGCAGGGAGTGCGCAGGACGAATCCCGGTATATATGTAGGGAGGTTGACAGGACACGTACCTTCGAAAACGCGGACCGCGGAAGGGAAGTCATTGACACGCCTGGCTGCGCGTAGAGCAGCGGTGATGACGGAAGGTGAGGGGACGAGATCGTATGCGAAGCAGTTGTTAAGGTTTCGCTGGATATGCATCAGCTTTTTGCTTTTCTTTCAAGTGTCCCGCCTGCTCGGCCATGTTGGATCGGATGATCCCGGTACAGGTCCGTCATTGGGTGTGATAAACGTACCTGAAGCTCGAAAACGTCGTTCACCTTGTCGAACTCTTTCTCATACCTGTTATAAAGGAATAAACGTCAGCGATAGAGCTCCTGACAAGCTCAGTGAAGCTCAATGGCTGCCCAATTGTCCTCGGGTACCCTCTACCCCTGCTCGATCATGTAACCCCTCCTTGGGTGCTCCATACCTGGCAGTGAACTCCTCAAACGTCTCTTCGGAGTGCGCATCGCTCTTTACGACGGCGGTCTGGGAGAAGGCACGCTGTGCATTCCACGCAACGGGGGTGGCTCGGTAGGCCGGAGCTCGCACGCCTACTCGGCTGACCTTCGACGTGGCGCGTATAAAGGACATTTCGCGTCTCAATTGACTCTTGGGAAGCTGCGGGAGTATATATAAGGGCGGCTAGCCGTGGACAGCCGGACGTGTGATGGTGGGCGGCGGTGTCGGTGGTACGAGTTTTGGTGAGGTTCTGAAAACGAAAGCTCAGGCGATCCGACTTGCGCTCAAGCCAAGCACGAGAAAAGTGGGCCGCCCCTCGCCCTGTTCCTGGAACTGACGACAATGGTCAAAACATTCCCCACGTTATGCGATATATGCCAACTAGAAGCCAAGTCGGTCTTCGAGGCTTTTCTAGCATTCCTCAAAGTACGTACTTTTCCGGTTATGTTCGCTGTGAGTTTTTCTTGGGCGACAAAATGCATGACTTCGAAGTACCAACGGAAAAAGATTGGAAATCTCCAAGTTACTATCATTATATTATACTCTGTAAAGACCACCAAATGGCGCTGGGCCTTCTGATGCTGCTCGTGCCGACATAGCAGGACTGTCATTATTGTCGTCTGCCTCCCACACTCCATCGACGTCTTCATCCTGATCATCGCCTTCGTCCTCGTCCTCACCATCATCGTCGTCATTCCCGTTCTCGTTCTCTCCAATGTCGCTTTCCTCGTCCAAGAATTCCTCTACCGTAACCGGGTCCTCAGTCATGTCCTCTGGAACGTCAATATCTCCCATAGTCTCTTCTGCTTCCACCTCAGGTTCCCGTGCTTGTTCACCAGATGCTTCCATCTTCTCGAAAGCATATCTTGGATTTCTTGCAGCCCAGCGGACATGGTGCATGACATCATGCTCCCTCTTCTTCTCCTCATGTACTCGACGGTCGTTGACCTCTTCTTTGTATGTGGCAGCTATATCCTTATCCTCCCATTGCTCCGGCCATGTGATGATACGTTGATAGATGGAGTCATCTGGTGTCTCTCCACCAATAATTGTATTCATCTTGTCCTTCAGAATCACTGTTGCTTTTGCCCACGTTCCGACATGGTACCATCCTTGGAACGTCGGTGCGCACGTAGTCCGAATGTTTTCGGTGGCAAGGATCTTCGCGATCAGGGGGTCCGTGATATCACAGAATTGAAAGAGATTACCTGTCCGAGATACGTTGACTCCATCGAAGGTGTGCTCAGTTTCCAGCTCTTCCGGCGACATTTGACTGAGTCTTAGAACATGTTGATCGAAGCTTTTGTGATGCTTCGAGGTACCTGCCTTGAGATAAGACAGGAATGACACAGTTTGAAACTTTCGATACTTGGGATGTTTACGGGGATCGACGCCCCAACGTACAAGCGCTTCTCGCCAGGGTCCACTCTCAAAGAAATAGCCACAGTATACGGCAGCCTGTCGGAGTTTAGTGCGCTTATCCCAGCCTAGCTTATTATATAACAAATGTCGAGTGATGATGGGCCGTATCTCGAGTTCAGCCTTGATGCGCTTGACCAAAGTCTGCAAATATGGTGTGAGTGATTCTTCTGCTGGTAGACTGGGCTTGGGTCCTGTCGGTATGTAGTCGTCGGTAGGTTTGACGATGGTGTATGCGTTGTAGGCGATGCTTTTCTGCAAGTTGACCACGCCGTGTTCAGTATACTTGACGTATGTATTTTGCTGGAATCTAGTTTGCGATGAGCACTATCCGAGACAAAACTGTGATGGACTTACCGATAATTGAAGGCAACAGGCATTTGCAAAAACTCCGCTGACGGCCCGACACTCCTTGTCAAGTCTGCGCCGGCGGCAGTATTGGGAGTGTATTTTTTCAATTGGCTATCTAGGGCAGAGTTAGATGATATAGCCGTATGCCTCGAAAGGTAACGCACATCGCTTAGGCAAAACGTGATCTCTGAGTGCGACCATAGCATCATTGTGGACGGCAGCATATTGCAAGTCGGGCATACCTGATCGGTTAGCGATATCGCCTCTGGCAGGACGGATCCCTTTACTTACTCCGAAATCGATGAGTCTCGTCAACTACACCGGCAAGAGCAATCTTGTAAGACGAAGCATTGTCCTGCAGGCTCCTGTAGATAGTTGAGGCGCTCGCATAGGGACACTTGCTTGAAGGCGTGCTATTCGAGGCTCCATTGCTGTTCGCCGCGAGTTCGTCTTCGGTCAGAAAAGGACCCGAGGTGCCACGCTTCCGCTTGCGCCCTGTTCGCTTGGGTACCGTGACCTTGAGGAGCAGGTTGTTAGTTCTCACGGGGGTAGAAAGTAACCGCTTGGCGAAGGGGTCGTTTGGCCGCAGTGCCACTGAGATGAGTTTCTTGAGCTCATCATCACCCTCAGCGTTGGTCGTGGTTTCTAGTTTCGAGCGTAGGCCCTAATGCCGTTCTTAGTTGCGCGTCGCGGTACCGGGAGCTCTGCTAACCTTGCTCAACTTGACAGGCCCGCCCAACGAGGTAATGCCCTTGTCAACGTTTTTGATGATACATGGATGCTCAACGGCCGAGAGGGCGCGAGACGGAATGGGCAGCCATGGGGCATTTTGAATGTCGCCGTCATGATTAACAGCAGCGTGTTGGTCGCTCATAGTGGAGAATGGTACTGGGGACAATATGCGAGGGTACGGGCGTCGCAGCTTCCTCTGCAGATACAGGGATCTGGTGATGTTTCTTTGACGGAAGAACAAATCAGATCATAACATCTCCACGCCGCCCTATGCCGCGATGGTGTTTTCCATACTCTCCTCCAATGCCCTCAGCTATCGTACTCTGTCCGAGATGGCCATCCGCAGCTGCAACGGTGATGCTTTGACGCCTCCCAACGGCGGGGTCTCCTCTATCCAAACGCACGGGCGTTTCGCTACCGGCAAGGCTAGTGCGAATCACTCGACTAACCGCTGCCCATCACGCTGGCTGGAGCCCTGAGTTGGCCATCTCAACGTCCTACTTTGCATTCATCCCCTTCACGCCTCTCAATACGCACGTTTTACTTACCTAGAACGCCGAGTACGTCACCGCGTGGTTGCTAGGGCCCCAGCTGCCGTCTGACCCCCTCCTCTGCGAGCTCCTACCTCCTCGCCGACTCCCGTGCACCATCCTGAACTCCAACACTAGCGACGATCTATTACGGCACGCGTCCATCCTCCATGCCGA
Organism: Phoma sp. ATCC 74077; assembly: GCA_033682645.1. Taxonomy (NCBI): domain Eukaryota; kingdom Fungi; phylum Ascomycota; class Dothideomycetes; order Pleosporales; family Didymellaceae; genus Phoma; species Phoma sp. ATCC 74077. The sequence goes on from JAWDJC010000018.1 coordinate 686,242, forward strand.
CCTGAGCTTTCCGCCTTCTCGTCCCTTTTATATCGTGTGTGCGCGTGTATACTGCTCTCCATTGGCGCTGTTGGATCGCGACATCTCTCTCGACGCCTCGAGGAGGGCCAGCCCCCAATTCGGACGTTCCGTCTCCGCAGGACCTCCGCAACGCTCGACGTGCGCTTGCGCATATGTCGACAGTCATGAAGGGCTTCAGGCAAAGGGTCGTAAGTTCCCCATTGTCCCTTGCACGCAAACGCTACATCATCACCCTAAGTCCTACCCCTCTCTGTGCGCAGAAGCTAACATGTCTAGTCCGAACAGCTCTCTCGCAACAAGGATAGCAAGTCCTCTAAGAAGAAAGACTCCAATTCCGGCACAGCATCGCCCTCGCACGGCGCCTCCAATTCGCCCTCTGGCTCGGCCCAGGCCACTCCCTCGTCATCGCAGACGCAGCTTACCGACTCGCGAGGCAAGAACCAGCCTGCCGCAGATGGCGGCCCGGGGAACATCAGCTCGTTGCAGCCAGGCCAGCAGCCTGCTTCAGGATCTTTAGCTGGAGGACCTCATTTCGGTGGGCAGCAGGGCATGATGAGCCCCGGTAGTGCTGGTGGCGCTGGCGCTTCCGGCCCAGGCACGCCTTCCCGGCTCGGCCAGCCACTGGCACCCAGTGTCATTATCAGCCCAAGCGCTCCTGTAAGTATTTCCATACTGTAGCTCTGTGGGATAAAGTCACGGAGTGCTAATCTATTGCTACAGCACATTCCGCCCCCTGGCGCAGCCGAAACCATGCCAGGCGACCTAGCACCTCCTAAAGCCGGCCAGAAGTCATTGATCTTCGACCGCCTCCAAGCAACACCCAAAGACGCTATCGAGGGTATCAGAACACCGAAGAGACAGCATTCTTCGCGGTTCGATATCTCAGACCAACGTCAGCGAGAATTAGAGAAGCTACCAGGGTTCCATGAGGTGCCGCCAAACAAGCGGGAAGAGCTTTTCATGCAGAAGATCGACCAGTGTAACATCATTTTCGATTTCAATGATGCTAGCGGCGATATGAAGTCGAAAGAGATCAAGCGCCTAGCCCTACACGAGTTGCTCGACTATGTTGCCAACAACCGCCAAGTCATCACCGAGAAGATGTACCCTCGAGTAGTGGAAATGTTCGCTAAGAACTTGTTCCGACCAATTCCACCGCCCATGAACCCGCAAGGCGAGGCCTTTGACCCCGAGGAGGACGAGCCTGTTTTGGAAGTAGCGTGGCCACACATACAGGTCGTTTACGAGTTCTTCCTACGATTCATTGAAAGTCAAGATTTCAACACCAACATTGCGAAGGCGTACATAGATCACAGTTTTGTTCTCAACGTGAGTCCTGGCAACTTTGCTCCACATCTCGTACCATTGCTGACACATCCAAGCTTCTCGAGCTATTCGACTCAGAAGATCCACGGGAACGCGACTTTCTGAAAACCACTCTTCATCGCATATACGGTAAATTCCTCAACCTCCGGTCATATATTCGTCGCTCCATCAACAACGTCTTCTTTCAGTTTATGTACGAGACCGAGAGGTTCAATGGAATCGCTGAACTCCTTGAGATCCTCGGATCTATTATCAATGGTTTCGCGCTGCCACTCAAGGAAGAGCACAAGCTTTTCCTCACACGAGTGCTCATACCGCTGCACAAGGTCAAGAGTCTGAGCATGTATCACCCCCAGTTGGCATATTGTATCGTTCAGTTCTTAGAAAAAGACGCTGCCTTGACAGAAGAGGTAGGACCATACAGCAGATCTAACAGGCTAGGCTTACATGTGCAGGTTGTTCTTGGCCTTTTGCGCTATTGGCCGAAAGTCAACAGCACCAAGGAGGTCATGTTTTTGAACGAAGTGGAGGACATTTTCGAGGTCATGGACCCCGCCGAATTTGCGAAGGTTCAAGAGCCGCTTTTCAATCAATTAGCGAAGTCGGTGGCAAGCCCTCACTTCCAGGTACGCCAACACCCAACCAACTATAGTCTTGCTTCTCTAACGACTTTGCAGGTTGCTGAGCGTGCACTCTACTTCTGGAACAACGAGTATTTCTGCAACTTAGTCAGTGATAACGTTGAGGTCATTCTTCCCATCATGTTTGCACCATTGTATGAGAACTCGAAAGGACATTGGAACCGGTCAGTCTTTACATGATGGTTCTTCCCTACCTGCATGCACTGACGACACATTTTAGGACGATTCATGGTATGGTGTACAATGCTATGAAACTGTTTATGGAAGTAAACCCTCAGCTATTCGACGACTGCTCGCACGACTACGCAGAATCTCAGAACAACGCTGGTCAACGGCAACAGAGCAGACAAGATCGATGGGATAAGCTTGCGAAGCTCGCTGAGGCGCGTCAGAACGGAACGATAGAGAAACCAGGCCTTACATCGTCCACTGCGGCCTCGCCAATGAGGTTAGACGACTCAGATCCGCTAAGTCAAGGACGACTAGAGAACCTCCGTCTGCAGGACGACGGATCGGCGTCAAGGGACAGGCGGCCGAAGGAGTATGAGCGTCAGAGCAGTCAGACTTCGGTACGTTGATTCTTAAGTCCTCCAGAACTCAGGATGAGCATTCTCTATGGCCGAATCGATGTACTCTTAAATCCTATCCCTGGCCTTGCGCTAGGTCTTCTTCTTGTTCAAGAATTGCATTTCGGTTCAGGTGGATCTGACGTGTTTGTGCTTGCGTCTTTGCAGCGTCGGCACCACACCCAAGTGGAGCATCACGCATCAAGTGCTCGGCGCTCAGCTGGGCGACCGCGAAGCAACAGTCGACCCAACTCTTCTGGCAACGTCGTCGTCTCTTCTCGGGCGCCTACTGGACGCGCACGGGCAAACTCTGGGGGAACGATCACCAGAGTCGGATAGTGTCTCCTCACCTTTACGACATAGCTTTCCCTTTTTCTTCTCCTACTTCAGCCTTGTTTCGTGTGGAAAGATTGTAGCTGCGATATTGTGCGGTTCATGTTGGCATCACAGCGGTTGCGTCTTGTTTGGGTGTCAAAACAAAGATGGATTTCATACGGGTTTTCCGGATACGCCGAAGTTCCTTGATGGGAGTGGGAAGATGGCTGGACAGGGCTTCTTTTCACACTGATAGACATGGAATGTAAAGATTTTTCAAAAGTGCACATGCTACCTCCTGAAGTCGTCGACTTGGAACGACGCCCTTCGGATGTCGGACGCCAAGGCTTCCAGGTCACCCATTCCTAATTTGTCCTCCACGTCCCAATCAGACACGCCGAATGACTTCAGAGCCGCATTGGCATTGGCGAAGTGCTCGCGATCACATGCGACCGGCATCCAGACCTACCTCTAGACTAGCCAGCTGCGGCTTGCTTGCGACTGTCTGCACGCTGGGTGCGACACCAGTCCGAGATCGATCTGTATGTAAGACTTGGGCTACATCAGTCATCGTCCAATCACAGCGAGGTTATTCGCCTCGGCCTGCAGTGTGTCGTAGTTTTTGACGTTGGGCCAATCTACGGGAATCGCGGAAGACCCCAGCATTCATTTCCGACCTCCTTTCCGGCTCACCCAGAAAAACATTACTGCCGTCAAAACCCAGCCCTTTCCACCACACTTCCTTCTGCTCTGCATTGGGATCGCGTCTCCTTCTCCTTCTCCTTCTGCCTTCTTCGTCGCTCCTTGGGTCGCTGCTGCCATATTCCCTTTTCGCCCACGTTCCTCTTTGTTTACCTTGGCCCGACTACAGGCGCAATCCTCCGAGTCTTACATTGTAAGACCTCCGATCTACTCCCACAAAGATCCCTTCTCCCGCGGAGCTACCGGCATCCTAATCGCGCACAATGAGCAAACCCGACTGGATCCAGTACGGCGTGCCGACGCTCGACCGGCCCTTTGGCCTGGAGCTCTGGCCCATCTTCGAGCGAGTCTTCGAGCCCATCGCAGGCTACAAACCGCAGGATTTTCGATTCGTACAGGGCGAGACTCCCCTTTCGACATTCAAGACATGCGCAATCACGCTCATCACATACTACATTATAATTTTCGGCGGGAGGGAGCTGATGCGCGACCGCGAGCCTTTCAAGCTCAACTTCTTGTTCAAGGTGCACAACTTCTACCTCACGGCCATCAGTGGAATACTGCTTGCACTCTTCGCGGAGCAGTTGATTCCCACGGTTGCGAGGAAGGGACTTTTCTTTGCTATTTGCGACCATCAAGGCGGATGGACCGATAAGTTGGTTATCTTGTACTACGTAAGTTTCTGCGAGACTATGGCTTTATTCTGTGCTGACTTGTGTAGCTCAATTACCTCACCAAATTCCTTGAGCTCATTGACACTTGCTTCCTTTTCCTGAAGAAGAAGCCTCTGAGTATGTGTGCCTGAATTTGGAGTTAGCCTAGCTAATTCGAATAGCCTTCCTCCACACCTACCACCATGGCGCCACCGCACTTCTCTGCTACACCCAGCTCATCGGCCACACCCCCGTCTCATGGCCCGTTATTACTCTCAATTTGGCGGTCCACGTTGTCATGTACTGGTACTACTTCCAGAGCGCGCGCGGCATCCGCATCTGGTGGAAGAAGTACATCACCGTTGGCCAAATTACCCAATTCGTCCTCGATCTCGGTATGTCCCCCTCTGCTCCTCCCATACGCTACACCCATCGCATACAAGTTCTAACAAACTCCAGGCTTCATCTACTTCGCCTCTTGGACTTACTTCACCAGCACCTACTGGCCCCACATGCCCAACATGGGCAAATGCGCGGGCGAGGAGTTCGCTGCCATCGCGGGCATCTGCATCATCACGTCGTATCTATTCCTCTTCCTCGCCTTCTACTTCGCCACGTACAAGAAGCCTGTGCCCAAGGGCCGCCGCAGGGCTACGTCAGCGCTTGTGGAGATGAAGGATGAGAAGGTACCGACTGTTGGTGAAGCCCGCAGGCGTCTTTCTACCTCGCGTGTGGGCCATGTGGTTGCTAATGGTCACACCACAGGCGCCTCCCCTAACGGAACTCCCAACGGACGAGCTACCAGGAGCCGCAAGGCTTAAGGAGGAGTTTGAAGACTGTGGAAGGAATGCGGCGCAGACGCTCGGAGCTTCGTATGAGTCACGGATCTGAAGCATTGCATAGTATCTCTACCGATGCCGTACCTTCAGCGCTTCGCACCCCTAATGCGATTCCTGCTCTCCGCCACAACACAAACCCCGCAAACATCTCGGGACCGCCCGAACAGGGGACTTCGAGGAAAACCATGTCAACAGGAGCCACATAAAATGCCCGGCTCCTCACCTTCATCACTTAAACACCCTGGAGGGCTCGCATTTCATATTCCATTGTAATTGCTATGTTTAGGGGCATCCAATAACTGGTACAACCCTGTGTTACGATAAAAGCATGTAAGAGCATGGTCGTCGTTTGGAAAATCACGATGATTAACTGGTGTTGGGTTGATTCCTTTTTAACTAGGGGGGCAATGGCGGCTCTCGCTCGTTTTTGTTACTACTCGCTCCTAGCTACAAGCCTAGGACAGAAGAAAAAGAAATGAATCGTAATGCATAATTACTACAATGCTTGGCTCTTGCGTGTCCCTGCTCACTCTAATTGAATCACAATATTGCGATTGATTAAGTTCAAACTTGTTAACTCTGTGGTCTTTTGAAACATGTTGATTTCAATGTATATAGATCACACTGTGGCATATCCCTCACTTTAACCTGTAGGAATTGAAAGTGCAATGTTGGTTTGTAGTCTGTTCGATCAAGATAGCTCGCTTCAATGTGGGTGCAGGAGTATGCAAGGTGAGTGGACATTTAGTCCGCAAGTGGTGAGAGATGTCTAGCCATTCATGCTCTACTAGGTGAGTATCTACTCTATTTCTACGTACTTGCAAAGAAAAGAGAATGCCTAAAAATGGCCATGACAAAACCCTGTCCCTATAACATCGCGTACATGTGGAGAGTCTGCGTCATGATACCATAACCCATTGCCCATCTCTCGATTTCACAATCCCCAAGCCAATGCTCATGCGCATTGTTTAAGCCCACATAGCCCTGAACTTGGTGTCAAAGTCTTCTTTGAGTGCCTTGAAGGCCTTCAAGACGTTCAGTAATCCAGCGCCCTCTTCCCAAGCTGGCGGCTCCTGGTTTCCATCAGCATCATCCCAGTCACTAGCTTCTGATTCTTCGTCCTCATCCGACGCTTCATCGTCCCAAGAGTCCATAACCTTCTTCTTCAATTTCTTCTTCGTTTGAATTGGCAAATCCTGCTTCGCGGGGCCTTTGTTGGCTGAAGTGTTTGTAGATGTGCTAGCCTCCGTGGCAGTATCGCTTGGCAGCATCTTGTCTTCCCTGTTCTCTTCCTCGTCGTCGCCGCCTCCCCGCACATCGATGAAGTCGAGATCAGACTCAGGTACGAGGCCCAAGAAGTTTGAGAGACTCGTGGTGATGGTTGCCAGCGTCATACTAAGATCGTTCAGTACGAACCAGATGTCTCCGCGGCGGATTTTATTGGCGGTGATAATGGCATTGACATCGCCGTGCATGAAGAAATCATACAAGTACGCATTCAGCGGTAGATCAGAGTCTTCTGGGTACAGGCCAACATGCGGTATGACTGCCTCTTCGAGAAAGACGCCGGAGCGACTTGTGGAACAGAGATCATGGATAGATTCGAATTTGTCATCGAATCCCGAAAGTGCCACGAATGCAGAGCGAGCCTTGATTTCCCGATGTTGACCATTCGTTAGCTTCAGGGAAGAATCGCCACCAACTGTGACTTCAGTCAAAGGAAGGGTGTTGTCTGGCTCCTGGACATGTTGGTCTACAAATGTGCGCAGATATGCCGTAAAGATGTCGAGTGTAGTTTTGTTGTGGCGGCGTAGGATGTTGGCGGCATGTTCAGGTAGAGCGGGAAGGAAAACAATCGACGGACTCTTTTTGACCACTTCTTGCACGTACTCCTCATCGGCTTGACGACAGTGGCGTCGCCCAAAAAGATGTGACATTGTCAGCATTAGTTCACGCAACACCGACTCTTTGTTAGTATCGATCTTTGCGCATAGCTCGTGGAAGTATCCATCTTTCAGGAGGGCATGGAAGGCGAATGATGAGTTCTCTGTGAAATAGAGATGACTAACAGCGCCTGCGAAGTTAAGCGGCACGCCTTGCGCATCAAGGAGGTGCTGTCGTCGTAGGTATTCAATGGAGAACCGTAGATGGTGGAGCACCGTCATCTTGGCGTCCTCTCCGCCTAAATAAAGTCGTGGTTGTGAGAGCAGCGCATTGACGCTGCGAACAGCGAAGCGCGAGTTCTCAGACGAGTGTAATAAGGTGAACAGTCGCAGGACCAACGTAGTCGTGATAGGGAAATGTCCGTTGAGATCAGGCAACCGGGAGCTGATGAGTTTGTGGATCTTGCTGAGCGATACGCCGTGGAAGACGACGTTGCCGAGCATGTCAAATCCTCGACGACCAGCACGACCGGCAGCTTGTCGAAAGTTGAGAGCCGTTAGGAAGACTGAGTCGCCCGAGAAGACCACAGTTTTACAGGGCATGTTGATACCCAACGCGAGCGTCCCAGTAGCGATGACAACCCTCAGGTAGCCTCTACGGAAGAGCATCTCGACACAGTAACGATATTTGCGGTTCATACCAGCGTGATGAACACCAACTCCTCGCCTGAGGCCATCGATCAGCCATTCCTCAACTCCGCGATAGCGCAATTCTTTCGCGTGAGCCTCGAACTCTTCTTGTGACAATTTTTTGTTATCTGCGAAGTGGAACCCATCCAAGGGCTTGTTTGGGTCGAATGATGCAAATGCGCTGACTTCCACACTCGCTGCTTCCCTCATCTGGTCCTGTTTCGTCATGCCTTTGGATGCTTCCCCGCGAAGGCCTTGCTTCTCTCGCCTGGCAACTTCTTTCTTCCACTCTTCCCACTGTGCTAGCTTTTCTTTCCACTTTGGACTTGACTGCTTCCACGATATCTCTGCTTCTGTTAATTGCTTGAGCAGGACTTGGCACATCCTCTCGCAGATCGCGCGGTCGTAGTTGAATACGATGCCCGGAAGTGCGTCTTGTAATTGTAAATCGGCCAATAATGGTAGTATACTGGAGATGTCATGAGTAATCTCCATCTCCATCTCATCTACTTGCGAAGCATCTTCACTAGTCTCGGTAGTCTTGGTGTCTTCATCTTGTTGGTTAAGAGAGAAATTTGCAATTGAGTTGCTCAGATCCGTACGGACCTTCTCGAAAGGAGATGACTCGTCTGCCATCCAGTCGGAAAGGACTGTCTTCAGGGCAGATTGCCATTTTATGATGTCTGCCTTCTTAATAACGGTAGGCAGTACCACGGAGGGACTCAGCGACTTGTCCACGGGATATTCACTGGTTTGGTGTTTCGACAAGCTCTGCCATAATGTAAGGCAATCGCGTGCCTCGAGCGTGAGATCCGACGGTAAGCCGCGAGTGCGATTGATCAAACTGGCCACTGGGTGCAAAAAGGCGAAATCTGCGTGCTCATCCAGTCCGAGTTGAGCGAAAGAGCGTTGAGTGGGTAACGGTAGATACGTGGACGGATCCCGTTTGGCAGGTGGAGTATAGATGAATTTTCTTAGATCAGAGTATCGATGTGGATGTTGGACCATTACTAGCTCATGGCCAGCTGCCTTCTGAGTAGCGGCTAGCCAGTCGTTGAATGCCTCAGCATTGCCAATTGTCGCGGACAGCGCAATGATAGGGCATGGGGCCATGAGCAGCAGCTGTTCCCAAATCACGCCGTCTTCGGCTTGGCCAATACAGTGAACTTCATCGAAGATAATCCACTTGACTCGCTCGGACCAACCCTTAGCGTTACTTGGTGCAAGCAGCATGATTTGCAGTATATGAGGTACGGTCACTAGAATCTGACATCCAGTAGGATTGTTGATTCGGTAGTCGCGTGTGTGAATGCCCCAGACTGACTGGCTGTATTTGTAATTCTTTGAAAAGCGAGCTTGAATCTCAGCAGCAATCTGGTTGACCAAAGCTTTGGTAGGAGCAACATACACCAGCACGTCGTCGTTGTTAGATTCAAGTACTTGCTTCATGGCGTAAAAAGAGATGAAAGTTTTACCAGCCGAAGTCGGAGCGATGACGAGCAGGCTGCGGCGTGCGTCAATCTCGTCCAGAACTCGTCGTTGCCACGCATCTGGCTCGAAGGGTACACGCGGGTCAGGCGCAGAGTCGATGGTCCGATCGAAGTACGGTCCACAGTGAAGCAGTTGGAAGTCCTCGGGAGATAGGGTCAAAGCAAGGTCCAAGGCCAAGGATTCATCCAAAACAAACTTGAAAGGAAGCTTCCGATTACCATTCTCCGGGGGTATATGGAGTGCAGGCAATTTCAGGCGGTCCACAGTTGTTGTAAGGCAGTTCGAGATCGTCTTAGTAATACTAGGAAGGCTACAAAGAGTCCTAGCCGTGTCGAATATAAGAGCGGCGACATACAGCCCCTTGTCCTTAGCTCCGTCTTTGCAAAAGCGTATCCACATCTCCAAAAGAACATTGAGCATGTAAATGCGTACTTCTGGTCCAAGTGTCTGTCTCTTGGACTCGCTGTTGAGATTAGCCAAATACTGCCGAGCTTTGTTGTATCTGGAAGCCAGATCAACCTGCTTTTCCAAGCCGTCGCAAAACACACCCCAAGATTGATACAACTGTTTCGCGTTCTCTTCGTCCTTGCGCTTCGAGCTTGCTTCGATATCAGCCAGCATGGCTTGTTTCGTAGCGTTGATATTCTTGGTGCTCTTTTTCTGTAGCTGCTTTGGTCTTTTGTTCTCAAGGCTTTGGCCTGCTGTATTAGGTTTTGTGGCGACCGATTTTGACTTGTCCCCAAGAGTGATGGTTTCCGGGTCGAGTACCTTCCCAACAGCGTTGGTTAGGCTCGCAGCGTACGAAGTCATCTCAGCCATGAAAAACTGGTTGCGGCGAAGAGCTTTCTTCGCTATCTTTGGATCCTTCTCAGTCACAACTCTCGATTTCTGATTTATGGAACGCTGGTTGTGCCAGTGGGAAACCTCACGAAAGATCGTGGCTGAGGTCTGGTCTGCTCTGCCGCCGGATCGAGACACATCCAATCGAATGGGAGCGAGATGCTCGTCAAAAGTACTGTTTGTAAATGGAAGTACCGCGTATGAAGTATCATTATCGATGTGACCGTTGCTTGGAGTTGAATCTCGAGCTGCCCCAAAGGGTTTGCTTGACTGATCCGGCAGAACTTGACCGATCAAAGCAGCGGTTGCTTTTTGCAGTGTCTCATAAAGCTCGCTCCGCTGTATTGACGGGTTTTGAGCGCAGGAAGCGAATAACCGTCCGTCAATAAGGTCCGCAACGTCGCACTCGGGATGGCCCGCGAAAGCCTCTGCCCATGCTGGGCTGCCGATAAACTTGTGCGCTTCTTGACAGAAATCAAGAATAAAATTGTTGATCTCTTCAGGAATCTCCTGGTGTGAGATAAGACGATCTGATAGGCGAAGATCTGCGAGTAACGCAGTATGGTGCAGAAGAGCGGAACAGAGATCGCTCTGGTGGGTTGATGCAAGCCTCGACACGACTAAAACTGTAAGGTACTCCCGCTCGGTGAGAAGCTGGTCACATGATGCCCTAATTGTTTGCAAAAAACCGCGCATGTGGGATAGATCCACAATCTCGGTGACTCTCTCGCATAATTTGGGCCCCTACGCGTATAGTAGTCAGCTTCACAACTTTCAACACCAGCCTCAAATGCAACACCCTGGAAGCCTTCAACGTATAGTGGCAGTGCTTACCGTCGAAGAAACATCAAGAGTCATTGACCGTGAGTGCTCCAGTACTGTAGTCACCACTTTCGTATCTCGCCATTCCAATCCATTGATTAACGCAGCGCTGTAACCTCGTTGCATGAATTTGTATATGAATGTGCGGAAGGATGCCTTGTACTGCTCATGGCGTTCATGCAGACTTCGGTCCTCGTTCTGTAAAGCATCCAAATCTTTCTGAAGGATCATTCGCTTCCGTATGTCCTTGAATGAGGCTCCGTCATGGCATAGGACAAAATAGATATCTGTTGTCTTTAGATACTCTGCGAAGGTATCCGATGATGTCGAAGGGAAAACTTTGACTTTGATGTCAGGAAAGACATCCGGTAGATTGACTTGGAGATGGCGAATGATGGCTGCTCGCGCAAGTAAGTACTTCTCGCTAATTTCTGGTGGCGCATCCTGAGGCACGCAAAGCTCTTGATATTCGTCGAAGAAAGCAATGTGGAAATTACAGCATCGCGAGACGAGGCCTTGTAAAAATTTCTCGACTGCATACGAGGCGTGCAGCAGCTGGTGCCCCGGATCGAAGTCGATATGCGGGTCGCTGAAGCACTGTAGAAGTAGTGATTCTCCGTGAACAAGGAATCGCTCGCTGCCAGCGAAGTCGCCTACAAGGTCCACCCGGCGACTGTAGAGGTTGGCATACCATTGGATGATCTGATTTGTCGTGTCCATTTCTGATAGCTTATCGCTAGCCATTGTGTTTTTTTCTTTACTATCGGTGAGGGGCAGGCTGTGGGGTTAGTGCTGAACGGTCAGCAACAATCAGAGCGATGAGAGGAATGTTTGCTCTCTTGATCAAGCAAAGAGTTGACAGATGCTGTCAGGCTGCAGCGGATAGCCGCCGGTGGCGGATAGTCCTACTGTCAAGCTGCAGGTCCAGGAAGACCAGTTTTTGTGGCGTGTAACCTTGTCGCCGGTATGATTTAAATGCCTCTCTTGGCGGCCCTCAGCTTAGGCGAATTATGGTGGAAAGGATGACGGTAGGTCAAATATGAACGCACGTCAGGTGAGATGGTATGTTGATATGGTTGAGGCAGAGTGGAGCATCTGGGTTTGTCTCATCTGGAAAAGGTGATGCGACTAGTGCGCGCTAGTACAGTAAGCGAAGATGAGGGAACAATAGCGTCATTGGAACGGCCCACAGAGACCGAAGGTCGCAAAGTTAGAGATCCAGCATCGATGACAATGAATTTGAGTTAGTCAAGATGGAATGATATCAACACGCTGTTGTCGCAATATGTTGGACCTGCAGAAACATTTGATAGCAAGGTCTTGACTGTGACGAGTTACCATCGGATGTGTCCCATTGCACGACGTTGCACATTCTTCGGCAGAGGATGTAACGGTTTCGAAGGATACAAAGCCCATTTGTTGTCATTGAGCATCTGCATACAAGCCCGTAGGCGTCTATGAGTGCAAAGAGAAACCGAAAGAAGAGAAGCCACAAAAATGCGCTGCCAGAAACCTTATCATCGCCTTGCCTTGTCTATACCATGGATGCCCCTGGATCGTCGACACCAACTGATCAAATGCTCAGACGAATGTAGTGTGTCACGCTGTGAAGCATTGGAGGCGGGTCTCGAAAACCCATTGCAGCGGGTAGGGAAGAGATGGCCTCAACCTCCCGAACTGCAGCGTCAAAGAGAATATAATGTCGAGGGACCGGAGGGCAAATGGTACAGTCGAATAGAAGGAGTCAGTCGCTATGCGGAGAAGAGCGAGAAATTTAATTCTGCATAAGTAAGGTCAGTGAAGTCGAATGCGCGGAGGGAATACTTACTGCAATGTCCGTTACCCCAGAATTTAGATCTCAAGCGGCGCAAGGGAGTCAAGCTTAGCGTGAAAGTCAGTACACACCATAGGCTAACGTGATACAACCTACCAAGATAGTGCGGTTCCAGCCTGACGGGCTTGGTGGAGGCTGAGGGGGAGGAGACGGCGGATCGTCCCTTGAATTGTCTAGGGGTGATGTGAAAGCTGATGAGCTTGCGGTATTATGAGACTTGTGTGTGTAGACCATATCGCAGTTGTTGTTTGTGTAGGCAGTCATAGTGATGGCCATTTTGGCCGCTGGGTAGGTTTGATCGACGGGGTGTATGGCGTGGCGATTACAATGGTAATTTGGTCGGAACCGTAAAACGATAGTGTGGCCGAAATACTGCTATGTGGAGAGATAGAAGGATGTTCTAAAGAAGGAGACACCAATGTAGTCGTTCGACATTAAATAGTCTTGTGTTCGAGGTTTAGTAGGCAGCTGGCAGGGAACGATGTCGAGCTGGCAGTCCTGGTCGGACTGGCCAGAGACAATCACAGTTGCAACGGCCCGTACGGGTAGACGGTTGGCAAAGAAGGACTAAGTCAGAAAAAGCGGACTGGAATGAAATGCTGATTTGGTAGGACGGGGTTACACGCGGTAGATCAAGCCCTTCCCCCGAAGTCAGCCCTGAGATTGGCTTTAGGATAGGCATTCCCAATAGCGGTAACCAACGTGGCGACGGATAAGACAGACGGAGAGAAGCATTCACGCAATGTGTAACCTACAAATGGCAGGGATGAACAGAGACACAGGCCCACCATTCGCTGGGGAAGATAGGCCGCAGCCGGATACGCCATGTTAGGAGATGCTAGGCTGACTTGCCTTTGCTCGAAGAAGGGTTAGAAATGGCGGTCTGCTAGGCAGGACTGGTGGAGGTCGATGCGCGCAGAAGCAAATCTCATCCATGGCTCTGGGTAGTGAAATTGACGACGAAGGAGACATACGAGTGCTAGTTGGCTGCTTAGCCCATTTGACGTATCTGGCAATTTAGATGGTTGGTGAAAGGTGAAGCACTGATGTTTGTCTGCTGCTCAAGTGAAGCAAACGTCTAAACTACGTTTGGCATGGCTTTGCTCTTTCATGGGTCCCCAAGACAACGTCCAGAGGAAGAAATGCAGTGTATGCGCACAAAGGCCAACTACCGGTGTGAAGGATGATGGCGCGGGCCGTGAACTGGCGAGGATGGTGAATCGCGCTTTGACGCTGTCGGCGCGCCAAGACCGCCGCCCGCTTCCCCATCGCGACTTCCTTTGATCAACCTCATCAAGTCAACTCTGCCGCGAACCCACACTCGCTCTACCCGCACACTTACTGCACGCCTCCCGCAGTATAAAAGAGCCTCATTCGGGAACCCAATCAAGGCCTCGCAGGGACCTAATACGACCTCCGCGGTAATCTCACGGCCAATCTCTCATGCACGCATCCGACATGTGCTTCACTTGATTGTTAGGGCTGGCAGTCACATCCTCCAGCTCTGCATCACCCGCCTGGTGACACCCTCTCCACCCTCCCATCGGCTCTCTGGTATCCCGCCTCATTTACCGCTGGGCATCCACGACCCCAACAACACCATAACTACTACGACATACCTCACACTGCGCTCCCGCCAACATGTCTTCAGTATGGAACCCCGACAATGTGCGCGATGTTGCCGAGTCTGTGGGTATCGCCTCACTTGCCGATAACGTGGTCGACGAGCTTGCCCGCGACGTTGATTTCCGGCTGGCGCAGGTTCTAGAAGAAGCATTGAAGTTCATGCGACACGGCAAGCGGACAACATTGAACACACAGGATATATCCAATGCCCTAAAGGTCTTAAATGTGGAACCTCTCTACGGCTACGAGTCCACCCGCCCGCTGCGCTTTGGCGAGGCCTCGTTAGGACCTGGCCAACCGCTGTACTATGTCGAAGATGAGGAAGTCGACTTTGAGAAGCTCATCAACGCACCCCTGCCAAAGGTGCCACGAGAGATCACGTTCACAGGTAAGCAATCTCACCCACCGGCTGCTGTCATTTGCTCTGCGCTTTAACCTGACATGACTCAGCGCATTGGCTTGCTGTCGAGGGAGTCCAGCCGTCAATACCACAAAATCCGACCACCATCTCCACCGATCTATTACCAAAAGGTCCTAACGCAAACCCGCATCTCGCCGCCGCCAACGGCCTGGACAATGTGAACGTCAAACCGCTCGTGAAACATGTCCTCTCCAAAGAGTCGCAGGAGCTATTCAACAAGCTGTCCAGTGCGCTTACCGACGAGACCAATATTGAATGGCAGAATGCAGCACTTGCAGCTATACGAACAGAGCCAGGCATTCATCAGCTGACGACTTATCTTCTCAGCTTCATTGCCGAGAAGGTCACACACAACATGAAAAACTTATTCGTGTTAGACCAGATGATGAAGGCCACGGAGGCTCTCCTGGACAATCGGGCTATTTATCTGGATCCGTACGTTGTGTACATGGTGCCACCGGTTTTGACGTGCTGCACGGGTAAGAACCTGGGGCCAACAACACAACAAGCACCATCCAATGCGTCCTCGGAGACACTAAATGGGAATGGCATCAATGGCTATAGTTCAGGCTCCTTCGACCACTTCAAATTGCGCGACGATGCAGCCTCCATACTCAGTCGCATCTGCCAGAAGCATTCGACATCAAACCAAGGGCTGAAGTCGCGAATCGCGCGGACTTGTCTAAAGCAATTCATGGACGTCGGCAAAACAGCCGGGGCCCACTATGGCGCCCTGCGGGCCTTGCTCTCGATCACTGGTCTTGAAGGGTTGAAGATGCTCATTTTGCCAAATTTGAAGATGTACAACGACGACTTTCTGACAGCTAAGCTAGCAGACGAGAGCACGAGGAGAGATGCTGAGAAGGTAGTGGAGCTTTTTGCAGGTGCTTTCAAGACTCTCAACGACTCAACAAGACAGCTGCAACCGCACGGCGTGGCTGACCTAGAAGCACAAAGAGATCGACTCAACGAAAAGATTGGCGATGTCCTAACCGACCTTGTCATCTCGAGGAAGTGGACTAGAGCTGCGCAGTTCATATTGCAGGCGGACGTTACCATTTGATCTAAAGGGCGAGGAGCAAAATGGTGTGCCTCACAATATTTGGCATTACCGGCGTTGATTGGAGGATCCATGGAATGATACCATTTTCGTAGTCAAACGTTGCCTTATCCGAATTGATAGTTGCCCTTCTGTCCTGAATGTCCGGTCGCGCTTGCATGTGACGTCGTTTGCCGCCAAGACACTACTTGCACATCATTGTGTCCAGTTCACCAACTTTCTCTACGTTCTCCACCACGAACACTCGGCATATTCAGACTTGATAATAAGCCGTAGCCATGTGGATTATCAACTGGTAGGTACTCCGGGACTGCAAAAGTGAGAAGTGCTAACGCGAAGGCCAGGTGTATGTACTCGTCCTCACGCCACACGCGGGCAACTCCCGAGCTCCGCAATGAGCATATCGCTGATGCGTACGCATAGTCTATGAGGTTCTGGCCTCTTTAGGCCTCGCAAACAAACACGCAAAGCTTCTCGTACGCTATCTCGCCCTACAATGCTCGGAAACAGAGGCAGCCATGTGCTGACATGCTGCAGTTCCTCGGCCTGGACAATGCAGGCAAGACAACGCTCCTCCACATGCTGAAGAAGTATGTATATCGTATACACCCGTGGAAACTACCGGAGAATGCATAAGCTAATTTAGTATCTTCGTAAAGCGACCGTGTAGCTGTCTTACAACCCAGTACGTCCCCCACCCTCAACTTTCCGGAACTCCGCTAACATGCTCCTTCTAGCACTCCACCCAAGTACGTCGCTCCCTCTCTTCCGCTATAACATCTCCGTCACACCTGCTAACGCTTCCCCCTCAAGCCTCCGAAGAACTCTCGATAGGAAACGTAAAATTCACTACCTTCGATCTCGGCGGCCACGCCCAAGCACGTCGTCTCTGGCGCGATTATTTCCCCGAAGTCTCAGGCATCGTTTTCCTCGTTGACGCAAAGGACCATGAGAGATTGAATGAGAGCAAAGCGGAGCTCGACGCGCTGCTGAACATGGAGGAGCTGAGCAAGACACCATTTGTGGTGCTAGGCAACAAGATCGATCACCCGGATGCGGTGAGTGAGGACCAGTTGAGGAGTGTACTGGGGCTTTATCAGACCACTGGTAAGGGCAAGGTGCCACTTGAGGGCATCAGGCCGATTGAGGTTTTCATGTGCAGCGTGGTTATGCGGCAGGGTGAGTACCAAAGATGGGTTAAGGTGGTTTCGGAAGGATGCTGACATGAGGTAGGATACGGTGAGGCCATCAGGTGGCTCAGCCAGTACGTTTGATTGCATTTACGAAATGCACACCATCTTCAAGCGACGGGTCGTGCCTCTGAGGTACGAGCACTCCTGGCAATCACATCAATTCCTTAGCAAAGCGATCATGCATGACGGATACCACGATAAGGCATTTGAACGACCATCATTCCTGGTGTCGATAGTGGTTGTGAAGGCAATCCTAGTAGCATTATACACTCTGCGTTATGCACATAAATCAATCCTCAATCTCTAGAAGACGGGGTCCTTTCCTCGGTGATGCTATATCATTTTTTTTTCTCATACACGTTTCCTCACAACACTCCAGCCATTCCCCACACCCTCACCATCCTCCTTATTCATCCTCCACCTCCATTTGCAACTGGCAAAAGCAACCCCTCATTCCCCCCACCATCATCGTCATCATCATCACCATCACCCGTCCACCTCACCACCCGCTCAACAACCTTATCCACCGCCCCATCCATCATACCAAGTCCTTGATCCAACCAAACCAAGCTCCTCCGCAGCATACTCGTCTCTCCACCATCCTTCCTACTCAAGCCATTTCCCCCACCCGTCAACGGCGCAGTCCCCGCCTCCAATGCCTCCATGTCAGCTGTATCCAACGTCTCGTAAGTGGATGTTGAATTGCAGTCTTGTAATGATGACGACGGTGTAGGCGAAGTAGCGCGATATGGCGTGTTGTTGTTGAAGAATGTAGCTCGTTCGTGGAGCCATTCGCTTGAAGTGCGGGGTTTGAGGACGCTTTCTGGTGCGTGGGTGGCTGCGTGGGGGAAGAGGTAGTCGTTTGGGGGCTGGAGGAAAGGGTTTGGCGGGCTTGATATTGTGGACAAGGGTGACGATTCAGCGTTGTTGATGATAGTTGTGGTTGGAGTTGTGGTTGGAGTTGGAGTTGTGGTTGGAGTTGGAGTTGGAGTTGGAGTTGGGCTTGGGCTTGGTGTTGGCGATGGGCTGATACTGAAGCGTAGGTCTGCTGACGGTGAGGAAGAGGTTCGTTTGTGTCCTGTATACGTCTTGTTTCTTCCGTGGGAGAGTTGCTCCGTTTGCGTTCGCTGATGGCGGTGGTTGTAGATCCAGTGGTGAGGACGGTGCGTTAGTTCGATTGCGTCGCCGGTTTGTGAGAATTCGAAAGGCATCTGTGTTGCCGACGTTGCAGACCTGTTACTGCTGTGTTGAGGTGCGTATTTTGACGGTTTATCAAGCGGTCGTCTCTCGTCCTCATCCGCACGCTTTTCCTTATTCTTCGCCTTCTTGAGCCTCCTATCTTCGCGGTTCTGTACCCAGCAGCTCCATGTCCCTGGCGGAAAGTTGACAAGCCAAACGAGGATTGTCCATATAGATGCCAAACTGATAACCGCAAGAATGCCAATAAAGAGCACTTTCAGCCCCGGGGGTAGATAGGCGAGCTCATAGTCCATTCTGCCTAGCAGTGTAGGGTGGTACGGCCGGCCAGGTCTAGCGTAATGGAGCGGGTTCCTGTCTTGTAGAGGATAATGTTGATGGTGTATGGAGTACGCAGCTGGGGGGACTATAGCGGATGGATAGAAAAAGCCTGGTGGCGATGGGCGGGGGTAATTAGACTTCCGTTTTGCTCTAAGGTGAATAGTTGCCTCCACCAGCGAAGCTGTGGTTGCTATTGTTTGTGACAAAGGTTCGGAGTTGGGTGGTGGGGGTTCTGGTAATGGGGTATGTGGATGGCGAAGTGGCAGTGAATGCAAGCCTGACTGCTGATCTCGTGGCGCGCCGGGGATTATGCCATGGACTCGAGGTACGTTTCCTTCGAGAGCGGTCGAAGGCCAATCGAAAGACGCTAATGTAGTGATCGTGGTGCTGTTAGCTAATGAATGTAAAGCCGCGCTCGGCTCGTTCTCAATGATCATCGAAGAAATCGTTCTGGTCTCTGTTCGCGTCCTCTTTCTGAAGCTCAGGCTATTTGCATCTTCTGGAGTAAGATGCTCTGAATGCGTTGGGGTCGCGATCCGGTGGTGATCTTGGTAATTCGCTGCAGGAGGCATGGTTAGATTCTTAGAAATGGAATATAGTTCTACTAGAAGAGGTATACGAGGCAATGAAACCTTAAGCTGAGCAGAATGGTATGTAGTATGTATCAAGGTTGGGGAAGGTTTCAACGACTGCCATGGTAGTCGCGTTACGGTGCAAATGTCTGAAGGAAAGAGCAAGCGTGAATTCTGTGCAAGACACATGAATAAGAGACACACTGAGACATTGACGAAATTGCTTCCCAACGACGGGCCCTCATTTGTGATATCTAATATATTTCATTTGAAGGACAGTGGCTTCACAAAAGTAACTTTGGAAATAGGTCTAACGTGACGGTACTTGGTACATGCTATTGACTACTAGGAGATTATAATTATGCGCAGTAGAAAGCAAGCAGTGCAGGTAATGCAGCTGCAAAAACAAACGCCGCTCAATGAGTGTCCATTTAGTCTATTATGCAATGTTGCTGAGCGCAACGCAATCGGTACTCAGCTTCTAAACTTTTGGAAACATAACAAGTGCTCGCTCGAACGAGGTGTCAAGACGAGTGATAACGTATATGCAGATAGGATAAATTATAAGAACGGTATGGCCTGCAGCTTGGAGCTGCGGCGGGATACCTAGCCCGTATTGAACCACTGTTGTAGTCCCAAAATGAGACGACCTTGGTTCAGCTACTACACTTGCTGGTTTGGCAAGTGCATCGTCAGTTACGATGTAGCGTGGTTGATACAACGTGACCGCGTGTCGAAGGATAAAAGAACTCGCTCATCGTCGGTTAAAGTTCAAGTACCTCGCAGCAAGGAACAAGATGATCAAGTTGCTGGCGATGAAAGCAGCGAAGATACCTAAGTCCCTCCACCTATTGGAGAACTCATACCCAAGCGGTTGGTAGAACTCATCGCCAACCTTGAATGCGCAGTAATTGCAGACATCTGTGGCATTGTTGAGAAGATAACCAGGTGCACCGCTTGAGAAGAAGTCGTTCATATAAGCTCCGCAGTCCTGGCCTTGAGGCGCGCGAAGTTGATTGAACTCGCTGGGCGTGCAGGTGACACTCTGCTCGTGAAGCTCGGTGACGATCATACCTCCGATAAGACGAGTAAAAGGGTTCAACTCGTACAACCATACACGCCAGAACTTGGGGATCTGCGGCTTCGGAATAGTGACGCCGCAGAATAAGGCGAAGATAATGATGACGAAAGGATTGACGTATGAGGCGATAAACGGCGATGGCGTCAGCGCCGCAATTGCTTGGCCTAATGTGACGGAGAAAATCTCGGTGATGAGGACGATGAAGAACTGGTAACCTGCTCGAGAGCTGCTGGAGTTCAGACCAGGAATGTAGTATAGCGGGATGAAGAAGAATACGGCGCAAAGGATGCTGTAAGGCATCTCGGCAATGACCATGGAGAGGGCGAACGGGAATGTTTTATAGGCCTTAGACATCTGCTCGCGGAAGGAAATCATGCGGGAGATGGCATATTTCGGTTCGACCTGGGCGAGAATAAGAGCTGGGAGAACGGTGACTTGGAAGATGATAAAGACGCGGTATTGCAGAGACGAACGCGAATCATCGAGCTGTAGGTACATGAGACCAGTGAGCAGGGCGATGATGACGTGGTTGAAAAGGCGCGTGAACCCCTAAGCACAATGTCAGTAGAGAGTCTTTAGTATCAGCCTGAATATCCTCAATGGACTTTACAGCTCGCAACAAGAGCCCTAAAGCGCCTAAAGACATCAAGCCGAGTGCATCTGTTGGTAAACTTACGTAGTTGGGGGTCCTCCAGAATGACAAATTTTGCCTTCTCACAACCTGCTTAATCTGGTATAACATCGGAGTGGCGAACTCCTTTTGCTCAACCGGCTCCGCGGATCCAACCTCAGCGACACGCTCCTCCTTCACACGGACAATGTGGCGCTTCACCTCTGCAAACTCCTCAGAGTCAGCCCAGACATCAGCCCAGTCGCGTTCGCCAATGCGGGTAGTGGAGCCTGCACCGATAGCATCAAGCATCCATTCGGCAGGATTTGCATCAGCAGGACAGTCAGCGCCATGACGGTGGAAGTAATCGAGGAGAACATGAGCATCCTTGCCAATATCACCGAAGTAGACACACTGGCCGCCTCGCTGTAGAAGCAATAGTCGATCGAAGTTCTCAAACAGAGCCGAATTCGGCTGATGGATCGTGCATAAGATAGCTTGTCCCGCAGCCGCCAATTTGCGAAGGAAACGGACAATGTTGAAAGCGCTCTGGGAATCGAGACCTGACGTGGGTTCATCCAGGAAGAGAAGTAATTCGGGCTTGGCAGCAAGCTCAACACCGATGGTCACCCGCTTGCGCTGCTCGACTGCCAGACCACTTTCAGGATCACCAATTATGGCATCGGCAATGTCCTCCATCTCCAAGAGAGCAATGACCTCCTCGACATAGGCGTACTTCTCCTCCTGGGGCGTCTCATATGGTTGTCTCAGATCCGCAGAGAAGCGTAGAGCTTCGCGAACAGTCGTAGCTGGTTCATGAACATCAAGTTGCTCGGCATAAGCAGTTCCTCGCTGGAAAGCGATGCCGGGGGCTTTTCCATCAACAAGCTTGTCACCGGTGATGACGCCAATGTTCTTGCGGTTGGCAAGCACATCGAGGAGGGTCGTCTTTCCAGCACCCGAGGCACCCATAAGGGCGGTAAGTTGACCTGGCTTTACGTAACCATAGATGTTGTTCAAGAGTCGCAACTGCCCACTCGGTACTGGGACGTCGTAGCAAAGATCTTCCCAAGTGAGGACGGCCTTGGAAGCGATGTTCAATTCAGAGCTGTCGTCAACGCCTTCCTCCTTGCGGTTGCGCCTCTCACGCTTCTCTTGCAACTTGGTGTTGAGTCTCTTGAGCTCCTTGTTCTCCTTGACAAAAAAGGTAACAGTACGACCACCCGCACCCCACTTGACGAACTCTCCGAGGAAGGCGTTGGCGAGTAGAAAGCCAACGATAAGGACGACCATGATACCGAAGTGTAGCCACAGGTCCTTCGGGTCCCAAGAGAACGAGGTCTTGATGTAATCGGTGCCAGATACGAATGTTGACCCCGCACGACTACCAGGAAGCGTGCAGACCTGAGCGTTGATGTCATCGTATCCGGGACCAGATGGAATGAGCGAGGTGCCTGCGCATGTCAAATCCAGCCTTTTGAATTCGTTCATCATGAGTGCCGAGAAACCGAGGCCAAGAGCGTTGATGTAGAAAATCCACCGTAGCCAGACTTGCTCGGACTGCCACTGGATAAGATAACCAGATGTAAGGACGAACAAGGTAATGATTGTAGCAGCTAAACGAATGGCCACGTCAAAGTCAGGGCAAAGGCAGCCGACCGTTCGGAAGAATAGCGTCATCGCTAGATAACCGGTGATAATTACAAGAGCGAACGTGAAGAAGGCGCCCGCATCTCGAACAAGATTGGTCATAAAGTAGACGATGATCGAGAAGACCAAGATCTGCACGGAGGCGAACAAGAGATCTACACCAATTTGGGCAATCCAGAGGGCTGAGGGCCGATGAAACGTAAATGCGCGATGCTTGTTGATGATGGGCCGACCCAACATAGTTGAAGCCAATTCAGAGAACGCCTGAAATGCGTTGAAGAGGAGAGCAATGAAGAGCACACCGCCTCTAGTGAAAGCGCCAGCCGAGGTATCGGGAAGGTCCAGCCAGACGGTACCGGTGATGATAGCGATCGATATTGAGGTAAACCAAGAAACAACCAGGGAGAATTTGTCCTGCCATTTGAGCAAGAATTGGCGCTTAGACAGGGCCCATACTTGTAGGTAAAAGGGAATCGCGTAGACAGATTTATGAGGTGCATGGCGCTTACTTTCCTTCACTGCTACCTGAAAATCGTCGTAAACGTGCTTCTCTTCGTCCATGCGCGCTCTGTATTCAGTCATCTCGGTTGCAAGTCGTGAGGCAGTAGGGGAGTTGTTGAAGGCTTCGGCGAGAGCATCCGGGGTAGAAGGGACGTCCTTCTCGGTCATTCCTGGCTTGAACTCACGCTCGAAGGGATCGGTACATCCAGTAAGGTAGTCAGGTGTCGTTTGGCGAGGTTTCTCCAAGAAGCCTAGACCCTCGAAGTATGCGCGTGCTGTGTCAGCAGGTCCATAGTATACCTGGCGTCCGCTATCGATGACGAGGACTTTGTCGAAACACTTGTAGATGTTCTCGGATGCTTGGTAGAGGGAAACGAACGTGGTGGTTTTGTAGATGTTCGTAAGCACTCTAAGAGAGCGTGCGTAGTCAACCGCAGTAGACGCGTCTAGTCCTCGCGTAGAGTTGTCCCAGGACATGAGGGATGCACCCGTGATCATGGTCTCGGCGATTGAGACTCGCTTTCGTTCACCGCCAGATATTCCCTAGAATTCGAGCATAATATTAGTACACGTCTTTCATGTTAGATATGGTGTTGAACGTACCCGAACAAAGGGATTGCCAACGATGGTATTCCTTGTGTGCTCGATGTTGAACATCTTCAGCATTAGGTCAATAACCCTCTGCTTGAAATCCTGTCTGGTAAGTCCAGCAGGTCGCTTTCCAGGCACCTTGGTCTCAAGCGCAAAATCGAGTGTTTGACCGACAGTGAGAGTGGGATGGTGGTTCTCGTCTTCCTCGCAGTACACAGCTTCGCCTCGGTACCGCTTCTCGAAGAACTTGGATTCGAATGGACCGTAAAGTACCTTTCCCTCGACGTTTGTGTAGCCATATCGCTGGTTGCTGATAACCTTCAAGAAAGTAGTGCATCCGCTCCCTGGTCGTCCCAAAACCAAGACCATCTCGCCCGGTTTGGCGACACCTTTGAAATTCTTCAAGATATCAAACTCTTTACCCTTCTTGCCCAATCCAAGCAAGCTCCCAGCGGTTTCAAAAACATTGAAGAACGAGACGAATGCGTCGGGGAAAGTCTAAGCGAGTGTCAGTTGTCTCGGCTGCGGTGTGCACAAAGTGCTGACGCTGACGCTGACGCCTTACCTTGACGTAGTTCTTAACCCCTCCAATGCCTGGTACGAAGTCAATTTCTGTCTTACATGCAGCCCGCGTGCTACCTACCGCTCACAGTGAGATCTTCCCAAACGACGCCAATGCGCTTCGATTTGATCCCAGCCGCCTCTTCCTCATCGCGGCTGCCCCGCAGTGTCTTTTCAAGATCGAAGGGTTCGTCGGATGATGCTTCAGACCCGTCAATGGCGCCCTTCTCAACATCTGTGACGGCCTGGTCCTTTCGACTCTGCCGACTTTGGACGCGACTCAGTCTGCGCGATACATGGCTCGCCCGGGACAGTTCCTTAGAAAGCTCTGCGAACTCGGCCTCGGCACGCTGAATGTCGACCCCTCCCGTCACATTGGTGAAGCCCGTCTTCTCGTAATCATTTGAATTGCGCGCGGTGCCGTTGTCGATTGAAGCGGTCCTGACACTGCCATTGTCGCGTTGGACGTGGTGGCCGTCTGCGTGAATAGGCTCGTAGGTTCTAGCGCCAGGTTGCTCGTGAGCATGGTTCGCGTTGTCCATGGCGCGCTGGTGGTGCAGGGCGCACCTTGCCGCGGAATTAAGGTAAAAGGACCTGGTTGCGGGGTGAGACAAGTGTCTCACAGGCTGCAGGCGCAACAGAAGCGAATATAAGGAACGTATACAGCGAAAGAATTAAGGGCGACAAAAGGGCGAAGCCGTGATAGCTCAGCAACGGCTAAATAAAATAGGAAAAAACAAAAGGACGCAGCGAGCAGCTAGTTACCCTTCGGAGATAAGGACTGGTGGGTCCTCGACTTCTTGAAGGGGTTAAAAGAGATTTCAAGAGGGCGCTCTCCAGGGGACTGGGCTAGGCAGTTCCCAGGCAACCACATGCTTCTTTAACACCACAGTGTGGGGAGCTTTGGTATTCCTCAGCGGACAGCTTCGGACGGACCCTCGCTGTATCAAAGAGCACACCGACGGACTCATCGTGGATGCAACAGTGGGTCACTACCGATGCGTCCACTGGTCTTACACCCTCCGGTCAAATACAGTGCACTCCATGCGATGACACACGACGGCCAGATCCGCTTTGGTTACGCGATGCGGGAAGGCGCATGTCAAACGCTGAGGCAGGACAATGGCCATGCGGATCCCGTGGCAGCCGAGCAGATAACATTTCTCTTCTAGATCTTGCTTTCCCGCCCCTGTTCTGTCGTTAGGGCTGATGTTTCGTGTACCGCAAGGGGTCCACCGTCCCCACTCCATGTCAGCTATCTTCATCAATGTACCCTCTTCCGAGTCATGTTCACTCCGCCCTCGTTTCCACATATTGAGGTACAACTACTGGCTTCCTATTAAGGTCGCACCGAAGTAGACCCAGCATTGGCATTCGCTGTTCGCTCCTCGCGTCGTCCGAACTCCTCTCCCAAGCAAAGCATTTAATGCGCGCTGCGGAGCTTGAACAATTTCCTCTGGCTCCGCGTCTTGGCATCAGTGCGTCGTCTAAATTCGGAACTCCTGAAATGGCAATTCGACTCATCCGCACTCATTCACGATACTTCAAGCTGCCATTCCCTTTGAATTCTCTTGCGCGAGAAAAGGGCGTCTTCAAACCTCGCCGTTCACAGGCAAGTCGTTTTGACTCACACTCACAGACCGCTAGTTCTGATCGGCCCGTTCTTTGGGCCCTGCCATGCATTTTACAGGTACCTTGGCGGCCGCTCAAACTCCAGGTTCCTCCTGAAACCCTGTGGAGCCCTACAGTAGGTCAAAGCAAGAAAATTCGGAGACGTTGTACATTCGCACCTTGCCGACGACTGTGGGCTCCTCAGACAGTCTTGTATTGCACGTTTCCTCGCAGAAGTCGCTCACGCTGAGCCGTCTTTGTCCCGAGCATCTCTCTCATTTGCTGCTTCGTACGCCCGTAATGCACGCCAGTTCGTGATAAACCCCGCGCGGCGACTGCGGCCTGTGATTCGACCGCATCTCTGCCCAAGTACACTCGAGCCAAGAGTCTATTACTAAAACCTAGCTTTGGATGATCTGCCTTTTTAGGTTCACCAATCGGAGTCTCGTCTCTTCGACCTCAGTCGGACAGCTTCAACATCTCTACAACTGGCGATGCCGCTAAGTCCAATTGATTCACGGTTCCAGTCCTAAGGCCCCACTCTTCGACAGGATAACGTTATGGCTCGAATAGAGAAGCTGCCACGGCAACCCAGTCTCGACATACCCTAGGAAATCCAATCATCGTCGAATATTGCTTCTGATGCCACCAATCAACACAATGTCGGCCAACTACTAGACACAAGCGTCCCGAAGTCGAAGTTTCCTGACCTCTTGGCGGGCGGGCGAGGCAGATCATTCCCCTGCGGATGAGTAATCGCACGACCCGCCACGCCAGGCTCCCACGTCAATTCGTAAGGCCAGTACGAAAAACGCGACGCGAAATCATGTGCGAGCGCGATAGCACCCACATGCAGGTTGAATGTGCTGAGATATGGGTTCAGCTGTCGCAAGTTGCGCATAAGGCAGACTTATTTTGGGCGTGCTCAAAGAAGTCACCGCGAGCATTGATTCCATTGTCGCTTCGTTCTCGTTTCTATGCCGGTTTCTTTACTTCTTTCGTCCACCCAGACAACCTATATATAGGTGGCCGTTGGTGTCGCTCAAAAGTCTCCATCGTCCACTCGAGCTGAATCTTTGCAATTTTCAAATCCCATCCACCATTTACACAATTTAGAGACCGATAGAGAACCAACGCGAACACCAGAGCGAAATGTCTTTCCCTCCGATCCGCTTTGCACCTTTTCAAATCACAAACACGCCATCGCCTGGCGGAGACACGCAGCATCCATTCTTCCAGCCGCAGACTTCGACAGCATCGAGCTCAAATACGTCCAACTCGGATCCAGTCAGTCCCCAGAGCGGGAAATAAATGTCCTCGAGCGGACAACATGAAGGAACCAAGCGTCTATTCGAACTGGGAGCGCTATGATGGGACAGGAATAGGATATTTTGAAGATTATCCTCACTAGCATGGGCACTGCCACCACATCTTGACACCGACAGCAGTCTACCCACCAAGGCCCAAGAAAACATTTCAAGAGCGTATTCACACCAGGATGATGTTGGTGACACATGGGGTATGCACACGATCAGAGAAATGACCTATAATATCTAGAATTCATTTGGCGCTGGAAGGCCTCGGGGTTCCTGATTTTCAGCTGAATAATTGGCCTTCATCTTATCTACGTATCATTAATGTGTAATGTATACACTACAGACACAAAGACAAAGTCAATCAGAGTACATGTTTAATGGTCAGCAAGAAGACCAATAAAATCTCGCATTCCTTTTCTGCTACCGCTGCCACATCGTAATAACGATCGACAAATCTGACAATCATATTTACTAGCTTATTACTTCCAAACCACTTACAATGGTATGTCTTTGATGTGCTCTCTGCTTAGTATCTGCCTTGTTGTCCACTTTAGGTTCACCGGTCATCATTTTCCGACCCTAGCTTACCTGCACCATCTGTCTCGTCTCCGCCGACTCGGTGAGGCCGGGTGTAATCGATTCGGGTGTAATAAATAGTACCATTGCGGTGAGCAGTCATACGCAGCTTGCGCTTGCACCTAGTTAATCGCAGTGGTGTTCTTCCGTTGGTGAAGGATCCGAAGTACGACCAGCTATCCGACAACACGAATCTTATGGAATCTCACCAGCCGGGAGCCGAAAAGCCGCCTTGAACGACAATCAGACCATGCAATCGAGATAGTTTCTAATGTAATCTGATAGCGTACTGCTCGCATACCGTACACAGCCCCTACCATGCACTCTTGGGAGCACACACATGCATAGACTCAAGATGCTGTTACTAGCCCCTTCCCATAACACGAGGGCAAATCAAATCCATTGTCCTCACATTGAGTTTGAGTGAGCCTCGCACTCCGGCCCTTGCACCCCGTAGAACACAAAGCTGGAGGGAGAGCCTTACATATACGAGTACGCCGCTTGGCGTGTCTACCCAAAAGGGCAATGGTGATGTGCATGTGTGCATACACAGCCTCAAGGGCGACCTTGCGAGTGGTACCAGACGGGCGGATAGAGTACGCAAGGCTGGACAGTCAGCGGGTGGATTATCCGTAGCGGATGTGGGGCCTATCGCTATACACACGTGCAAGCTCAACAAGATCCACGGTCCGGGCAAACTGCGGCCATCGGTGTTGAAGACCGGGCTGTTCCTCCGTGGAGCGACGGCTAATCATTCAGTCCATGCCTCGGAGGCTCGTGAAGGAACAGACGCTGCGAGGCTTCGCCATTACCCCGTCCTGACTCGGGATACTCGATCATATCAGCAGCGTGATAAGCTGGACCAATGTCGTTATCAACATGTTATTCGTGACTGCCGTCAGTGAGGAGGGCACATGCGAAGGGCAAGGAACATTATGGATCAGCGGCAGCCAATCAGACGGCGCTAAATCCATTCTTGACGTCTCGTCACATGTCAAGCCGTCAGCCTTTTGCCGATCCCGCACGCAAAGAAGGCCCCGAAATAGCACGGGTTCTGCAGCGAAGCAATACAATGTGAACGCTGCCAGGCCGGACAATAATCGGATGCGACAGGATCCATTCAACCGGGTGCGCTGTCGCTTGCCAGACGCTGAAAATGTATGCCAAGAAGCAGCTGTGGCGTTGGGTGGGTGGATTAGTTGATAGGATTGGCATGTGAATGGCTTTGTCGCGAACCCCCAATTTGCTGCCACGAGTGGGCGCTCTATCTCTCCTCACTGCCGCCCTCACTTCACCGTCGCCATAGCCGGGACTCTCGCCACTGCCGCCTGCGATACAGACTCGACTCGCGATGCTGAAAGTGTAGTGAGGTTTGCAGCCCCTGAAGGACGTCGTTCGCATCCCAACTTCCACGCCGACCGCCGATTGCGCACCTGCGGAGAGGGCTTCCTGTTCGAGCAGCGACCCCGACACTTTGGTGGCACACTCAAACGGACACAACGGAGATAGTGATATTGAAGCGATTATCTACAGCGCGCTGCCAGAACACCCTCGACTTTTTGGTTGTCTGAGTTGGAACTGTGGGGTCGCCGCTTCTCTCGACGGCAACATAGAAGACATCATGCAGCAGGAACAACACCAACGTCCCCCGCCGCCCGCCTACGCCCAACACGAACCTGAGTCCTTCCACCTTCCTTCAGTGCCGACACATCTTCCCAACGCTCATAGCAACAATGGGCGCCTCCCGGGCATAAAGTCGTTGGATCTCCCGGAGACGACGGCTCGTCATACCCCGCGCAACTCGATTGAACTGAGTCCGAGGAGTCAGTACGATGGGTCGCAGTGGGGTGGTTTACCAAACTTGAATAGTACGACGTTTCCCAAGGTGCCTGATGGGTTGCTTCGCGAAGATATAGGAAGTCCGATGGACACCGCGAGCGTGCGGAGTACGCAGGACGACAGTACAGGAAGGCGAGAGACGAGTGTTAGCATGGACGATCCGGATGTGAGACTAGCGGCGGAGGCGTTGAGTGGGTTGGGGAATCCTGGTGCGTATTGAGAGACTGCATTGGAAGCATTGCGCTTGTATTCAAGGTTGCATGACTAACATACGACAGACTTTGTACGCTCGCCAACAGCACGATCGCTCACTCTCTCCGCTCGCGAATCTACCGCTGAACCAGAACCACTCCTTTCACTCATCACATCGAACCACCCATGGCTCGGCGGCGCCGTCAACGGCTCCATCTCAGCTTATAATACCACCAAAGGCTATACACCGCGTTTCGTCCAATACGGCGCAGAACTCATTGAGCGCAACATTGGATCGCCCATGGTCAATACAGTATCTTCGGTCGGCAGGAGAACAGGCATGGAGGAGAATCTGCGAAGATATCTAGGGGAGGTACACAGACGGCCTAGCGACCTTGAAGCAGGGGATGGGGGTGCTTCAAGACACAAGAGGCAGAGGATAACGAGCCCAGATGATGCAATGGATGTGGACGATGGAGCAGCAGCACCAAGGACACGAGGCGGCTCACAATCATCATCTCAGTCTTTGTATGCTGAATCGCTGCCTGCGTACGACGACCACCGCTCGCCGAATTACGAGGAATCTTTAGTACAAACAGAGTCGGCAAGCGGTAGAGAAGCTGAACGATCGCAAACCCCGCAAGACAGACGAGTAAATTGGTCCACACAACTCATCATGACGACTTCCGGCCTTGGTGTAGCACTGTCCGATACCTCTCTGCGCTCCCTCAAACTTTGTCTCGGTTTGTTGCGTTCCGCGACCACGCACATCGACTCTGTGATGCGCGCTTTGAAACTCGTTCTGGAAGAATACGAAGCCGCGTTGCAAAACCGTCGTCAATCAGACGGCCAAGCGAGTGTTGATGAGAAGCGTATTGATGGGATGGAAGGCACGATGGCTCAAATGGGCCTTGAAGACCCAGAGAAAGACGACCAAGTACGCCGGATAGCCGACCGTATCAAAGCCCTCTCATCCGATATTTGGACGACCCTACAATCCGTCGTCCAATCCGTCAGCCGATACACAGGCGGCACATTACCAGCAAACGCATCTCAAGTAGTGCGTACGCAGTTACTTTCCGTACCACAGCGGTGGCAGCTCGCTGGCAGGAACTCCGCGCAGGACAACCAAGGAGAAGAAGTACGCGGCGCGAACAGGATGTTGGCATTTGCCAAAGAAGGGCTGGACATGATGGGTCAAATTACAACTGTAGTTGACGGCACTGTTCAGAGCGCCGAAACCTGGCTTGCCAGGATCGGCCGAAGAACACCTGGAAGTCAAGCGGGCGAGGGCCAAGGCCAAACTTCAAATGGACGTACGCCGAATAGGGAAAAGACTCCGCTAGCGCTGGAGAACGGCAACACGATGAGCGAGAAGCGATGAGAGATACGAAACCACAGTAGTCGGGCTAGGCAAAAAGGAAGTTACGCAGGGCGATTTTAGCGCACATTTTGAGGTGCAGAGGTCTTAACGAAGCGGTTCGTTTGTTCGGAGAGGCAGGAAACGTATTAGATCGGCAACATACCCAGGACTCTTTTCTTCTTCTCATTTGTTTTCATGTATACCAGCAGGGCGTCTCTTCAACACGGCTTGTTAAAGTGCAGTTTTTCACCTCACCTAGCGAGGCGGCTTGTCATCTTCGTTGATAAACAAAATAAGAAAAGATGAATTCTGACGAGATGTAAGACACTGACTAACTGAGTTGCTTTGGCCTTGGCTTTGGTTTCGTGGTTCTTGTCTAGTACGTGGTTGAGTGAATTGACTAGACAGACAGCCCATTTGAGTAAGTGGCGCATTCTATATACCCGAACGTTGTGTGTTAAAGGCAACAATCAGCTTCTTCTTGGAAGGGTGGAACGGTGTGCTAATGATAATATTGATAAGGCTACTAAGAATAATGTAGAGTCCTGACGAACAGACGTCCGAGACAAACAAGGGGGGTATCCAGAATCATATTATACCTACATCATTCGTGACTGCTTTTCCCACCGTGTTGTTGCAATATCCCAACAAAGCAGTAGTATAGACGCCCAATTCCCAATCCCCATAAGTATCGTAAAAGGGCAGCCAAACCTTCTTTTACCCAACAGTCATCAAGATGAATAACATTAAGAAATCTAAATAGCAAATTCCCCCCGATCAATCAAGACTGCACTGGAGCAAACTTGATGATATTACTCAATAAATCAGTACCAGTCCGCTCGCATGCAAGGAGAAAGCTGTCGATCCCCGGAATCCTTTCGAGATCATCTTGTGTTCGTGGTGCTGTCTTGATGAGCAGGTCGAGTGTGTGCTCTGTCACAATGGGCGGCGCGTTGGCTCGCCTTGCGGGCATCTTGCTTGTGACGCGTTTGCTGAATGCCATGAGTTTGTTTCGAGAGATTCTTGATTGGAGAGAGAGGGTATCGGTGAGTGGTTGGGAGGGCGGATCATCTTGCATTGGGTCGCTTTGTACTTTGCCTGCAGCTGTGGCGGGTAAATTGTAAGGATCGACTTCATTGGGTTGAGTCAATTGTTGTAGACATTGTGAGGCTGTGTGAACGGCCTCGGGTGTTGGGCTTTCGATCCGCTTGCGTTTCAGCCGAGAGCTTGTCCGTCGAGGTGGGCTCCCGAAGTCCAAGGAGGGCAAGGAGTCCTGCGAATTGAACGACATTACGCTTTCTTCTGAATCATTAATTTCAGCATCAAGTCTTGTTTCTGCCATTGTGAATGATAGACCGGTATGCAGCTGTGCCGTGCGTACTGGCGGACTTCCAAAAGCTGGAGACGAGTCTGTGGAGTCTTGCTGAGCGGGCTGTCCGCGATTCCGGGCGCGTCGAGGTGTGCGTGGAGGGTATACGGCAGGTTGCTCTAGTGAATCATTGTCGGTCTTAGTTGACAAACCATTAGGAACCCTCGCTGCTGGATCTAGGTCTTTTACTGCCACAAACCGCGATATCACTTCAAGCCATGCGTCACCGAACTTCTGTTGGTGAGCCCGTCCAATTCCCTTGATTAGGAGCAAGCTGTTCGTGTCGAGCGGCCGCTCGCGCGCGAGGGCATTCAGCGTGGAATTTGATGCAATCTTGTATGCAGGAGTGGTGGCGTTCTTGGCTAAAGTTGTTCGACATCGAAATAACTCATCGTATAATGCCTGTGAAATGCTGTCAAGCGGTTCCTCGCGAACTTTTGGCTTCATTGCTTGAGTTTTCTGAGCCTTGCTTTTGCTTTTTACTGATATGCTCTTGGTCATCTCGACCCCAAAGAACGCTTCCGATGTGGTCGTTGGGGCATCCCCAGGCGACAATGCTAATTGAAGTGGATTGATTCCGGAAAGCCAATACTTCTCTGCATAAATAGGTAGTGGCGGAACAGGTTGCATCTGGAGTCGCTTGAAATTCATGCAATGGTAGAGCATGTAGCCAGCGTAGGCGTCTCCTGCTGCATATTTAATCTGTTCTTGCGACAGAGGTTTGCTCCAATTGCTTGTTCTTACATCCCCTTTCCAAAGAGGGTGGCCAAGTTGGTCCTCGACTTGTCGTGCGAGGCTGACCATTTTAGTTGACACAAGGTCAGGTTTCGGTGCACCAAACTTGACGAGCCGATATAGGTGGCTCAATTCAAACGCGCCCTTTGGGTCAAGGCGGAAATATTTCCGTAGACGACTAAAGTCTGCGTTCAAGACACCCACTCCGAGTTTGCTAATAGTCGGGCTTTCGATAAGCTGCCGTAGCGATGGCGCAATGATTTCGTCGACCGTTGCTCCGGGATGTAGACCGATATGGAATAGAGCAATCTTGTCTTCAATAGCGACTTGTATCAGACCAATCTTATTTTGAAGGTCATTTTTGGTGTCATTCCAAGGCCACTCCATATCGAAGCCGACGACAGGTTCATTGAGGAATTGCCGCGCAATAATCTCTGACTGAGATTTGGTTCTGCTGTATAAGACTTGGACCTCTTTATTCTGGGGGCCACGATAGAGCCTGTGGCTCCACCATTGTTTCGGTGGTGGGCGCTGTGACTCGAAACCGTACGCTTGAAGTGATTGTTGCTTACTTCTGAGGGGCTTCAGGCAATAAGCAAGTGGCCATCGGGCCGTTTCCGCACTTGTCGCTCCTGTGGTATCTGTTGATGCTTCATCACTTGGAGCAGTACCAATTAGCGCAGAACCAGGCATGTGTAATATGGTAGCAAAGAACAGAAGGTCGTACAGATAATTGATGGTGGATACTGTTCGAAGGTAAGAGCAACGGACGTCAATCACGCGTCGTAATTAGCGCTAAGGAAGCACAGGCCTTTCGGAAACGCGCATTCACGTGCAAGCTAGGAAAGCGTGATGCTGCTTCCGCCAACCTTCCAACTGTCACGAACATTCCTTTTCCCTCTTTCAACTCGATCTCCTGCTCTGTCGAGTACTTTGTGCTGGAACTTGGGCCCCACCCTAGCGTTACGCGCCCAGATTTTGAGGTTGAATCAATTGGTCTTGCTACTTCTTGTCAGGTTTGGCCTGCTCGTTGAAGTGTCGTCACCAGCTTTGTCGCCAATCGCCCAGACCTAGTTCACGTAACATGTTCTCAAAAGCTCGGGGCCGATGAGACGATACCACTGCCTGGCTATATGTGGAGCCGAGCTTGCCGGAGCACCAATCGGCTGTGCCTACTTTCTGCATCTACAGGATGGGAATGTCTTAGGATATCGATCACATCGCCCTCCGGAGCTGACTGTCTCAACTGTTCCTCGAGTTCAACAGAGCATTCGGTCGCTGTCTGCTAATTCTCGCACCTCGAGCATCTCAACCATCGCCACATCGATTCTGGTTGTAGGAGCACAGCGTGTTCTGTAACGCTTATCAAATCTAGCTTGTTTATACTACACTGTTGATGTGCCGCATGGCCTATTTAAGCACTAATCGGTTTTCGGTCTTCACTGTATCCTGTGTCTTACGTCTCTGAGGTTTACAAGATCACAGGAAGGTCACGTCTTCATTCTCCCGTCTGACACGAACGACAACTACACTCTCCAAACTTCAGAAGAGACCTGTCCACCATACTCATCTCCACCTCACAAGAAGACTATCACCCGATTGTCTATTCAACTTGAAGCGCTTCATAGCGATATCTGTTTTCGATTAACAAGAATCACGCCGCACGATCAAGATCTTCTCTACAGTCCTCAAACCCGAATTTTCGTCTGGGTAGTGTCGGCTAATGGAAGATAATTTCAAACTTGTCATGCCTGCTCATGTGTCGACGAGAATGTTTAGGCAGATCATGAAGTCCCGTGTCTCTGGTTCCGCTTTAGGCATTGTCGATTTGCTCGTTGCCAAGCCGTGACAGTCGAGGCCTCGCGCAATGTCCGTTTCAGAGCCATGAACACTATCATACGTCAGCGCGAAGCTCCCCATGCATGCCGGCCGCAGTGCGACAAGCTGTGCCATGGTTTTGGACGCTACGTCTTGGAGACGCGTACTCAATGCGTTCTTATATATCAAGGCGCTGCAGCCTCACATGCCACCTCACATCTGCAATCAATCCCCTTCGCAAACTCCTACTAGTAATATCTCTTTTTCTACTTGACCACCACACCATGTATTTCTCATCGTCAGTAATACTCGCCGCTGTGATTGGCTTTGCGCAGGCGCAAACCCCTTCCGGCTTCACACCCCAGGTCAACCAAAAGCTTGAGGTCCTCTTCAACTCAACAACGGTCGCCACACCTGGCCAACAGCTGACCAAAGCTGGTAAGCTACACCTACCACTCCCCGGATAATCGACGTCTAACCTCCAAAGGCACCGCAAGTCAGCCCCAAATCGCAATTTCCAGCGCCATGGCCAGCAGGAACGAGACCTACATGTTCGTCATGCTCGATTTAGATGTGCCACCAGCCCAAGGCAATACAACCCGCCGTGTACTTCTTCACGCCCTGAACACTGGCTTCAAAGCAACTCAGCAACAGATCAACGGAGCCGCAGTCCTCCTTGCATCGCCTGAGAAAGGACCTGCTCCGTACCTCCCACCTGGCCCTCCCGCAACGGACACCGTGGCACATCGTTATGTGGAGCTCCTGTTCCAACAGCCTGCAGATCTAAATGTAGCGCAATCGGACTTTGAAGATGTGCAAGATAGAATCAACTTCGATCTTACGTCGTTCTTGTCCGAAAATGACCTGAGCGCTCCGATCGCAGCCAACTTCTTTAGAGTCGATGGCCGTGAAAATGCAGGCGCGACGGGCACTGCGACGGGCACTGGAGGTATTGCACGAAACACGCTCCAGCCGTTCGAGGGTGGTGCCGGACAGATGGGTTTTTCACATGGCCTCGCGGGATTGGTTGGTGGACTAGCGCTCTTTGCTATGTAAACACACTACTCTCCGTCTAAGTGTGTAGGCATATATAATCAAGAGAGGAGCAGAGAGAGGGGATTAGAGATTGGTTTGGCGTTTATAAACAGATTGTCTTCGCAGATGTCTTAGCATATATCAGAAAGTAGTAATAATTTCCCCCTCAACATACGCTTATTCAGAACTCGATTGTTCCAGCGTACCCGAATGAGCCATATTATCGGAGGAGGTATCTGCCGAACGCGAACGAGACGCAGTGGGAGCGAGACTCAAGTAGCATATTGATGAAGTCAACTAGTAATATTCTGCCTACGTGTAATATATGAGATGATGCAGCAATGCCTCAAGATGGCGATGTCTGTACTGAATCTACCTCAGGGCAACTCTAGGACATCCTTCAACACGGTCAAAGCCCCAAACAACTCATTGTCATGATACTTCCTCGCGTTGATCTGCAAATCAATCGGCGCTCCCTCAAAGTTCGAAGTCTCCCATAGTTCCTTGACATGCTTACACGCTTCACTCAGTGGCTTGTAGTCTGCCGCATACGCCTCCTTCGCCTCTGTTTTGATTGGGGTGGGGACAACAACGCCTGGATAATCGACCAGGTTATACAGACTCGTATACGTCCAGTAGAACGCCGTGTCGTGAGCACACGCAGGCCCGACGAAGGCAGGACCAATCACAATATCGACATCTTGCTCGTTCCAGCTCTCTGCAAACTTGAATCGGAAGTCGTCGCGAGCGGCCCGCAATTGGTTTACATCTTCGGCGTTCAGCATGCCGTGAGGTTTGGCCTCTTTCCAGATCCATTCGCTCAATGGGAGGATCGGTTCACCAGATGAAGCTATGTCGTCTTTGGCGAACTGACCGCCGTCGGGCCAGTACATGCGTCGGATCTTAGACCAGGCTTCCTCTGCGTTGTAGGGTTTGAATGGCTTGACTTGGAAGAGGTCGGAATACTTGGGGTCTGAGAGTCGTTCTTGCACCCATGCGATAGCGCGCTTTACCGGTGGTTGAGGATCGATGAAGCCGTCATTTTCAATTATGCCAATCTTCAGAGGCTTCGTGACTGAAGTCTTTAGGCCCGTCCATGGAATAGGCACGAGCTTTGGATCCACAAGATGTGGCTTCGCTGCTAGAACTATCCTCATGAGAAGATCCATGTCTCTCAAACTTCGACACATAGGCCCCGTCGAACACAAGACATTAAGCTCCGCTGAAAAGGCATGAGAAAGGAACCCTTTCATCGGCATCGTGTAAGATGTCGGCTTGAATCCATAGATACCACAGAACGCACTCGGACCGCGAATGCTACCACCAATATCGGTTCCTATTCCAAGCACTGAGCCCTTCATCGCGACTAGTGCGCCTTCGCCGCCTGAAGAACCGCCTGCCGAGAGGTGGATATTGAATGGGTTCAAAGTGCGTCCGTAGTGTGATGCCGTCTCCAGATGCATGATGGTTTGTGGCTGATTGGTCTTGCAGTAGAATACCGCGCCCATGCTTCTCAGAATCGACACCATTTGGCTGTCTTCCTTGTTAAAGACCGTACTCGCAAATGAGCCCTGAGACGAATAGGTTCCAGCAATTGGCATGTGTTCTTTGATACTGATGGGCACACCGTGAAGCGGCCCAATTGTCTTTCCATTCTTTTCGAGGTAATCGTCTAGCTCTTTGGCTTGCTTGATGGCATCTGTCATGAACCACTGCGTGAGGCAGCACGTCAACTGATGGGCGATAATGGCACGCTTGGAAAATGCGATGGCTGCTTCGACAGCAGTCAATTTGCGCACAGCAATTGCTTCTGCGAGAGCAAAGGCATCGTAGTTCTCTGTGATGTCTACCTCCTTTGGCGTGAGGATGCCGCACGCACTTGGGATCTTGGATACATCAAGCGGTGGGCTGGCGATCAGATCTGCCGGTAGTCGCAGCTCTGAAGGGACCTTCTTTGCGAAGGTTTCGAGAATGGCACCGCGCTTTTGCTCGAAGTCCTCAGTTCCTTTGGGGAGCAGTTTTGGTTGGACAACGGCTAGCTCTAACGGTGTGGCGGTCATTTTGGCAGTTCTGGACTGGAAACGAAGAAGATGTTGAAGGTAACCACACTTGACTCTCTCGATATCTTGCGAGTTGGCATTCTGGGCAAGACTCATGGCGGCCTTATCAGTGACGAGCCTATCTCCTGAATCGAGTGGGTCGAGCACGGTATCAAAGATATCAACGGGATCATGGGCGTCTCGAGGCTGTTAAGACGAAGACATCGCATGGTCGCATATCTAAATAGCCCGACATGCTTCAGCGACGCGCAATCGTCGTTGATACGACGAAGCCGACCAGGCTTGTCGGTGTTGAAGTGCGGAAAGATACCGAGGGTGGCACGGATGTGTCAACCTGCATACACGCTAGTGCGCCACGGATCCTTTTGGGCGATTTTTTACCCAATGCGGCTACGACAGGCACGATCTGCCGGGGCATGCACCCAATGGCCGGCATTTCCGCATTGCCTATCAAACGTACTCTTTCCCCGCGTTGGAGTATGTAGCTCTAACGTCGAGGCGTTCGCCAGAACATACCGGATCGTAGTGTAGTAGTGATTGAGGCATCTTAGGCGCAAGTTTACAAACACAAATCTCATCTTGACCATACCCAAACGATTGCGAAGCTTCCGTTATCTGCTTGGTCTCGAGTGGCAACAATCATGCACAAAATGAACATAGATAGAGAAGGACAGGGGTCTTGTGTCAGTCCAAACCACCGGTATAAGTGCTGATCGTACCTTCCATGATCCACGGTTGCCACTGTCCCTCTCCAAGATATCGTTGTCACAATACGTTTGATTGAACTTAGTCCATTTGATGGCGTCCACAACCATGGCGAACGAGCCTGAAGCCTCGACGAAAGGTGTGCCGGGTACCGTTCATCTTGTTGATCTGGACCATAGCATGCACGCTCGTCATGCCGGCAATGGAGATATTATTCTTGACCCAGCGCCGTCTAACGACCCAGATGACCCACTGAACTGGACACCACGCCGGAAGCTCATGTCAACGATTTGCTCGAACCTGTACGTACAAGTCGACAGGGGTACCAGTTATGCTAACGCTGAGATAGATACACTTGCATGACTGGTATTGCAGTATCGACAGTCTACTCGGTACTTGTGCCGCTATCAGAAGCATCAGGCGTATCAGTATCCACGTTGAATGAGGGAACTGGTTACATGTTCCTTTTCCTCGGCTGGGGACTACTCTTCTGGCAGCCATTTGCTCTGAAGTATGGCAAAAGGCTGGCGTATTTGATATCAGTGCTTGGCGCTATCGGTACTAGTATTTGGAGGTAAGCATAATCTGCTGTGAGAATGAGTCTTGGTGTGGCTGACAAGGTGAAGTGCCTACGTTAAGAGCAACGGCGAATGGATCGCTAGATGCATCGTGATGGGCTTTTTTATCGCACCGATCGAAGCTCTGCCCGAAATTTCTGTGACTGACATATACTTCACTCATCAGCGGGGCACCTATATGGGCATTTATGCTTTATCGTTAGCGGGAAGCAACTACTTCGCACCGATTATCTGTGGATTCATTGCTGAAGGCCAAGGCTGGCAATGTACGTAACATCCTTATACGAAATCTAGTGGACATATACTGACTGACTTTACCAATGTTTAGGGGTTTTCTATTGGCCAGCTATCTTCAACGCGGTCACCTTCGTGTTTCTCTTCTTCTTCATGGAGGAATCGAACTACAACCGTAAATCGACCGCTGTAGTACCTGCACCGGATGTGGCACCGACAGGCTTGACTACGACCGACGACAAGGAGCAGGCGCACGCTGTGACCTCGCAATCCAGTCCAAGCGTTGAGCTGGGGTGGTCGACGAAAACGTTCACTCAAAAACTTTCCATCTGGCAGCCAATGGCGGGACAGAGTATGCTTGAACGAGCAAAGCGAAGCCTGAAGTATCTCAGCTGGCCGGTCATCTTTTACGCTGGTTTCAGCTACGGCTCCTACCTGATCTGGTTCAACGTCCTCAATGCAACTGCCTCTATTATCCTAAGTGGCCCAGGATACGGCTTCAAGCCATCAATGGTTGGCCTAAGCTACGTATCTTGCTGCATCGGGGTCATAGTTGGGGCAATAGTTTCAGGTCGTTTGAGTGACTGGCTGACGATCAAGCTCGCCCGCCGCAACAACGGTATCATGGAAGCTGAGCATCGCCTGTGGCCATTCGTTCTGTGCCTAGTCATGGTCCCAGGTTCTTTAATACTTTGGGGAGTGGGCGCTGCACATCAAGTGCACTGGTTCGGTCTCATCTTCGCCATGGGCTGCCTTGCATTCACGTCGTGTGTCGGTGTCACATTAAGTGTGAACTATATGATTGACAGCTACCATGATATTAGTGGTGACGCTATTGTGGCGGTTATTCTTGTGCGCAATACCATGTCTTTTGCGATCAGCTATGGGTAAGTCTATATCGTTTACTCATGGGACACTGCTGACATTATTTTAGAATCACCCCTTGGTTGACCAACCTGGGGTACCAGAACTGCTTCGTCTCCGCAGCTTTCGTTGGCATGGCTGCTTCTTCAGTGTTCCTCGTTATGATCAAGTTCGGTAAAGGGTTACGCGTCAAAAGTGGCAGCAAGTATTGGAATATTGTCAATGCGGATAGGGCGAAAATGTAGTCGGCCTGGATGGGAAGGAAGAACCCAGTATGGTGGCTTCACTGGTTGTTACATACTACTATTGTTCTGATATATTACATGTCGGCGAACGTATAAAACATACTTGCGGTGACTTGCTTAATTTCGTGGTTGGGTACCTTCCCCACATTGTGAGGTATGAGGCATTGTCACTTGAAACTCAACGAGATCAGAGAGCCTCATCGTTCGGAGCGGCGGAAGGCTGATCTGCCGAGGTTGATGAATTAGCAAGCATCTGAGGCTGGTGGCTACAGACAGCAACTTTCCATAGGCTGAGATATGAGTGTGAGTTCATGGTAGTGCAAGGTCGCAATGCGGGGATATCGGGAACGGTTACGGACTTCCGCCCTTATCTATCGCGCCTATCTCCTCTTGCTGTGCACGTGCTACTCCTTGGGGCACACTCTGCACCTCTCACTATTTCTCGCTGCCTTGATCGTTATTCGCCCTGCACCGACGAATCCCGATCTTTATTACGTGGGCTTTTGGAATGTGTCTTCCTATCTCATCCCTATCCAGAATTTGGTTGCTCCACACTCCATGCACAGTGCAGTGAGCCCTATCGGCGGGATTACCTAACAAGGCTCGTAAGCATCTTGAGCTTACTGCGCAAGCATTCGAAAGAGTAGCGAGCGCTATGAGCAGTGCTGCACC
This sequence comes from Phoma sp. ATCC 74077, assembly GCA_033682645.1. Lineage (NCBI taxonomy): Eukaryota > Fungi > Ascomycota > Dothideomycetes > Pleosporales > Didymellaceae > Phoma > Phoma sp. ATCC 74077. The sequence goes on from JAWDJC010000018.1 coordinate 727,461, forward strand.
GCGCCAAAGGTTACGAACAAAGACCGGCTGCCTCACCTGTGAGTACACTTCACATGTGTTTGACACACCGCTTAGACCCCACCAGGCCGAAGTAGGAGGAAGAAATGCGATGAAAATACACCTGTATGCGACAGGTGCTCGCTTTCGGGACGCTCGTGCCACTGGCCTCACTCGACCGACCTTGTGGATCGTCGATATGCCTCTCATCCAGAATCACGATATGGAGCCACTACTATCGAGACAAAGCTATGCCTAAGATCCGAAAGTGCAAGCCAAGGTCAAGTCACGTATGATCTGGAGGTAGTGATATCACGGCATTTCATCGATAAATACTACAGTCTCTTGCTCCTACCGAACTGTCATCCGGACTTCCACGATGGCTGGATCGATGAGATTCAGGAGCTCATGGTAGACGAGAAAAGCCTTCGCTACTCAGTACTCGCGAACGCCGCTTCGCACATCTACAACATTGATGACTCCTCCAGCATGCAACATCTTGCGTTAAGTTACTACTCTGAATCTCTCCGAGGCTTGTCAAGTACACTATCACGACCGAAAGTGTCACAACTAGCTAATCATAACGGTGTTCTAATGTCGGTCATGCTCCTATACCTTCACGGTGTAAGCTTTGCCTATTCCTTCAGTCGACGATTTACTGACTGCATGATCGTAGTGCATGGGCCAGGGTACATACTTGGATATCCCTCCCCACCTCAATGCCGCAATGAACATTCTGACCCTCCGCCTATTCAACGACCCACTGAAGATCAACCGACCTTTCGACCGTCTAGCCGTTGAAAGTGTACTGTATCAGGTCTTTCTAGTCAGCACTGGACTCTGGTCAGATCAAGTGCCGTTGATCAACTTTGATCTGGCTTTCTGGCTCAAAGCGGAGAAGTTGTTGGAGCAGTCAGTCATGTTTGCTGGCCAGTCGAATAGCCTCAACAGCCCCGTCTTAGGAGTTCCAGTCCCGCTGTTCAGACTCGCTATCCAAGCGAAGGAGATGTACCAAAATCCACGAGCGTACAACATGCAGGCACTAGGAGAAATTAGGAGTGAGGTAGAGGCGTGGGAAGCGGTTGTGCTTTGTGACAAAGAGATCGATCAACTGGGTGTGAACCAAGCCTCGAATCATTATCAGAGCTATTATGAAAGCGCCAGCTACTTATACGCGCTCATTATCTCACTACTGATGGAGCAGATTCCGGCATCGTCCATCACGCACGAGTCGTCAATCAATCAGCAAGCTTCACTTGGACAAACAAGAGCACCCCCAAAGAGTGCAGCTATTGACAGCTGGCAAGTCCAGAAAGGGATCCAGATTATCAAGAGGCACCTACATGACGACAGCTGGGCAGGCTGCTACATGGGCAACTGGCCTGTCTACACTCTGGGTTTTTTTCTCAGCGACCCGGAGCATATCGATCTAATCCGGCAAGACCTGAATCGCAGGTGGGAGTTGACCAAGTTCATGCAGGTACCTCGGTTTCACGACGATTTAGAGAGTGTCTGGGCCGCACGAGACTCTACTTTCACCTGCCCTCTCAGCGTAACCTGGTACGATGTCAGATGAGTCGATATAGATGGATTAGAGAACCATTTGCTACGCTCTAAGCGCCTACATCGAGACAGACTTGCTCTGCGTAATCATTGGCGGAGAAGTTGTCGGATAAGGACGCCTTTGACAAAGCAATACCACTGAGATGGAAAGTCTTAAATCTAGTCACTAGATCGTACACGCTTGAGATCTACTCGCGATGATCGAATCGAATCCGGGGTCCACAAGTTTAACCAACATGCAAATAACATTCGTTGCGAAGCACCCGAGGTCCACATTCACATTTACATACACATCACAACTCGGGAGCTGGCCCAAGCCACCCAATATCGCGGTCTGTGTCTGTCATGTCATCAGAATGACCGAGCACGCGGCAACCAATGCTGGGACATCTTGAGGTAGTACCTAACGACGCGCAAGGATTGATGTCGAACACAATATGGCCTCCTCATAGAGCTCGCGCAGTCGTTCGAGTGTTTGCGCGACTTGCACCGTCGCTATCGGCAGTGTATAAACCTGCGAGCCTCGGCACTGATCTTCTTCTGGGGCTACTCTATCAGCCTCCGACTACACCGCGCTACTATCGGGGCCCTTTGCCAAGTTTTCTGGTTTCTAACTCTCCTATCAACTTGAGGGCAGTAGGAATGGCGGCGACAACACCCCTCATATGAGTTGATTGCTTGTCTATCCGTGACCTAGAGGGTCGATATTCTTGTCTTGAAAAAAGGCCAGTATCCTTTCGAGGATTTTCAACAGAAGGAGCTGGAGGGGTGCAGTGAGCTTGGAACATGAGTTCAGTCACAGTGGAGCTCGGATAAACTGGAGTGAAATTCATGTAGCTGTCTGGGTGAATTTGCATGATCATAAGTCTGCTCAATCTTGTTTTTTGGAATCATGTTGTAGCACCTCAAATCAATGGTTCATTGCAAAGAGCTGTGCGACAAGGCTTCGATGTGATGACATCATGCAGACATGACTTGTTATTAGTATTCAGGCATAGCTTAAGTGAAGAACATGGCGAGTGAAAGACTGAGGTGCGAGCATGAGCGGACCCGAGGCTGCCGAAACCGGCTAGTTGCTCCTTGGCGAAGTTGCTGCGCGTAGTTCGTGACTTGAAAGGGCGACCGAGCACATGTCCTATTAGCAACTTCGTAGGTAGCATTCACCATCGACGCTCGATAGCTGCTCGCTCCTTCCACATTAGCCATGCCCGACTCATAACACGAAATCGCGCAATCGAAGCGCACCCAAAACACACCCAACATGGAACTAGTACGCATCTCGGAACTCAACCCAGACCAGCCCGCGCTCGAATCGAAGCAGTTCAAAGCCACAGTAACCCTGATATGGCCATACTCATCCTCGGCGCGGCAGTTCGCTCTACTCCTTGCTGAGCCCGACTTTCGATTACGTCGGAAGAAGGGTCAGGTAAGAGCTCGCTTCTCTGGATCCAGCGCCAAAGCTATTGCGACAACGGGTGTAGGAATTGGAGATGAGGTTATCCTGAGCTTGCGGGGCGCGCAATTCGTGCAGGAAGGTGCGGTCAACACACCAGGGAAGAGCATCGACTGGGAGCTGTCATACACACAGACTCTGGTGGTCCAAGTATTTCGCAATGGCTGCGAAATCGCAAGTTTGGACCTCGTCAATGCTGCGCCTACGCCTGCGCCGCGGTCGCCTGTTCGCCACGAGCCCGTAGCAGCTCCAAGCCCTGCTCACCAGTGGTCTTCTCCTGCATTTCTCAAGCGTGTGCGGCTTTCCGATGGCCCGTTCTTTGAAGCTCCATACGACCCTCTGGCGGACGAGAATGACGAGGGTCATGACAAGAAGCGGCGGAGGAAGTCGTACAGGGATTGGAAGGCTTGGACATACAGCGCAAGAACACCTTCGCCGGAGAAGGAGCACGACAGTATAGAGGAAGACTTTGGTGGCATCGAGGCATCACCCAGTCGTCCAACGAACTTGCCAGACACGCCCATTTCTCCAGCGAAACTAGAAATGCACTCCATTGCAGCCGAGTCGCTTGAGCACATTGGAAGCGCCGAGAACACCAATCAAGGAGTGACTGGTCGCGATGAACCGGTGTCAAGCCCGAAAAAGGACGACTTCGTTCGCGATGCCGACTACTACGAGCTGTATGCTGGTCCTGATGAATTTCCGCTCTCGGACACTCAGTATGCTTTTGGGGGTGACACCGAAGTCAACACCGAAGAAGAAGACATTGTCCAAGATGAACAAGATGCTGTTAGTCTCAGCACAACAGAAGCCAACACGGAGGAAGATGATCGTCTTCATGGTATCGAGAACGACACTGTCGAAATAGAGTCGTCGGTCAGTGGAGAAGAATCGGCTGAAGCGGATGCAGAGATTGCGAGACAAGACAAAAGCTTGATCGATGTCGCTGGTACACGGGACGACCATGACGCATCTCATCCTACGACAGCAGAAGAACAGGTCCCTATCCATAACGCGCCAACAATCGTTATGCCTCCCCCTACATTGGCTTCTCTTCAGACTAACTTCCCGAGCACTGCTGCCTCAGGCATGCTGACTCCCATAGGCAAAGAGCCTGCTAGCCCAACTCTCCAACCACTAGATTCTGCCACACTCCCCTTGCCTTCACCGTTTCCTGGAGAGCGTGATGTCAGCACGACATCGTATTTCGACCATATAGCAGCAGGACAACAACCTGGAGAACTCATTACTACGGATCAAGAGCCACCGGATGACGCAAGCTACATCCTCGAGACTTCATTCTTCAGCTCGATAAATTCATCGAAAGCTTCAGGGTTCCACCCGAATCATGAGTCGGCCTTCACTCCAGTGCGATTCACATTTGGCATGGATGGAGCTGGCTTCTCTCGTCCAATGGAGTTATCTTCTCCGGGCCCAGAAGTAGCTCCATTGGACGTCAAGCAAGACTTGCAACATAACACGGAGGCCGCTGCCGCTGGTATTCAACATGATCCAGCGGTTGTTTTGGAGACACATGTTCCTGTCCCCTTGCCTCATGAGACAGTAGACAACAAGGTCAAACCTCAAGATGTGGGGGAAAGCATTGAAGCGCCCTCGGAGAATACTTTGGTGCAAGTCAAGGAAACTGAAGTGATAGAGCTTTCTTCGGGCTCGGAATCAGAAGACTCAGAGGATAGCGAGGCAGAAAGTGACTCGCAGGTGGACAACGAAGATGATGTTAACGAAGTCCATCTCGCAGGGCGGCACGATCATCAGATACCGGGAGACATGCACGAAGAGAAAACGACTATAGCGGATCCCAACGACGTCAGTGCTAAGGATGGCTTAGACGGCCAGGAGAAGAGACACCGTCCGCTGCCTATATCACTTTCTCTGGAGACTGAAAACGACGGCAATACTGATCCTACCAGCACCCACCAGCCAGTATCAGTATCGGGAATATTTCAATTAGGCTCTCCTTCTGAGGCTGCTAGCGATAGGAAAAGCATTTTGCCATCAGCCAAGCTTGATGTCGTCGATAGAGTCGGGAACGACGAACTAGGCGAGCGGTTTATGTTTGGCACACACAACCCTGCCAGCTCAGACCAGCGACCGAACAATACAAAACAAACCCACTCACCAGACCTCGGGAGTCATAGTGAGTTAGTTAACATGGAATTTGAGACTGAAATTTCGGATACCACTGCAGTTCAGGAAGAGAGGATGCCTACTCACGCTCAAGCTCAGCAGGCCCTAGCATCGATTATTGACCATCCCGAGGAAGAACATCTCGTGGGCGAGGGCTACAGATCACAATTGGCCCTGCGCGATTCAGAAACCTATTTGCACGACCCTTTCCCACCGGATGAGCCACAACATGTGCCCCAATGGGAATTACTATCGGTAGAGGACCATCACCCGGATATCAAGATGGAATCGATTGAGGAGGATTCCTTATTTCATATAAGCCAACCAGATACCCAACAAATAGAAGATGATCGTCGTCAGCTTGACATCGGGAAACCTGAAGAGATCTTGATTGCCGTTCCAGAAGAGGGCGATCACCTTGGAGATCTACATACCATATCTGTGCCGGATACAGCTCCTGCTAGAAACACCAGATCAAAGACAAAAGCTTCGGTATCACCGACCAAGGGAGAAACGCCAGCCCCTAAGCGCACAACGCGGTCGACAAGGTCTAAAGCATCCGTGACACCTGTTGCCCGTACAACCATGTCGCCTCCCAAGACACGGACTCGTTCCACGGTATCTCCATCTCAAGATACTACGCGAAGTTCGCCGTATAGCCTTCGCTCTCAGTCGAAGCTGCTTTCCTCCCCGAAGGGCACATCGGCAGCTGCTACAGGTACAACGCGCGGTGGTTCTCGTAAGCACGCTTCGCACAAAAGTTTAGACTCAATATCGGATATAGTCTCATCTCAAATGGAGAGCCGTGGACCGAGCTTGGAGCCGTCACAAGAGCCAAGTGCTTCACAGGGTAGATACTCCAACGTGTCATTCGTGAAGAACTCCGAGGAGGAAGGTTTGCGCTCTGAGCAATTTATATCTACTCTCCAGCAGTCTGATAACTGGGGCGGGGTTGGCATGCAGTATACTAACCTGAGCGACCCATTGCAAACTCCTGTTGATGACGATAGTGCCACGCAACTGAAGCCGCCATCAGCGAGTGCTCCGGAAACGAAGACAAGATCAACATCGAAGAGAACGGAACCGAAATTGGCCAATCAGGCTAGGAGTAGCAGTCCTGCTCAGCCAACAAAATCCTTCGTAACGCAACCACCAGCAAGTCCTAGCAGACGACTTCGCTCAGCAGATCCAGCTAAGATTGCACCTCCCAGCCCTCTTAATGTGCGCAGGACAAGGAGGCACCTGTACGACCTGTCTTCCGACGCTCAAGAACCTATGGAGGAACCTACAGATGAAGCCACACCCAGGCCAACCATAGTTGGTGAAGGTGAAAGTGAAAGCGACCAGATGAGGAACTCACCTCCGCTCGCACCAAGCGACCTCGACGCACCGCCTCAAAAGCAACGGCTTGCTACTGCTGCATTCCCATCCGTCGATCAACAATCTATCATGAACACTAATATACTTATTACCCCAGAAGCCACGCAGCAGACCCCGATAGAATCGCAACCCAGGATCGCTGCTGTACAACAAGAAGATAGCTTACTCATGACGCCTCAGCCCACTCAAGCCACCTCAGCAGGAATCCACTCATTTCAAGACGTTGACGACGTGGGAAAAGCCGCCATCGAGCCCGCCAAGCAAATTTCACCAATTGCCAAATCAACGCCTCGTCGCAATGTGATCTCAACTGATGTAGCATCTACCTCGGCCAGTCCCCACTCTGAAGCTGCCTCTGCCTCTTCCGATATCGCCGAAGCAGAGCAACCGTCAATAGGTCTGTCCACTCCACTCGCATATTATACGCCATTGAAAGATTTGATATACTTCCTCAATCGGTCCTCACAATTCCACTCCTCCGCCAACCCCGACATACTCGCTCTCGTTACATCATCTACTACTCCAAGTGAGAAGGCGAAGAAAGGTCCCAAGCACTGGAACACAACTCTACACATCACAGATCTGAGTACCTGGCCCGCGACCACAACGGTGCAGCTATTCCGCGCCTACCAAACTGCCCTGCCGCACGCAGATATCGGCGACGTCATCTTGCTCCGCTCCTTCGCAGTCAAGAGTCTGAACCGCCAGCCAATGTTGATCAGTGCAGACGAAAGTAGTTGGTGCGTGTGGCGGTATGGACAGCCTGTTTGGGGTGCTAAGAGGGGTGCGTACGGAGAGATCAAGGCGAGGGAGGAGATGCGAGGTCCGACGGTCGAACGGGGGGAAGGAGAATGGCGAGAAGTGGAGCGTTTGAGAACGTGGTGGGTCCATAAGGTTAAGGTGGAGCTTGAGGAGAAGGAAGCGAGTCAGGTCAAGACGAGGAGCAAGGACAAGGTGGTTGGGAAGGAGAGTAGCGAGGTGGGTATGGAGGAAACGGTGGGCCAGGTCAAGACGAGGAGCAAAGGCAAGGCAAAGGAATTTGTGAATGGAGACGGTGGCGCGTGATTGTTCTTGCATGGGCGGCGTTATATGGAGGTAGAAGGAAATGACGTGGGAATTTCAGGCCCATGGACGACCAGGGCTACTCGAAGTCTTCGGCTCCCAAGCAGAAACGGATATCATGTCCAGCATAGTTAATCACATCACAACACATTCTTAACACTACTAATAACGACCAGAGATCACTCATGGTGTCTCGTTTTTGATTTCTAGCCCATGTCCGTCGATATCATGCATATTCGTTTCGTTTCTCGTAGCTCACACCCCAACAACGGAGCTGCAATTGACACTTGACAGCAATTCCCACTTACTACGCTTTCGTTGCAAACCAGCAACTATTCGCTTTTCGATGCAAACTCGCAGTTACCGTGTCCATTGTCAACCCATGATGTAGTTATGCAAGCATGTAGAGTGTCCTCAACATGTAAGACATCTCCATCTACTTCTCGTAAACCCAGTCGTGCTGAGCGCTCTTCCAGCTCTGGACCTCGCCTTCCTTGAACCACAGAGCAATCTCCTTCTTTCCGTTCTCAACGCTGTCAGAGCCGTGGCACACGTTGCGGCCGACGTCGAGGGCGTAGTCGCCACGGATGGTGCCGGGGGCGGAAGCGAGAGGGTTGGTGGCGCCGAGGATGGCACGGCCGGTCTTGACGGCGTCACGGCCTTCCCAGACCATGGCGCAGACGGGGCCGGAACCCATGTCTGTGAATGTGTCAGTCCGCAATTCTCTTCCAAGGTGGGAAGAAACGAGGAGGGTGGTGACGTACAGGCAATTAGACCAGGGAAGAAAGGCTTGTCGCTGAGGTCGGCGTAGTGCTTCTCGAGGTGCTCCTTGGAGGGAGTGACGAGCTTGATGGCAGCGAGCTTGAAGCCGCGGTTCTCGAAGCGCGTGATGATGGGGCCGATAAGGCCACGCTATGATATGTCAGTCTCGATACTCTTGTAGAATAATTAAACCCTCAACGCCCACCAGTTACGATATAGGGAGAACATCGTAATACTGAGGGCAATTGGGAAGCTTAATGGGAAGTCTACGTACCTGAACGCCATCAGGCTTAACAGCAATGAAGCTATCCGTCTGTCAGTAAACAGTGCTCACCGCCAATTGGCCCCCTCTCTTCTTTCAGCACTGAACGTACGTCTGCTCGGTAGTCATTTCGGCGGCTGCTTGAGTTTCGATGTTTTTACGTAGGTGAGATCTGTCTTTTGGACCGAGTCTTTTGAAGATTGGTGGATCTGGAATGCCTGAAGGGAATTGAGAAGCAGAGGCGTCGCTAGACATGAGAAAATTGTGGTGGGGGGAGCTGCGGATTGCGTTGGCGGGGCTCTGGGCGGTGAGGAGGGGCAATTGGCTGATTTATGCAAGAGTTATGCATACGAGAGTTGAAGTTATGCATGCTTATGTCAGTGTACTGCTTATGTAAGGTCGAGCTACGTTTCAACACCGATGAGGTGCTGAAGATGGTTGATATCTAGAGGCTGGCTTGCGAAGTACAATTTTGCTAAGCTGCCAGCCATGATTTCGTTACGGCAGAGGTCCGCTCCCCGGTGGACGGCTGTGTTCCTGCTATGGGCTGCCTTATGCTGCCTATTCGTGCCAGCTGGTATGTTAACTCCGCACTCGGAGGCTCCGACCTCATATATACAATCTATACCTTCCTTTTGCATGAATGTAAGAGCTAACCACATATCTTAGTTATGGTCAAGCACGAGAATTTCAAGAAATGCAATCAATCCGGCTTCTGTAAGCGGAATCGCCAATTCGCCGACGATGTCTCCGCCTCAAGCTCTTGGACTTCGCCCTACGCCCTCGATCCCGCCTCGATTACATTTGAGAAAGGTCAATTGAACGGAATTGTACTCAAGGCATTGAAGGAAGGTGAGGAGAAGGCGAGACTACCGCTCACAGTTACTTTCCTCGATTCTGGCGTTGCAAGAGTTATATTAGATGAAGAGAAACGAGCGAAGGGTGAGATTGATCTGAGACATGATAGTAAGGCAAGGAAGGAGCGATACAATGAGGCTGGCAAATGGGCACTTGTTGGAGGCCTGAAGGTCTTCGAGGGTGCAGCATTGAACGCGGAAGCCGAGCAAGGGTACACAAGGGTTGTCTATGGCAAGGGCGGCAAGCATCAAGCCGTAATTCGACACGCACCTTTTGGAATCGAGTTCCAAAGGGATGGCGAGACACAAGTCAAGTTCAACGAGCGCGGGTTCTTGAACGTAGAGCATTGGCGGGCCAAGGTTGAAAAAACAAAGGAAGAGGAAAAGAAAGAGGGTGAAGAAGAAAAGAAGGAAGAAGAGAAGAACCAAGAAACGCAGGGTGAAGATGAGAGTACGTGGTGGGAAGAGAGCTTTGGTGGTAACACCGACAGCAAGCCTAGGGGTCCTGAGGCTGTTGCGCTCGATATTTCTTTCCCTGGTTACGAGCATGTGTTTGGCATTCCGGAGCATGCTACAAGTCTGTCTTTGAAGACCACAAGGTAAGAATGTTGTTCGTAAAACAAGATTCTAATAGCTAACCAAAGCTAGGGGCGGCGACAATGCTTACGACGAGCCCTACCGCTTGTACAACGCTGACGTTTTTGAGTACGAGATGGACAGCCCAATGACGCTGTACGGCTCCATTCCTTTCATGCAAGCTCATCGCAAAGGCTCCACGGTCGGCGTGTTTTGGCTTAACGCTGCCGAGACCTGGATTGATGTGACCAAGAAGAAGAACACAGCAAACCCGCTCGCTCTTGGAGTAAAGGGACACACTGATACTCAAACTCACTGGATATCTGAGAGCGGCTTGCTGGACGTCTTTGTCTTCCTTGGCCCGACCCCTCAGGATCTCGCCCGCCAGTATGGTGAGCTGACAGGGTACACTGCTCTGCCACAGTCCTTTGCCATTGCCTACCATCAGTGTCGATGGAACTACGTTACCGACGAGGATGTCAAGGACGTCGATCGTAGGTTCGACAAGTTCAACATCCCGTATGATGTTATCTGGCTCGACATCGAGTACACGCACGAGAAGAAGTACTTTACTTGGGACCCTCTAACGTTCGTTAACCCGGATAAGATGCAAAAACAGCTCGCCAAAAGCGAACGAAAACTGGTTGCGATCATCGATCCTCACATCAAGAACACTGATAACTACCCGGTCATTGACGAGCTCAAGAAGAAGGACCTTGCAGTCAAGAATAAGGATGGTAATCAGTACGAGGGCTGGTGCTGGCCAGGGTCATCCATGTGGGTCGATTGTTTTAACCCAGCAGCTATCGACTGGTGGAAGGGCTTATTCAAGTATGACTCGTTCAAGGGCACTGCGCGAAACACCTTTATCTGGAACGACATGAACGAGCCTTCTGTCTTCAATGGGCCCGAGACCACCATGCCGAAGGATAATCTGCATCATGGCAACTGGGAGCATCGTGATGTTCACAATATCAACGGCATGACCTTCCATAATGCGACCTATCAGGCCATCACCGAGCGCAAGAAGGGTGAGCTTCGCCGACCATTCGTGCTTACCCGCGCCTTCTACTCTGGTAGCCAGCGTAGCGCTGCTATGTGGACTGGCGACAACCAGGCCGACTGGCCTCATCTCGTAGCCTCTATTCCCATGGTTCTCAATCAGGGTATTTCTGGTTTCCCATTCGCAGGTGCAGATGTTGGAGGCTTCTTTGGCAACCCAAGCAAAGAGCTCCTGACACGTTGGTATCAAGCGGGTATCTATTACCCGTTCTTCCGTGGCCACGCCCACATTGACACTCGTCGCCGCGAGCCCTATGTCCCTGGATCTCCCTATACGGAAATCATCACCCAAGCTCTTCGTCTGCGGTACCAGCTGCTGCCTGCTTGGTACACTGCTTTCCATGAAGCTTCTACAACCGGTGCGCCTATCATTCGACCAAACTTCTACATACACCCAGAAGATGACAAAGGTTTCGCTGTTGATGACCAGCTATACATCGGCTCCACCGGGCTCCTCGCTAAGCCAGTAACGAAAGAGGGTGCTGATAGCGTGTCTGTCTACCTCGCCGACGGCCAGCCCTACTACGACTACTTCGATTATACCACCTACCATGGCGCAGGCCACCACACCGTCCCCGCACCTCTAGAAAAGATTCCTCTCCTCATGCAAGGCGGCCACATTATTCCGCGTCGCGACCGCCCTCGTCGTTCTTCGGGACTCATGAAATATGATCCCTTTACTCTCGTCGTTGTCCTCGACAAGGATGGCAATGCTGATGGTAGCTTGTATCTAGATGACGGCGAAACGTTTGACTATCAACAAGGCGCGTTCATACACCGCCGCTTCAACTTCGATGGCGCACGTCAAATCCTCACATCAACGAATCTCGACCTCGGACACCGCACCGTAAAGTGCGAAAAGTACCTCAAGTCCATGGATAAGGTACGGGTTGAGAAGATCATTATTGTCGGCGCACCCAGCTCTTGGAAAAACAAGGCAGAGGTGACGGTGATGGAGGAGGGCCAGAAAGAGAGCAAGAGGAGGAAGTCGTTCCCGCTCGAGTATCATGCCGCCGAGGGTAAGAAGGCTGCCTGGGCTGTTGTTAGAGACCCTAGAGTCTGGATCAGCCGGGGCTGGAGGATCAACTTTGGTGATCAGGCGGCAGGGCACGAGCATCATGGACATGAGCATTGATCGGTGGATGATTTGTAAACTTGAAAGAGCAGTGTAGCATTGGTGTAAATTCAGCGTTCAAGTTATGTATTGGAGTACTGCCATTACGAAGCCCGGCAACCGGACTTGCCGTGATAGCATTTAGAGCATAAATATGTTTTGAAAACATCAAAGAAACTCGCCATCCACCTCCATGGAATCAGTTTGGGCCATACTCGTGAGTGCAAATAACACTTAGGCCAAATACCCACCATCCACCCATCGATTCCCTGAAGTCTCACTCCTCCCTCATGCACGCCCACAGAGTCTGCGTATCAGAAGTCCCAATTCTGGCTCCTCGTGCTCCTTTTCCTGCTGCTCCCTTTCCCAGACGCCTTTTACGCCCTCTCCTGACTTCACATCAAAGCAGAATCGCCAGCCATACGTCTCCCTGCACTTACCAGCAAAAACCAGCCAGTCACCTACTTCATCGTCGCTCACAATAGGAATCTCCAGGATAATCTGTCGAGTGCGCGTCGTTTTGCTGTCGGATTCGTCCAGTCTGAACACAAGACCGCTAAACAGCCACCAGGTCCATAAGTCCACTAGTCTATGATGTTCTTCGTTTTGGGCAGAGAACGTGATAGAGATCACATGAAGCGAGAAGATGGGCAGTACGGCGTGGATATCATAAATAACGGCTTCTTTATAGACCTCGGGGTCTATGGCAATGTGGATGTGTTGCATTGCTAGGAAGGTGGTGGGGACATCGATATCCACGCGCTCTACTTTGGCAGTAATGCTCGAGATATGTGCCTTGAAAAGCTTCACGCCCTCGCTGTCGAGTTCGGCTTTGATCTGGCGGCAGGATTGGTAGAGACCACGGTAGGCTGAGAGTGGCGCGGAGTGAGGTATTGCGATGTAGGAATAGAGCTCGAAACGCAGCTCAAGCGGGAGGCTGAGGAACGGCATGGCGACGGCTGAGCACACGCAAATCTTGGGGAGTCGTAAGAGGTAGCCCCCATTTGATGGAGGGACGGTGTCTTGATTGAGGCAGAGATTAGGTAGGGCTAAGGGCTAAGGTGAGAGAATGAGGAAGGAGCGGTCTCGTGCTTGCTAGAGGGCGCATCTCACCTTCACCTGCTACTTGACCAGTACATGGGAAACATTGTGCGAGACAGAAACACTTCATTCACCTTTCACACATATGCTACCACTCTCCCTATTAAGTGGTTTTTTTTAAGGTTGGCAGCATTGGAAAAAAATCTATGCTCGAATAGTTGAGGCAGCGGACTTTGAAGATTTAGGTAAGCACAATCCATCTTATTTATATACGTGGGTTATACTCGAGAATCATTCATACATAGAAAGCGGCCATTTGGAGCACCTGGCATGACTATGCATCAGCAAAGCCGCCTTGTATGAGCAAATCCAGACTTTCGGCATTCGCTTGTACCACAATTCTCTCTGAAGCCTATCTCATAGTCCAATCATTGCCGTGGCCACAGATATGGCGGTAGCTACATAGAAGAGTTAGTTGCGGCATAGTGATCAATCAGAATCATTCCAGAGATCTCAAACCACGAGGAGATGATGGCAAAAATAAACTTTGAGAGGCAATGAATGTGGCAGCTAACGCTACATCAAAATTCATCCAACTTTCCTAAGTGAGAAACATAAAATGCCTCCTATCCGATAAAGGCCTACTGCCCACTCCTATCTGCTCGAATCTTTCACTGTCGCTCCCCACTCTCCCGCTGCCCGCTCACCGTACTGTTCCTGAGGATCCGCTTCCATATAAATCTTACACTACCTTAGATTTGAACTCAACTCATCACTAGCTCACTTCCACCAACACTTCCACCAACACTTTGACCAACACACTCATCCACAAAAAACAACTCACTCATAGCACCGACAATGCGCTTCCTCAAGCTTGCGATCGGCATCGCAGCCATTTTGGTCGCGACCGTCAAGGCTACACCCACGAAGTCCGCGATCCACGACGTGCCCTCACTCCCCGAATTCGACCTCTCCATCTTCGACGGTACCGTGAAGTCAATCAATGACATCGCCGCGGAACCTCATGGCGATTGGTGTGGCCAGCTCACGACCAAAGCCGGCTTTCAGGACCCAATGTACACGAGCACTCTCTGCACTGCCGCGAGCAAGTACGAACCGTGGATCTGGGTCGATAATTTCGCGTGCGGACTCTGCATGGTCTTTGAGGGCTATGATTGTCAGGGCAGGATGGTTTGGTGGGGTGGTCCAGGGACTCAATCGGTCAAGCTGGATCCTCCGTGTGGTAGCTACCTTTGCAAGTAGCGTACTGCACTTGCACAGTATATGGTCTCCTCTTGAGTAGTCGATTTGGCGGAATTGACGTGAACAGATGCTCGAAACACAGATGCTCGAAACTTCTCCATCAAAAGAGGTCCCCTTTCGGCCCTGGTGCTTGATCTTGGGCAGGTGATGGTGGACTATGGAAAATGGAGCCCTCAAAATGATAACGGACAAGCGGTGAGGGATCTCCATCGAGGATAAAAATCATGAATCGACCATGTCCAATGAAGATAGCTCCAATGAATTCCACCCGATGATCTCAACCTTTCTTCTTGTGACGCCGCAACTCCCCTTGCTATGAATCCAAGAATATGGCACATAGCAAACCATTCAATATCATACCCTGCATTGAATCACAACCGTCGTATTGCACACATAACAACATTCTTCAAGGCCATTCGTCGCAAAGCGACACACGTGTCACTGACAAACTTAACTGACACACCATGCTACCACGGCAATACCACCTCCATCGATCTGCCCACACCACACAATTCTTGCTCTACACCCAACTAAAGTCATCGATCTACCCTACCATAATCACACATCACCACCCACCCGCAACCATAATATCCCTAACCCTCCACCATGAACACACATCTCGGTCTCCAGTCCCGAGTCCACGACTACGAAGAGCAAGAGAAAGGAAGCGAAGAGCGAAGAATGCAGGAGGCAATGAGATCTGCTGATGCGAACGAAGAGTACGGAGAACTCGATGTTGTGGAAGCTAGTGCAGAAGCGGAAGTGGAAGTAGAGAGGGATTATTTGGTGAAAACGGGAGATGATGATAATGAAGTGCTGACGCAGGTAGTCGGTGTAGGTGATAACGCTGCATCACGAGGCGATGATGATGAGAAAAAGGAGGGGACGAGGCGAGGCGAGAAGAAAGTATACAAGCTACGTAAGGAAGGAATGCACGTGTGACGCGTTAACTAGCTAGAATGCCGAGGAGCTAGCTGGGGGGAGCGGAGCGAGTGCAATGCCGGATAGTGTGGACTACGCAGTAAATGAGTCGTCACTTATTCGTAGTCGCACGTAGGGTGTATAAATGGCCCTGTCAAAGTAGAAGTAAACGTGATAAAATTTCCTATTGAAACAAGAAACCAACGTGCGGCTGCCCTAATCTCTCGCTTTTCCAGCGTTTCATCCACATCTATGTGCGCCCAAACGCCTTGCTTGCTTGCTTTGCTGATAATGGTACATGGCATATACATAAGAATGTTGAGACCTCAAGAGGTGTCTTGATTTAGTTTCTCTGTCTGAGCCTCGACGGCTTCTTTCTTTTCAGTGGTTGCTTCAGGCTCGTTTTCTGCCTTTGGTTGCGCGACTTGCTTGCCTTCAACAAGTTGTATGAGATAAGTGCCAACGTTTCCAGCACCATCGATAGGGCCAAGTTTCGCCTCAAAGAGTTTCGCCTCTCGCAGCAGCCTATTCACATATTATTAAACCCGATTCCATTCAACGAGGGTGATGTAAACATACCTTGCCTTACCACCGGGTGTCTTGACCACCGCTTCCTTGACAACCTTCCCAACCTGCTCTCTGTAACTCTCAAACACCGGCGCCATGATCATTCTGACTTGCATCTCACTCAGATACTTGTTGATAACCTTGTGCATCGTCACCGTATCCTTGGTTAGGCTCTCCATACTGCTACTAACATCTTTATTTACCTCGGCATCAGTATCCCACTCCACTTTCTTGAGACTGCGCATGTGTACTGTTGCCCTCCCAGATAGGATGTCAGTGAGCTTTTCATGGATAGAAGCCTGCTGATCGTGTAGGAGGCGCTTAACGTTGTCGAATTCGCCAATGGCAGACTTGTTCGTGGCTGTGGCAATACGGCGGCGCGCACATTCGCGGATATAAGGGAGTATGGCGATGATGAACGAGAGAGCTTGTGATGCAATGGCCAAGTGTTTTGTATTGATGTTCTTCAAGCCTGCTGTTTGCATAGCGCCGGCTCCAAGGATGAGCTGGCAGAGGCGCGAGTTGAAGAGCTTGATGTATTCGCATAAAGATATCGAAACTTCGGACGTCATGCTTGGTATGGCGGAGAGGAGAATTTCAAACCGCTCGATGCCGCGGAGGACGACAGTTGACGAGTACGATATGGTATACTTTTCTTCGTCAACGATAGCGGGTGCGGTGTTCTTGCTCTTCTCCTTGGGCTTGTCTTCGGATGTGCCGTTCGTATGCGCTGATGTACCGTTGGCGGTCGATTCCTTGATTTCACGAAGGATGTCGCCCGTCCGAGCCCAATTTGGTGGATCACTCTCCATACCCTTTAGTATCCGTGCTAGAACCTCGCCATCCTCTGCATCGAAGTCTTTTGGTTCCCAACGGTCTGAGTCCATTGCTTTTGCCAGCTCCTGCTTTTCAAAGTCCCCAAACTTCGACACGAAATCGTTGATATGAGTGTTCACAACACCCTTCAGTGCTGCACCGGAACGTCCTGAGACAGCCTCACATTCATCTGCAAAGAGTCTGCATAGACTAAAGTACCTTAAAAATCGATCGAGAGGCAGATTCGCGGTTTGTTCAGATCGGACTTTCAAGAGCTTCGTGATCTGAGTTTGCGCTGCGTCCACAGCCTGACCTAGCAGGCTTGACATATCCAAAGCTTGCATCAGCTCCATCTGAAGATCGTTTGAAGCTGGCGCAGGATTGCTATTCCCGAGGTAGCTGTCCATGTTGTGCATGTATGGACTTCTCGGGGGAGACCGTAGCCCGCCTGCAGACGCCGGTGGTGTCGAGACTCCACTAGTGACATCGAGGAGAACCTTGACCTGCGTACCGAGCCGGCGTAGTGCTTCGCCAATGTTTGTGAAGATACTAATGAAGAACTCTTCAGCATCTGCAGGGTCCATTGCGCGTAAGTTCCGGGCTAGTATTGAGTTCTTGTCCTGTTGGCTATATCCTCGACTACCTCTCGTGGATACAGATGCCATGGACTCTGTATCGTCGTCTGTCGAGCTTGGGAGGTATCTTCGGATTAAGATCTTCATTTCCTTCACTATCGCTTCTCTAAAGGTGGTGCTGGCTTGATTTGTAAATTGCGCTCCACTCAAACCGTACAAGCTAGCTCGTAGATCTGAACGAAGCCGGTCGCTTGTAATTAAGTATGCAGGCATGGTTGATTTCGCTTTTTGGTGATTGCCTCGCGCTTTTTGAGATGCGAATACCCACCTTTCCAGAGTTTCGGAGCTTGGTACGCGTTTGACATGTTCTCGCAAGTCCATGAGGAGCGTGTCAACAAAGCGCGTTTCGAACCCTCTGCCCACCCGGAATTTTAACTCGTGAATGCCCTCAAAGACTCCATCTAGGGCCTTCAAACTTCGTAGATCGATCAGTTGCGGTGGTAATCTGGTGTCTAACCAGGAAACGCTCGTTGAGTCCGACGTGTCTAATGCGCCGGTTATCAACCGCTCGACGATTTCTAATCTTGTCATGGCGATCTCAAGGTCCCCCTTATTGACGACTTCATCACAATGTGATAGGCCCGCAATGACTGCTTGTAGTTGATCCACCGCGTCTGTTAGCTTCCTGAGATTCTCCCGGCGCCTTTTCATCTCCACGACTTTCAAGCCTCCAATCGCCATCTGCTCATCCAGCCGTCTCAGATCTGCTCTGAGCCCCTTGATCCTCTCGACCGATTCCGAAGCTTCTGACTGGAGTTCACGCAGGGACCCCAAGGCCGCAAAGAAGGACGTTGAGGCCGTGGATATTGCCGATATCAAGTGCACTTCCACCGTGTCCATATACCACGACAACTTTTCTTGCAAAATAGCATTCGTCGCCAGTGCTTTCCTGGCTGTCGGCTGTGGCGCATCTAGCGACCCATTTGCAGCATCGATATCGTCATTGCTTTGCGTCCGAACAGGTCGTACCACCTCGGACCTTTCGCTCACAATGTCAAAGGTTCGCGGATTCTCGAGATGGAAGTTTTCATCAAGATATACATTGGGTATCGTAGAGAGCGGCGTAATAGCAGGCAAGGCGCGCTTCGATCCGCTTGTTCGGCGCTTGGGTTTCGGCGACGCAATTGGAGAGATTGCGGCTCCTGACAGGTTCGGGGTGCCGAGCGGTGATGCTGTGTGCAAGCTACGCTCCAAGCTCTCTGAGATATGCTCTTTCTTTGACCCTCTTCTGACTGGTTGTGCAGACTCTCCCTCGGCTTCTGCCTTTGCGCGCTGGAATGCTTCGTACAGGCTTCCGACCTGCGAGAGATAGGGATTGAAGGCTGTCGGTTCGACGTGGGGAATGTTGGTGAGTGTTACGGGAGGGATATCTTTGGTGGAGGGCGGTCGGTGTCCAGACAATGCTGAAGCTGCTGTGTGGGGGACCATGCCAGTTCTCACAATCGGGGGTTGGAGTAGGGTCGAGATAGCTTGCGCTTTGATTAGCTTTCCTTCGGTCGATTTGTATTGTTAAGAGGAGGCCTTGTGCCTACCATTATGATTCTGCTCTCTTACCGCGCCCATATTGCTCTTGAATCCCGAATCCAGTACTCCGCCGACCGAGTGTATCGAGCTTGCCGTGGAACCGCGACGTGGCTGATAGCGCCCGCCAGTGGAGCTCGGCCTGTTTGTCCAGTCATGCTGTGATGGAAAGGGAAAGGAGCCCTGCGGAGGGTTTGGCGACAGAAACTCGAAGCTCTCTTCGGATCTCCGAGGGGATCTAGGCGAGGACATGATCGCGGCGCAGGTCGGGGGTGAGTGGGTGACCGAGGCATGGGGTGAACAAAGAGCGCGGGTTATCTCATAATGCGGTGGAAGTCAGGTTGCTTCAAGTATTCGGCCCAAGTCGTAACAGGAGAACAAGCATGAATTTCAAGAAATTGTGTATAAAGTGTCAGCTCCAGCGCCATCTGCGGCCAAAGTTCCACGGTCTCGGTGGTGATGGCGCATGAACCTCTTGGCGAACAAGGGTCCTGCAGCAACCGAAATACGGCATCCCGACCTGCGTCAGACAGACACGATACCTCACCACAGACAAAATCTCGCGATGACTTTT
The DNA here is from genome assembly GCA_033682645.1 of Phoma sp. ATCC 74077. Lineage (NCBI taxonomy): Eukaryota > Fungi > Ascomycota > Dothideomycetes > Pleosporales > Didymellaceae > Phoma > Phoma sp. ATCC 74077. Next base: position 747,035 of record JAWDJC010000018.1, read on the forward strand.
GTTATCAAAGGCATAAGAACAAGTGTACGAAGTTTACATCCCGTAATTACCCGCTGCCAATATCGTCATCGCCGTTACTAACGTCTAGTACCCACATCTGTTGTCTTCAACCACTCCAAGAACTCTATATACAACCCCGAATTGATGTATTCTTTCTTGATATTGGCCCTTCAATTCAGAAGGGACTCCTCAGAAATTTATATAAGACTTGATTCCCAATTCCCAGAAATAATACGCAAACATCGAACGAAAGAATAATTCCACTCAAAAACAAAACTATCATCGCTTCTCCCTTCTCAACACCCGATCCACTGTCTACACACCCGCCTAACAAGACCTCCAAGCACCTCTTCTTCAGCCCCATCCCCCCTTCCGGGTTCCCCACCTCTTTCAAAACTTGCCCTCCCCCACTCATCAGACATCCACTCATACCCTCCACACCCACCTAAGCATTCCACCTTACAAACACCTCCTTCAACCCTAATAATCTCCTCCAATGCATATACCTCATCCCCACGCAACATCTCCGGCATGGACACACAACAAAACAGCTTCCAGCTAGTCACGCGGTCCAGATCCCCTCGACAGCTCGGACATGTAATCTTACCTTGCCTTGCCTTAGTAAGGTTATGTAGACAATTCCAGCAAAGTACATGGCCGCATGAGATGACGACTGCTGGATTTGACAGTGCGCATTGATAGCAAATTGGGCACTCCAAGGATGTTTTGGAGGTTTTGATGCGGCTGATTACGGTTTGTGGGAAAGAGGTCTTGGTAAGGCGGGTCTTGTTGATGAGTTGTTGGATCCGGGTGACGAGATCTTGGACTTGATCGTTGAGTTCTCGCACCTGGTTGCTGAGGTCTTGTTGATTTTGGTTGTTGATTTCTCGAGTGGAGGGACTGGGGAGGGGGGTGTTGGAAGTGGGAGGATTGCATGGGTTGAAGACGAAGGGTCGTGAGCGTCCAATGTCCATTGTTGGTGAGTTGACGTTGATGGGGTGCTAATAAGAGGGTGAGTGCGGAACTGGCCAAATAATGTCCCTGTTCGATAGATATGCTGTGTGCTGAAGGAGTTTGTCTTTGCGTGAAGAAACGGTTTTGTACGTGCGTTCATAGTTGATATCCCACAATCTCCTCGTAGGTACCGTGGTTCGGATGCTCGCTTCTAACACAGCCACGACCAACTTGAACGGACAGCCGTCTTCAATAGTTGAAATTTGTCCTAGAAGATCAGTAACATTCGAGATTCCATGATCATTGAGACCAAGTGGCGAATCATTGGAGCAATATTTGCGCAGAATGAGCAGTTGACAACAAGTTATATTACTTCCCATTACCAACGACTACATATCATTGATATACTATTGACAATATCGCGTCACTACGCCTAGGATCTAGGTGCCCTACCATTGTAGTTGATTCCAGCTGAAGCAGTGTAGTTGGCAAAGCAGTCATAGTTGAAATCAATTTCAGCGCTTCGCTTCTGAAGAACTGAGACGACATTATCAAAGGAGCAGAGACCGTTGGGGTCCGCTGGGCATCCAGGATGAGATTCGTGGATAGGAACCACTGCATCATTACTGCGAATAGACGTTAGTCATGTTCAATTCAAATCTTTTTCAACACTGGAGGATGTGCCAGGATGAGCCAAAATAGAACGGTCAAATACATACACAATGAATCGGATCTGCTTTGTTGGTTGATATGCCGGGCAGGAAAGGACCTGGGCGGTAAAGTGTGTAGCAAAGGGCACAAGCTTGCTAGCCACAAAGCTGTTCTCCCTGCGATTTCCAGTAGGGCTGAGTGGTGGGCCGTCGAACAGCGCAGTCAGATTGAATGCAGTGAGAGTATCGAGCACGACGACCTCATGAGTCGCATCCGCATAGATAGATTGGTTGAGCGGGAAGAAAGTGGTCGTATTATCAAATGTCTCATTAAGAGCGGACTTCGCTTCAGGGTACTTCCCAGTGAAGCGCGCGATGAACTCGTCGAGGTAACCCTTGCCCTGAGCAGCAGCGACTGGTGATCCGGGACCATTGTTGTAATAGAAGGACAAGTCGAAGTAGTACTCATAGTTCAAGAAGTCCTCCTCGCTGAAGAGATCGCAGAAAGCCGAGTAGCCGAGTGCGTGGGTCTCGTACGAACAGAGCTGGAGCATTGCTATGGCGTCGGTAGCAGTAAAGTTAATCCCGCTCGCCTGCGATTGTAGTCGAGCAATAGTTGAGTTGAAAGCATTGACGGCAAATCCATTGGCTACCGTGCTGCCGATACTTCCCTTGGTGGCAACATTTGAGTTGTTGCAAATCTCATATGGAGCACCAGAATTGTTCAAACCGGGCGTCTCGACCAGAATCTCAATGTTGACCTCGTTGAGGTATTCGGGAACTCCAAAAAAGCCAGCGGCGAAGTTTTCAGCAGTCTTGACCATACGGTCCTGCGACTGAGTTCGGAATACTGGAAGGGTTTTGGCGGCCGTGAAGTTGTTCAAAAGATGGCCATACAGTTGTCTGTATTCGACACCCAAGAGAAAATTCTGGCTGCGCCCAAAAGGCGTAAGTAATTCAGCACCGAGCTTATAGGTCCAGTTACCCAGAAAAGAAAGGTCGCCTGAAACAGACAGTCCAGTCTTCGTGGCGTTCATAACCTTTTGTGCAAACGTAGCCGGAGCTGCGCCACTCGTCGGGTATCGAGCGCCATGGCGATACAGCAGGTGTACCTGGGTAATGTCGCAGCCTTCTGGTACCAGTGGATTGGCGTCCGGCAAGCCGTAGTCTGACGAGCGCACGGAATACCATGGCGACAGATTACCCCAATATTTACTGATATCGAAATTTGGAGATTCGGCACTGCTACCGTGCGGTTGCGGGTTGATCAAAGGGAATTGATTAGCATTGCCATCATTGTACGGATACGCCTTCGCAGTCTGGATAGCTGCGGGCTCAGCTCCGGTAGGCGTAGGACCAGGAAAGCCGACCTGGGACTCGGGCGGGAAAAGCTGAGGATTGACTGCAGCTGTACGTCCGAGCAATTAGCGACTAGGCCGAGCGAGAGCGTAAATGCGACTTACTGCCTGAAGGAGGGTATGCATCAGCGGTCGCGGAGCCCGCGAAGTTTGCTGCCTGGATTGTCGTCGGTGCAGCTCCAACTTGAGCAAGAAGAGCCAAAAAGGCAGATGCGCGAGCGGTCGGAGTGAGCTGCATCTTCATGACGTCCGCGAGCAATCGATATCCAAGTGAAAGCTAAGCTTCGACAAGCCTTGCCCAGCAACCTGGGCACGACGGCATACTTTATACCCAGTTGCGTTTCCCCATGTCAACAGCCTCTTGGACATCGATGCTTAGAGCCCTGCAGACTCATCCTATGATAAGTACTACCAGCCGCGCGTAGTCGGAAATAAGCCAATCAGACATGCAGATGTCACCGCGTGCTTGTAGATGCAGCCACCGGCATACCAGGGAGCACACGTTAAGATACATTGTATCTCTTAGTGACAGCAGTGGCGTTTTTGGTCTGAGAAGCAACCTCGTGGGATCCCAGAAACGTGCTTGTCGTGTCTACAACGACTGGAGCGAGCGAAATGCAGGTACCGACAGTTCCGGTGCCCGGTCAGCAACTCTGCTCATATCCGCAGTAGCATCGTGAAAACAATAATCTAGGGCACATAGACACAAGATGGTGGACATCACGGTGTAGGAGGCCGCGGAGTCAGCACATGGTATGAATTTGACGAGGTATGATTGACTAAGCACAGGCCGAATTTGGAACTGCAATCCTCACGGTACGGAGATCAAAATCAACCTTGAATCTATCTAGATCCTAGTCACAATGTCACTTACTACAAGCTGCACTTTTTTTTTAATCAACTGACGTACATAGTGGTCATTATGGTATTACACAGCTCGAGTCTATTCTACAGCTTTATCCAGTACATCGCTCGCTTTTAAGAATGAAGTTGAAATGCCCATTAACGCCGGTGTGATGCAATATGCTGAAATTAAACATCGTTGTCGTGAAGTAACTGAAGATTGCAACGAACACACACTCAAAAGCCGTGAGCGCCTCAGTCGTAATCGTGATTCATCATTCCCCCAGAGAATGACTTGAAAAGGGCAACAATGCGCAGTAGCATTGTAGCAAGGGCAAATATGTGCAAGAATGCAATACGCAAGCTTATGCAAAACACTACCAACCTACTGCGTGTCTGGCAGAATTGTGAAAGCAAGGCCGCGAGGAGGAACAGCTCAAGGCTAAGTTATGGGCCAACGGCTTCGAAGACCCTGCATCCACTGGCCATAGAGTATATCGGCGAGAAGACCCTGTTGTTCCATACCTTTCTCGACATGTCCTGGCAGCTTCTTCTCATCCAGCACGCCCTGACCATCAGCACCAAAGGTCCTCTCGCCAACAACAAAGGCACTCTGGCGACGACGGTGGGACTTGAGATGCGGATTGTTCTGGGCGAGTACAAGCTTTGGCCCTTTGATGGGTGAGCCCGAAGCAGTGCTCATCGGTGTCCCGTTTGGGGTCTGGAATGGCGTCGAAGTTGGTGTGCGATCGTACTCTTCAGAATCCTTGCTGATTGATGCGGAGGATGTTGACGCGGTGCTAGATCGGACCCGAGTAGTGCTTGTTCCGTGAACAGTAGTGCCACCTAGACTAGTTTCGCTCGTGTTGGTGTTGTGCTTTAGTGGTGACTTCAAAGGCGACTGTGAAGGAGAGACTTCGATGCTAAGAGCGGAGGCAAGCTTCGAGTCATTCTTGAGTCGGTCGACCATAGCTTTCAGGAGCAAAAACTCGCCCTGGGGGTCAGCTTCATTGAGGCTGGCCCACGCTTGATGAACCCGTCCGATGGCTTCCCGTTGATGAGGCGAACCAGAATCAGCATATGCCTCCTGAAACACAGAGTCGAGGACCTTGCTATATGCTCGACGGCCGTACAAGGCTTCCTTGGTTATTGGCATCGCTGGATATTCGAGAGCTGGCGGCTCATTCTCATTGTTCATGTCCAGGGGATGGTTAGAGTTGGGCGGTGATGGGCGAAATGTCCGGGCTTCAGGGTTTGGATGGAAGGACTGATTGCTCTCGTTGCTTTGATTGCTTGGAGGATTCGAACGAAGCCCCGCACGACGCTCTCCAGATGACACTCGCTTGAAATGGCGCACGGTTGAGGGCGAATTACCGAAGGTAAGATCCACGCTTAGGGGTTGCTTATGAGCGTTGCTAACACGACGAGCAGTCGAATTACCCCCGGAAGAAACTCGGAACGCTGTGGCTTGGGATACTCTTCGAGATGATACTCGGCGGCGCTCTGGTAGCGGAGAGTCTGTGACGTTCCCTAGAGGAGCTGCGTTTAGGTCCATATGCTGCATCGCAGACGAAATTGAATCAGCGCCTGAAGAGGGTATGCGCGCAAGCTTGCGTCGTCGAGCAGTTTGACGTGCTGGAGCAACGGTGCCAGGCTTGACTGTGTCGAACACCCATTCGTCCTCTTCGGTTTTTGGGGAGAGGTTTATCCTAAAACAAAAGTCAGAACAATCGTAAGAACGGGGCTTCAGTGTACGAACATCGTTTCCTCGTAATACTTCACGCGTGAGGCCGCCTGCTGCTCCCTCTGAGCCTCGAACATTTGTTTCCGTTCGATCAGCTCGCGCAGTGCCTCAACCTTGCCTGCACGCTGAATGAATCGATGCTTTAGCAATTCCTTTGCCGTTGCTCGCCGATCCGGGTCTTTGATCAGACACTGCGAGATGAAGTCTTTGAAGTCCTTGCTCCACTGGTCGCCCTCCAGCCGAGGAGCGGGGTTCTTGGGAATGGTAAAGAGAACCTTCATGGGGTGTGCTCCTGCATATGGCGGTGCGCCCTCTGCTAGCTCCATAGCAGTTATGCCCAAAGACCACACATCGGCCCGGAAGTCATAACCAGCTTCTTGTATAACCTCCGGTGCCATCCAGAACGGTGTGCCCACGAACGTCATACGTTGTGACTTGATGTTGGTCAACTGTGCGGCGACGCCAAAATCTGCGAGCTTGACTCTGCCTTGATCGGTAAGGAGAACATTTGCGGCCTTGATATCTCGATGTATCTTGCCAGTCGAATGGAGGTACTCGAGTCCGAGCAGAAGCTCGCGACACATGATAGCGATGTGAGATTCGCTAAAGGGACCCGGTTCCAGCTATGATCTCGTCAGTATAGCCATCCAATAGCCTGATCATTTAATTTTTGATTAGGCGTACCAAGTCGGCCGCAGAGCCTCCACCGAGATATTCCATAACGATCCATAGCTTGACGCCTTTGACGAAGCTGGTCTTGTATTCGGTGATGTATGGGCTGTGGCAGGTGCTGAGCAGGGCGATCTCGGCTTGAATGTCGGCAAGCTCTTCGCTGCTATCCTCGAGATCGATCTGTGCGGGTGAGCATGGTGGCTATATCTTGGGATGCAGTGCTCGTACGTGCTTGATGGCGACGGTCTCGCCAGTGCTGCGATCGATTGCTTTGAACACCTTGCCAAAGCTCCCGCCTGTGAATGTGTCAGCTGGGGTGGCCAAATGCTCAAAGGGCAACACATACTGCCCAGCTCTTCCATGACCTGGTAACCGTCTGCCATTGTGGACGTTGGTCGCGGTACTGAGCCAGATGCGATCACTCAGAGAAGCCGGGCGATTATTGAATCCAGGGCGAAGACGGACGGCGGGTGCTCCGGTGTAGTGCTGGGTGGATAGAAATAGGGTGGGTGTGGCACTGTAGCTGGGTGCGTCTGTCGTGGTGGGTATTGGAGATTGTGCAGGGTCCATATCACCCTAGCAACGAGCTCACACCAAACAATGAGCACGCCCCGCCCTCTTGACTCGCCCAACGAGCCCGTTATGGCGTAATGCGAGAGGCAGCTGAGACTCAAGTCGAGATCGATTCACTGCTCCAGAATATGCGTGAAGATGTTCCCTTCGAGGGTCACGCCTGCCGCTCCCACATACGGACCGCTTTGAAGGCCTGTACCTGCAGCACTCCCTTTGTATGGACTCTTGCAGACGCACCCTGCATGGACTCCGCAAATGCGGCTAAGATGCAGCAGCGGCTATCTATCGGCGACAATCATGTCGCTATGCCAATTGGTTGTGCTGTGCAGCATGCGCGCTTTTCAGTATCAAGGTCGCGTCAACAGTGTGTTCCAGACGCGGTCACCCGGGGAAGCGAAGCGGAGGCCAATGACGTGCACCCATCACTACGAAGACTAGTGAAACATTCCGCCCCAGGTTACCGGACGATGCAGGAACAGATGAGAACGAGGTCGCGTTGCATCATCCTGTGGAGACGGGTCCCGGTCGCGCAGTCATCCGAGCAATCTCTGTGGATGCTCGATTACCTGGACAAGCAAATACAATACAACAATGGAACAATGTGTACGAGTGCGTATGTACAGCTCTCCGTATGCAACGATCGGGACTGCCGAAGACATGTCTGGACCGTATTCATGACCTGGCTTTTGGTCACCTGCGTGCTCTCACGGGCTGCGAAATTGGATACATCATCTCCGAGCTCCATGCCCCTCACGCGTCGTCGCGAGGCTCGCCCACAAACACTGGACCAGTGTCCATGAGCCCTTTCACATGCAGCGCCGACCATATCTCGGTCGTGGTTTCCTAATACATGTAAGAACAATACATGTAATCAAGAGTCGTGGATAGCAATGGAAACACTTGTCGACTTCAAACAGAGTCGCAGCATCCCATCAGCTCTCCACTCGCTCCGGTGGACCTTCATGACACTAATCGAGCAGACCCTCCCATGGACTGCGGGACAGGGAGCCGGTGCCTGCATTGGTTTGTTTGGTGGCTCGAGCGGACACGCGTGAGCAACAGTAACACAAAGACTACGGCTTCGGCGGTGCAGCTCTTTAGAATCCTATCCTCTCCTTCAGGTTCGAGAAATGCACTCTTCAGAGAACCTGGTATGGGTGCTTGCGCTGCCGGCCCAACTCTATTGAAGACGTGGTTCTCGTGGGTCAGAGGCTCTGTTCTCCTGCGCTTATTTGGCTTGCCGGCGGCTCTGCTGACCCTTTATTTGGAAATCTACGGCAGCTCCCCAGCCACTGCTTCGCTTATCCTTCACCGCTTGCGTCGACGCCTGCGTCTTTCGTCCCTGGTTTGCACCCTCAACAACGGACATGATATGAACTCGATCTTTTATCTGGGAGGCGCTGATTCCATGGACCGCGCACAGACACAGACCCTGGACGACAAAGGGGCGAGCTCCTCAAAAAGATCCAACTCGGACGCCTCGACCTCCAGCACTCTTTCACACCCGTCACCCACCATGCCAACGCATTCTCGCTCAAAGACGGCGTCGCACGTTGACGTCGTCGGACAGGGCAAACGACTATCTCTGCAGTTTCCTATTCAACCAGCTGCTGGCAGCAATTCCCAAAGCAACTCACCTCGGTCCCGCCCACAATCCTGGATTGGCGCTCCATCCCCCGTTCCCTCACCGGACGCAACCTCCACGCCGTCCGAGACAAACATATTAGCTGTGCTTGCCGCTCAAGAACGCTACGTGTTGGAGCTGAAAGAAGAACTCAACAAGGCAGAGGCAGACCTCAAGACACTGAAGAAGCATTACGCTCTTCATGAAGCCAACAAACGGCGTAATGATGTGCGCAAGGTAGCCCAGCTGCAACCTCTAAACACCTCGCTAGCCAACGTTCAGCCAGACCTACAAGACGAGGACGGCTCGAGCCTTTGGATGCAGAAAGAGATGGAACGCAGGAAAGCTTTGCTCTCCAACACAAAGACGTCTCAACGAAAAGTGTTCAGTGGCTCTCGCCACCTGCGTACCCTGTCTCTACTGTCGCCAGAGAAGTCCTACTCGCCATCTTTCCCCCAGCCGCTCGATCTTCAAACAGAGGAACCCACCGATAAGCGACCCACACTGCCCACGCGATCATCAACCTCCTCAGATCTCACCAGACAAGTCGCTGATAGCGTCAACGATGAACAGTACGATCTAGGAGGTATTCCAAATATTCAACGAGATACCATCATCCGGGCTGGGACGCAGATGGCGACTGATTTCAAGAATGGGCTTTTCACATTCATTGAAGACATAAGACAGGCCACCGTTGGGGATGAGGCTGTCAACGGGGCAGATGGTGTTCCCGGGTCCGCGAGTGTGAGGAGTATCTCCACCAAATCTGCCCGAAAAGCGTCTGGCAGTCGCCCATCCGTGGATCGATCAGCCAGCTCCAAGAAACCAGCACAGAGAACGGGTTCCATTGGCGATGACTTTTGGAAGGAGAATGGTTTGAGTGAACCTAAGACCACTTCCATGAACAAGAAGACTCACACAATCAAGAACGCCCAAACCCCACAAAAGCAAGTACGCACACTAGCGGACGAAGACGAAGATTGGGATAACTGGGATACCCCGAACGACGGATATGTCGCGAAGACAACGGACACACATAATAGCTCAGACGAGTCGGACGAGGCAACGTCACCCGTCTCAGGCCCAGGCAGTTCAAGGACGAGTACCAGGTACCACTCCAAGCGTCATGATTCTAAGGCATCGTCGCTCACAACCACCAGCTCTGCGGGTCATCCTGACGAGTCTGCGTCGAGCGATTCGAAGCGCAACTCAATACCATGGCCTGACCTGGTCAAGCTATCGCCCAACAATCTTAAGCGGACAGCCTCACATCTAATGAAAGAATGGGAGAAGCAGCTTACGCCCCCACCAGAGTCGAGGAACTCTAGCCATGCTCATGGAGATTACATTGGTCGCTCGAGCTCACCGGCTGCCTTACCTCAATGAGGAACGATTTACACGGATGAAATAATACATTGATGACGATACGCCATTGCACGGCAATGTCTCATTCTATATCAAGGGGACGAACTTAGTTTGGCGGTTTGCTGTACAATCACGGAGATGTTAAGCAGATGCATGGCGTTGGAGCGGGCGTATATTGTATCTTCTAGGCTTTTAGACCTAGCATTGGGATTATATCTCCTGCTTTTCGAAGCGTAATGCGAGAATGAAATATATTTAACATGACGCTTCCTCTCCGAGTGATTCGACAGACCACAGATCATAGATAATTTTCGTTGTCTTCAAAAAATTGCCACTCAACCTTGCCTTTCATCCATCGTTAATCCAGCTAGACGTTTTCGTCTCAACGCCAAGACCATCCCGGCATCTGCCGTCCTCCGCGCGAACTCCGCAAAAGTTCCCACGCGGCATACATCGCAACCACAGCGCCTTTCCATTCCCGTTACTCTCAGTTTCTCCGCCCTTTCTCTTATTGCACACGATGGCGTTTCCAGGAGGAGGACCGGGTATGATGCCCGGCGCTATGAATCCCAATGCAGGCATGTCAGAGCAGGAGCAGCAGATGGTGAAAGCGGTATGCTACCCCAATGAAAGGCGCGGACGGTGCGATGGATTTTCGACATAAGCGATCGCTTCTATAATGTGGAAGCCGAGGTGGGATAGCTGGCTGACATAGTGTGTAGATGCAAATGGGCATGGAGTCCTGCATAGGCAAGACAGTAATGGCAGGTGTCATGGGAGGTGGCCTGGGTGCTATGTTTGGATTATTCATGGCTTCGGTACGTCTCTTGACATCTACCTCTACATGACATATGAAGATTGAGTAGTCGAGGGAATAAAGACGGTAGGCTAACCATATTTCCAGATGCGTTACGATACTCCAATGTCACAACCGATTCCGATCACTACACCACCCACAGCCAAACCCGGCGCTGCAGGCACAGCAGCAACAGCAGCCGTAAAACCCGCTTCCGCGGTACCTATGCCCCCCATCACAGCCAGCTCCGCCGCCACATCTTCTCTATCTTCCACCGCCACCGCGACATCCACATCCGCTTCGGCGTCAGCAGCAGTACACCCCTCCGCAGCAGGCGTACTAAACCCCACCGCCTCCGTCCCGCTAACCGACCTCCCCCTCCGCCAACAGCTCAAGCACGGCCTTCGAGACATGTACCGCAGCTCCCTCAGCTCGGGCAAAAACTTCGCCAAAGTCGGCGCCATCTTCAGCGGAACAGAGTGCGCCATCGAGGGCCTGCGGGCAAAAAACGATTTGTACAATGGTGTCGCAGGCGGATGCATCACAGGAGGCATATTAGCTAGGAATGCGGGCCCGCAGGCTGTGGCAGTGGGCTGTGCGGGCTTTGCGGTCTTTAGCGCGGCGATTGATGCGTATATGCGGATGCCCGAGGATGAGAGGAGTAGACCTATTGCGTAGGGGAGGGGGGTTGTTATCATACAACAAACGCAATGATCATGAGGAGCTGTGAGGCCTTGCGAGGCTAAGAGCATCTTTGTATATTTATTGTAAATCACGAGCGGGCATAGATTAGGTTAAGTGCGGTAGGACTCGCTACTTTTCACGCATTGGGCGGCGTTTCAGGTGCTCGGCTTGTGGAGAGAAATCACCTAGACTTCAAGGGAGGAAGCTTCGTCTGGGTGACTGCGGTTGGTCAGTCGGTGTTTGAGCGAAAACGAGCTGTCACTAGGGTCTAGACATCTAAGACGCGGACTCTACATTTGGCCCTTGGAAGCTTGAAAATCTACTCTTATCTTCATCGGTCTTTTTCATTGGACGATATCTTCGAAGCGAGACAATACTGCCAATTCTCATACATGCAGCTTTGTATGACGCTGGAACTTCACGGGGACGTCGATATGAGCAGCTTTGGTAAGTAATGTCGACAGCTGTATAATGACGGTTCACTCAGTTGAGAATTCTTCGTAAAGGTCGAAGGAAGTGTCATAGGGTAAAGAAGGCTCACATAGAACACGGCTTAGAGTAAGAAGTTTTGTGCACCTTCTGATGATGTTCTAGGGAAAACGTATTAATAGCTATCTTGGGTGTTATGGACGGGATACGGATGTCAATCTTGATAGGAAAAACAGGACCAGGAAACGTCGTTCAGAAGTTCGGATACCTCCAAAGGCCACACAGGTAACGTCAATAGTAACAGCGAACAAAAGGCAAATTGATCGTAAGGATAGGCATGAAGATCGGAGAGGAGACATCGCAAAGACTAGTGAAGCTCTTGACGTGACCTCATACTGGTGTTCAAGACGTGTGTGGCGTATGTGCGTGTGTGCTTTGGGACTGATTGGGGGCAGTGCGGATAACGTATATATCGGATAAATAGATGCGGAAGCGAGTCCAGTGCCGGTAGAGCACGTAGAAGGCGGAACGGGTAGCGGGCCGGGTCTTGGCGGCAAAGGCTAGTACAACGACCTACAAGGTCTAGTAGAAGTACTTGCCCAAATTGCCCATTTCGTAGTTGTAGAGATCAGTGGCCGATGATCCGGTCCAGTTTGCATGGCGGTTTGTAGGGTAGTCAGCAGGACAAGTGTATACTGTGACGACGACACCTCGTCGGTCGATCCCTGAAGCGTTCAGCGAGAGCGTCTTTGTATGGTACGAGAAGGTGACCTACTTTGCATCTGCCATTGATGCGATGGTACCCAAGCTCCTCCAATGAACGTGCGAGGCAAAACACTGGGGAGATATTCTCGGGATGTGGTGAACGCCATCAAAGCTAAGAAGATGGGCAGCTCTCCGACAAGTCCACCATACTGTTGACTTGGCGCAATTGTATGGCTGTGGTAGATGTTCGGTAGCAGCATGTTGGCCCACCGTGTGTCCTCGGGTTGCAAACGAAGCGTGTGATACTGGCCAGCCTCGGTCAAGTACGAAGAGAAGTCCGCATGGTTGTAGTAGGCAAATTGAAGTTTATGGAAGACATCGTCAGCTGGCGGATTCCTTGCGTCACCATTGAGCACATAGAATCCAACGCCTCCAACGTAGTATACTGAATATGTCTTATAACGTTGAGCGTTTGTTGGGCGATGGGGGATCTCATAGATCTGCTGACTATTGCAGAACCAGTGCTTACCAGTCACACCCCCAGGGATGCTGTGGTTCGCATTGCGGTCCGTTGATGGCTTCCAATTACCGTGACCGTCTGTGTGAGAAAAGGCGTCCGGATTCTCGCCGATCTCGTCGATCTGGAAAATGTAGGGTGGCTGGACAAAAGTTAATGGAGGTGTTTGCAGGTCGGGTTGCCAAGACTAACCGACATCACTCCTCAGTCTAACGGCTTTCTGCAGGCTATCCTTGGATGATGGGGTGATGTGTGCAAGTGCGCCTTGGATGCATTCGCCCTGCTCCAGACTCGTCGCGGCCCCTCGCTTCCACCAGTCCTTTATCCTTTCACCCTGTCGATGCGGCTCTGCACTTCGCTGTCCACGAGAAAAAGCATCCTAGCATGAAGGTCAGACGACTAGCTTAGCTGGTGAGCGAAGCGCGGGTTCGGCATCGAGCAGAGACCTCTGATAAGCTGGAGGTGACTCTTGGATAGGTATGGCGGGCGGATCCTGCGTGGGCTGCAGACGCGAAGGCGATAGGACGTCGGCCAAGTTCCTTTTACCCCGCCAGCGTATGCCATGGACACCTTCGGGCCATCGATCCTTATTGATCTATAGCCGTACCATCTCGCTGGAAGAAGAAGTCATGCGAGTCATAAGTGTAGAGTGAGATGACTGAAGTTTGTATCTTCGACATTGGATGAGACGGTTATGCCAGGCTTGCTCAAAAACGCGGTACCAGTGACGGGAGCTGGGGGGTCTCCGCAGCTATCGTATGTGTTAGCGGCGATTGAGTAAGAGCATTGTGGCAGCCGGCCGAGGATCGTGCTCAGAGTAGTGCGAGGGCTCGCATGCCCCAGCAGCCGGTTGTGACCAACCAACCGAGCGGCACGGCGCCTGCCCAAGGAGGATCATGTGGGTCCCCGTTCTAGCGAAGCGCCTTTTGCTAGCTGTCGTCCGCCACGGCATATCTGGTGAGACGGCGGAGAGAAGGGTCCGCGAAGAATCTGGCTAGAGGCTTGCTCGACTAGCCGTCGCTGCTGCGGAAAGGTCGCTTCTGTCCCGCGGGTATAGTACCGTAGTAGAGGCCTTTGGTCATTTGCAATGTTGCTTGCCGTAGTCCCGATACATCATTGTAGTGTACAGCACAATACAACCTGACTTCGCTCTTTCCAGATGGATCGACAGACTGGTGGAGAATAATCGGCGCCATCCAACAGCTTTGCTACTGTACGTTACAAGGTTGTAGGGTTGCTGCAATAAGACGTGCATGTGCCTCGACGTAGGCTGCAATGGCGAGAGATGCGGCTCTGCTCGGGGCAAGAGGGGTTAAAAGCAGACGTGCTGGCGGTTCCTATTGCTGACGAGTGTTTGGGCGCTTATCATTTCGATCGACTGTCGAGTGTGTCCGATTACCTATGCCCGCTCGGCGGTTACGAAAAGCCTGGGTTAGTAAGACTGCTCATCCTTACTCCGCGCGAAAGTGCGGTCTCTCCAGTCTCAAAGCTGAGGGCATGCGAGAGTTAAGTAGACGCCCATATAGTCGGCTGACTGCACTAGTTGACATGCGGCGCAGAGAGCGCCGGGCGACATTTGAAGGACTATCTGCAGCCCTGGAGGTTTGCCTTATTGTTTGCCTTCTTCGCCTCCTCTTAGTTTCTCGACGAGTCCTTGTGCTCACATTGGCGAGTATGCCTGGCCCAACCTCGCAGATGCAGCTAATGACGGCTGGAGCGGCTCCTTCTTGTCCTGCCCCGTCTGGCGGTAATGCTGCCGACTTACTGATCAAGGTAGACAAGACTGCAACCTGCAGCATCGTAATCACCCTTCACCGGACGCCGAGCCTTGCTGCGCGACGTCGACCATCAACAACATTCTAAACAATAGGCGAGGCCTGAGTGAATCTTCACCGGTCGAGTTGGTGACGGCACAAAAATTGGCTCAACACGAATCAGGGTCATGCGCCCACCATTCGGATTCAACGATCGAATCGAACGACGCGCCGCCCTCGACCACTCGCACAGAAGATACCCTGTCCCGCTGTACCTCGACATTGTCCTCCACGCCCGTTTCCCTGGCGGCTCCAGAGTGCGAGGTGGTTAGATAAGGCAGACTCGAACGGCAACCCCGCACCCAGACGTGCCACGCTCCACGAGTAGTCTGCGTATAGTCGTTGCGCCAGCGTAAGAGCCGGATGAAGGCCAGATGATCGTAGTGCATCCGATAAGCCTTTCATCACCCGCTGCCATGGATCATTACATACCGTGGTCAAGACCTAGAACAAAGTATGGGCTATAAGTAGTGGGCATGCTCTGGCGCCAGAAGGTCTTGTCAGCCACGTGAGCCAGTTACGCCATTCCGGCATGAGAGGTCTGACGCATGTCCGCTCAAGAACGTGGGGCCTGTCAAGCACTGACTGGTAGAGGTATGTACTCGGAAACAAAACGATAAGCAGTCCGTCTCTTGGGCTGCAGTAGACGACAGAGCCTGAATGATGAGATAGGCAGAGCATAGCAAGGTTCTGATGCGAGTTCTTCAGGCTCACAGATCCAGCTAGGCTTGCATCGACTGGCTGGATTTGCACCGCCAAAGCCAAACACCAGTCACAAGAACTGGAACTTAAGGGTCCGATCCTGTTTCGTAAAGGCACTGCTGAGCTGAACGGCATGGCGGTGTGTAGATGTGCAGTACATCTCCCCTGTTCTCGGGAGTGGTTCGCCAAGAGTGGGACCCGCGGAAACACGATGTATACGGAACAGCCATGTCGCTCCGTAGGCATACTGGCCATCGGCTTGATCATCGAATGAGACTCATGAAGAGCTATGAGACGAAGGGCGTACATCTGCATGGTGGCTTTCATGACTGGACTCCTAACGGCGTCATCAACCACTATCCACGGCGCCTCATGGAACACCGTCCGTCCGTGTCGCGGAAGCGTGAACGAACCGGCGCCGGGCCGGGACCTGCATTTGGGCTTCTTCCCGGCAATCAAAGGTGCTCCGCGGACGATCCTGTTGGTTTTGTTGCTGTTGGAAGACCCGTGGCTTCCACCATCCATTTGTGGAGATCACCCTTCCCAGCGAACCCCAGGAACCCATGTTCATTCGAGGGTCTAGCAGCGAATGAGCTCGTGCAACAAGACCGTTGATCCACTGGTGGAGCCGCTTTTTCACGCGATTACGGAGCTGTAGAGTCCTAAGGAGCGTTAGCACACTTGCCGGTCCTCCTGAGTATGGCGGCGGGTAATGAGCCGAGGGGCTGGCAGAGCACTTGGCATACCGTCATAACAGGCGTAAAGACTCTTGAGGGGAGAGAAAAGCCGCGAGATTAATGGCGAGGATCAACTGAGGTTAGGAGTTGACTGCGGGAGCTAAGGCGGAAAGACCGCTTGATGGTCCTTTCCTCTGCAGCGATTTGACTCTCACGTAGCACGACCAATCAAATGTCGCGGCCCTGCGCCCAAAGATTTGCCTGAAAGTGGTTCGCACGACGACACACCACCCGTACTATCAACATCAAGTACTAAAACCTCAGCCCGCTGTAGGAACATGAGCGCTAATTTGGTTAATTGACTTGAGCGCTAGAATGATGACGTTGAATTCACCTTTGTCAATATCATTGAATACCACACCTTGCGCCTAACGCTGGAAAGCACGTTGTAGCTGAAATTGTCGGGCGATATAACATTACTTACTCCAACATAAAGATAGTTCGTGTAGCAGTTGTAGCAACAAGTAGGCTTTACATAGCCTCCGAATTAGATGCATGAAACGATAAAACGACCCTGAAACTGCTATCCTGATCATCACACATAGATCCAGCCATGTACCTGAGGCCTGTAAATTGTACGTCATGTGTCCAACAACGACATTTTTACAGGCACCAACTAGTACCTCAGGATAACATCTGACATGACCCCCTCAATAACATCTCTTAAACTCCGCTCTGCATCCAGCAACCTCTTCCAAGATTCCTCAAGCATTTCTACAACTCTCCCAACAGCCGTCTGCGCTGCAACTCCCTCATTCCACACTAATATAGGAACAGATGAATCCACATCACCATCATCTACCTCAGCGAAGCAATATCGTTGAACAGGAAGACACTAATCGCTAACTCACGGATGATGGATTATGTGGCTTCGTGATCCCAAATGCTGGGAGGCAGGAAGAGGTTGTAACTCCACTGCATGATGGTAATGCACGGTTCTGTACCTACCATCTGCACGCGGCGGTCAATATACTCGTCCAGAGTTGAGACGCCAACCTGCCATTGCGCCTGCGAGGTACGAACGGAACCGACGAAGGAGTAAAGAGAGTTGGCGAAATGATCCCGCGCCTCTGCATCATTTAAGAGTTAATAGGTAACAGACCCATCGTCCCCTTTCGTACCTTGCAATTGCCCCTCCTGAAAGGACTTCCCTATCTCAATGAATGCTCCCGCAATGTGCAAACGGCCTGCAACCGGAGGCATAATATTCAAATCTGGCTGGAAACAGTACTTCATAAAAGCTATTGTATCGCTACATTACGCTTTCGTTCTCTCGTAGTCGTTGGTCAGCGTTCCACAGTCGATCTCGTCGTCCCGGAAGAAGAACTAACAACAAATCGTTAATAGAACATTCTTCAAAGGAGGTCATGACCCTTACAAAAGCCACCAACGATCCAAGTACGAATAACTTGTCCCTGGATACATGTGTTCAGAAGTGACCGGCGCAGAGGGCGTTATCGACTTTACGCTGCTTATTGCGTTGCGATGGCGTCAGTATATATAGTCCCTCAGCTACGTTCAGGATGATCGTATCTTTCCAGCTTCCTCGCTCACTTCTAGAACCATTCCTTAGGATACTCGCGGAGTTGGCCAACTGCAGGATGGGCGCGTACATCGTGTCCGGCATATATGTATCGAAGGTCTGGAACAAGTAATTGTCTGACCTCGAAGTTTGACAACAATATCAGCTCGGTGACCTTGTTTCTTATGATGCTTCGAGGGAGCGCCGTGCTCTATGCTAGGGTATTGATTTCCGGCGATATATTCCAAAATCCTTCACCGCAGTGTAAGTGAATAGCCCGGCCCTCT
The DNA here is from genome assembly GCA_033682645.1 of Phoma sp. ATCC 74077. Lineage (NCBI taxonomy): Eukaryota > Fungi > Ascomycota > Dothideomycetes > Pleosporales > Didymellaceae > Phoma > Phoma sp. ATCC 74077. The sequence continues at coordinate 765,011 of JAWDJC010000018.1, forward strand.
AGCGAGGTGTACCTACTCGTTTAATTGCAGAGCGGAGCACATACGGAATGGACGTGATTAAATGTGGAAATATTAAATGTGGAAAGCTCATTGTGGTCCGCGTTAGGCATAGAAATCCCAAAGCTCAGGAAATCAAATGAATGTGAGCAGCAGTAGGAGGAGTGATTCAGGGCAATAACTCAAGTATCGCCCGGCTCATTTATCTTAAGAAATGACAGACTATACAGGCTGAACGCTTACCCGCGACTGTAGCAACCATGATAAGAACATCTTCGTTGACCTGCGTCGCCTCCTCTGTAAGGACCTCCCTTACTCATAGAAGATAAACGATGATATTGCGGAATTAGGTTGGTATCGTATATGCACCCGGAAACATTTCGGGTTAGGGGCAAAATCAAAGAATCGTATCAAGTATCCCGGCGAATACGTTCTAGGCTTGGTGGACGTATATGTGATGAAGTGCAGTGGCCCGAGTGATACGTCGTTAGTAATTCGGGTTCTGGTTGTCGGTTTAAACCATCGTCTCCCCTAGCTGGTAGTCATCTCCAAGGTAACATGGGTCAGCTTCGCTACCATTTCGTGATGTGCTTTTCAATCCCCTGGGTTTGTCTCAGTACCTTCTTACCTCTTTTGCAGGCTGCTCCGTCCATCTATACCATGGCAACCACTGATATATCTAGACCATACACGAGGGTTACTTCTAGCCTGATGAGGGGTATTAAGACTTCCGTAATGACATAACTCTCCTTAGTTTGACGTAGCAACAGCTTGTTATTTGATGAGTGGGGGAACAACTGACTGTCCATTGCTATGAAACTAACGGGAGGAGGTTCAAAGGTAGCAATGTTTGACCAATCAGAAGCCCCGATTTTGCGCACCAAAATTTGCGCTAAAGTTGGTGCGCACCCAACCGCCACCATAGTGAAAAGTCGTGCATCGCGTTCCACTAACGTCTATAACACTAATCTCCAGACATTATTGAGCACTCGAAGGTTCTCACAGTGGCCCACGGACCGGAAGAGGAGGTAGACACCGGTTCATATCTCGAAGGTGTCGAAAATTTCCGATCGCAACTCGGCGTACCCAAAATGGCAGATCCAACTCCTACTCAGCAAAAACCAGTTCATTCCCTGATTCTCGACACTGGTCCCCTTATTAAAAATGCTGTCTCTATATCCACCATCGTAAACTCTGCCGAGGAACTCTATACCACCCCCGCCATCCTTTCCGAAATCCGCGATGAAGCGACGAGATCACGTGTACAGACGACCTTGATGCCGTTTCTGAAGATCAGGAACCCGAGTCCAGCAAGCTACGATGCGGTGATCTCATTCAGCAAGAAGACCGGTGATTACGGGGTGCTAAGTAGACAGGATTTGGGGATCTTAGCATTAGCGTATGAGATTCACTGTGAGAAGCACGGTGGAAATTTTGGGTTGAGAGACGCGCCGAAACAGTCGGTTAGGAAAAGACCGGACCAGGGCAATGAAGAGGCGCAGGCCAAAGAGCCCGCACCCGAAGCAGCCGAAGCTATTGAGCCCTCAGCGACTGAGGAGGGTTGGTCACAGCCGCGAGGCAAGCGAGCCACCAAAGCCAAAGCGGTGAAGCCCATGCAATTCAAATACACCGAGAAAGTAGCGGCCGAGGCAAGTGAGACTCAGCAGCAAGAGGAGCGGATAGAGGATCAGGGAGGGGTTGCAGTCACGCAAGAGCAGATCGAGCAAGCGTCGCTGCTAAAGCCTGCAGCAAGTGAAGACATCTACAGAGATGTACGAGACGATCAACAGAAAGAGGACTCATTCACGGAAGAGAATACACAAGACGAGAAACAACCAGCGCAGTCAGATCAGAAGTCTGTTGAAGCGGAACCCGCAAGAGCCGCCGCAGATGAAGCCTCGGAGACCACAACAGTTCCCGCACCGGACAGCGCAGAAACAATCTCAGATGACATTGCAAACCTCGACGTCTCCTCCCCTCCATATTCCACCGAACAGCCTACACCTCCCGCTACCGACTCCTCCGACTCTGACAGCGACGGTGACTGGATCACGCCCTCCAACCTCCCCGCGCACCAAGCCAAAGATTCCGGAATCCAATCTACTACACGCACAAGTGCCTCACAACAATTAGACGTTGCAACAATGACGATAGATTTTGCCATGCAGAACGTGCTGCTCCAAATGAACTTGAAGCTGCTGTCCACGAACATGCAGCGCATCAAGCACCTCACCACAAAAGTGCTGCGCTGCCACGCATGCTTCAACATCGTCAAGCAAATGGACAAGCAATTCTGCCCTCGGTGCGGCCAATCTACCCTTCAACGCGTATCTTGCTCTACAAACGCGAAGGGGGAGTTCAAAGTGCACTTGAGCAAGAATTATCAATGGAACAAGAGGGGTGATAAATACAGCGTTCCCAAGCCAATTGCTGGTACTGCCAATGGGAAGTGGAGTGGCCAGGGTGGAGGCCAAGGCGGTTGGGGGCGGGACCTTATCCTAGCAGAGGACCAGAAAGAGTACCAGAAGCAGGTCGATCAAGATAAGCGCAGCAAGACTAGGGATTTAATGGACGAGGATTATTTGCCTGGTATTTTGACGGGGGATCGAGGGAGAGCTGGTGGACGGCCGAAGGTTGGCGCGGGCAGGAATGTGAATTCCAAGAAGAGGGCTTGAGTGGCTCTGATATGATGATCTTCAGGCGTTTTGAGACGGGAAATGAATATATCAACAGGCATCGAGAGAGAAAGGCTGTGATATACCATGCATTAGACAGTCGTTTTAAGAATGAAAAGTCATGCCTTAGTAATCGTGCAGCGTCTATGGGGGTATCATAACAATCAAATAGCAGTTAGATCCTCGATCAATTTCCCATGCCCCAAACCACCACATTTCCATCTCCACCAGCACTACACCACTCCCTCCTCGTCTTGCAAAATGCCACAGCAGATACGACGTCCTTCTTGCCTATCACCTGCCCCGCTGCTTTCCCTTTCACTTCCCTCATATCTGAATGCTTAAACTTATGTAGGCACTCGCCTCCCAGTATATCCCACGCAAAGATCACGCCGTCATCACTCCCGCTGACCACGACACTATCATTCAAACCCAGTGTACTCCTAACCCTCAAATCCTTATTGACAAACGCATCATCCCGATACTCCTTCAAGAGCTCTCCATTTGTACGATCCATCAGCCTAACCGTTGAATCCAACGCACCGACTAGGACCTCCGTACCCTTCTTACTGATACTAAGACTCGTGCAAGGATGCCCAATGACATCGACCTGGCACATGCCCATCCTCAAATCATAACTCCGCACCCGCCCGTCAACGCTACTCGCCAGTATATCTGCATCGTGTACCGCGACATCCGTGATACTATCCTTCGCGTCGTCGAGCGTCATAATCGGTTTGTACGAGTTGGACTTGACGTCCCAGATTTTTACCGTGCCATCGAAGGAGCCGGTAGCAATGATGCTGTCGTCGTCTCCACCGAATATCCCGCGGTTCACTCGCCCTGCGTGGCCCGTCCATCGGCGCACTGTTTGCGCGGTTTGTACATCCCATAGAAAGACTGTTTTGTCTCCCCCTGTGCTTACAAATCTGTCGTTTGCCTCGTTCACGTCGATGCTTAGCACCTCGTAGCCGTGCGCTGTGTATTTGTTTACTAGGCCTGGTGGATATGCGGAGGACGCTGTGGGCGCGACGGACGACGGCGCGGCTTTTTGCGGGTTGTAGAGCCGAATCGTGCGGTCAGAGGAGCCGGTAAGGATGTATGACTGGGAGCCGGAAGAGTAGGCGACGGCGTGGACGATGCCGTTATGGCCAGTGAGTTTGGCGATGGGGCTGGTGGGGAAGGCGGACATTGTGATGCTGTGAAGGGTGTTAGTGAGGTGAGTTTTAAAGTGGTGCTTTGTATGAACATAGGTAAGCGTGATAGGCTCCAGGGCACTTACGACACTTGTATTTGAACCTGTCAAGATAGTCGTAGCATATTAGGATGTAGTAGAGCTGTGAAATAATAGTACCCGTCCTGCTTGGAGGCTCTCAAGGCATGGTGAAACGGATCAAAGAAATCAACTGAAGTATGGCATCACCCGCTCAAGCGTGCATGGCTCTCCTGAAGATTCGATCACGGCTAATATGCATGCAGATGTGCTACACACGAACAGCTGCCGTGGAGCTCTGCACACAATGAGGATGCAATTGTCGCAACTGTCACTAAGATCCAATTCGAGGTACCTGCCAAGCCTGTGAGTGGGTGGAGCTATGACGTTCGGGCATTCCTTCGGGAAGCTTTTTGGACCCCTCGTAAACAGCTGCGCTGCCTCGAGCTGCCTAATTTTCTCTCTCCCAACATTGACAACGAATATTCACCCCAAATCTTCTCTCAACTATCGCACAACTTCGCTGTACAAAACCACCGAGCCTTGTCTCCCCAAATGGCGCTCAAACACGTCGGAACTGCGCCGAAGACTGAGGACTTCACCCCACTTCAACAGCATCAGGAACAGACACCGACAACATTCTTCGGCGCGAAACCTGTTCTATATGCGCAATACTCTGGATTGACATTATCTGCACCAGCTTCACAGCTTGAGCAGGACGCGGCATTCGCAAAGTTCAGCTCCGAGCGCGAAGGTGAGGATGCGCTGGTCAAAGATGTCGACATCTTCGTGAGCTCAGAGTAAGATGCACTCGACCAGATGGAGAAATCAAGATACTGACGGCATATAGAAACCTCATCCTTTTCCAAAGCACACCTTCACCAACCGGCGTCGCGATACCCTACCCCTCCATTGCCCTCCACGCTACAATGAAGTACAAGTCCACTATTGAAGCGCTCTACATGAACCTTTCACTCAATGACGTGGAAACCGTGAATGAAGATGAGGACATCCAAGTGCTCGAACTTACTGTACTTCCGCCATCGTATTCCTCAAACCCAGACACCGCATGCATTAAAGATATCTTCACGGCCATGAACACTTGCGCAGACCTCCACCCGGATCCAAATGCAAGCGACGAAGACGGTGAAGATATCCTGGACGAGACAGCGCCCGGGGCTACCGGCTGGATCACGGCAGACAACATGGATGAATATTTAGATGAAGATGGGAACTTCAGAGGCACGGTCATCGGAGGCGACGAGTTGGGACCTGGCGCCGGCACTGTGAGGCAGAGAGAAGATGGCGAAGGTACGAATGGGGTCAACGGCGACGATGAACATGAAGGGAAGTACTACCGCACGAGCTAGGAGGCGGCGGTGAACTGAGACGAGCCGGACAAAACCACCAGGTTGGACATCGAACATCAAGATGAGGAGAGAGTGATGTGAAAGATGGCAAGGCACCGCTTTTTGCAGCGCTTCTTTGGATAAAAAGTCTAGACTGAGATACAGAAAGTAGGTATGAGTATTGTCAATTACCCAACTACCCAAAGCATGCGCTCACCTTAATAGCAGACGAGGTCTACAGAATTGACGAGAGTCCCATTATAACGTGGTTGATTACAATGAATAAACAGTGCCCCGTCGCAATGTTTCTTCATCTTCGTCTAGTGGTCTTCCGCCGTTCCCAGACCCGACAGTTGTATAGGTAGTACACCTCAGTCGAGCTTGGATAGACCAAAATACCAAGAGACTCCAAAGAAAAAGTCGGTCTCTAATCGCGGAAGCATCCGCTAATTAGGACTTCAATCTTCAGCATCCGTGCCGCCAGTCAATTTCTCTCCTCCCATTTCACCCCTTTCTACACCATACTCTCAGAATCTAGTCGCCCATCTATCGAGCCTGTACATCCATTATCCTTCTCATCACCCACGCTCTCACAACTCTCCCCCGTAACACCACCTAACCATCTTTCATCCTTCCCAGCCTCTCTCCGATACACCGGCAACGGCTCTTGTATGACGCCGACTTCCACCTCTTTATTCTGTCGCTGTAAATCTCGCCTTGCACTTCCCTGGACCACGGTGAGAGAGCTGTTTTCAGTTTTAGTCCCGGCTTTGGCGCGCTGTCGTAGCCGTCTGCTGCGAAAGAAAAGGATCAGAGCGATGACTGCGAGGGTGCCGACAACGACGCTGACGATGATGGCTGTTTGCGTGCTTTCTTGAGATAATTTGGGTTGGGGTCGGTTGGTTGGACGGGGGCGCGTTGATGGCATTGTTGATATTCGTGGTCGGTGTACTTTGCGTACTAACTACTGGAATACTTTTCGCTGAATAATTTGTAGCAGAGACGTTTAGAAGGGGAGAAAGAGCAAAGAAATTCAGAATGGGGTTGTGTTGATCGTGTAAAAAGGCTGTGATAATGAGCTTTTGGCTTCGTCTCAGGCGCGGATGAGCAGACAAAAAGATCAGCACGAGAAGTGCTGTTTGATATAAGCTTGAACTGGGAATTCGGTAATTAACCTTTAAGATGCGCATACAGGAGAGAATTGGGAGTTAATAAGGCGAATGCTTATGGGGCCGATACAGTCAAAGCAACTTTCCTCTCAGCATCAGTCACACCGCACCCTATCATACACTCACCCGGCTCGTCGAAACCTTTCACCTTCTCTAGCACACAACGCAAACGCTGGCGCCTCCACATATACCGCCTTCACCGATCCTCAACTAGCAGTATTGATTATCCAGCTACTGTTGGTGGAATGTTCAGCCTCATATCTTGGCAGTCTTACACTGACCGGTGAGTAAGCACACAGAGTACGCTGTCATTCGCACCATCTTGCATTTTTCCTCGTTCAACACGTGTGCTGCTGCTGTTAGATGCGAGCCTGCATGCAGCTGGTGAGCTGAAGCTCAGTTTTTTATAACTGAGCTTACGTGGTGTAGAAGCGTTAAACATTTTGGGGCCAAGAGCTAGCCTTGCTGGGATCCGAGGCCTAGAACGGCTGTGGATTGTATTCTGAGGCCAGTATGTTTCCGTTAAGAGTGCGATGGTGGAACTTGGCACTCTGGTGAAACTTCGTTCGCTTTCGGTCTAGTATCATCGCTGTGGCGGTGGTCGAGGAGGAGGAGGTGGTGGATGATACGTAGCTGAAGCAGCTGGAATCGCTGCACCTGGTGGTGGGTAATATGAAATAGGAACTGGTCGTGGTAAATCCGGGAATGGAAATGAAGGAGGTGATGGATAGTATGAGACCAGTACATGCCCAAACTAGGCCTGAGAGTCTTGGTCCGTCACCACCTCGTGGTAAGCGGGTGGTGGATTTGCACGTCTTCATCATATCTACTTCCAATTTGAGCCGTCTCCATTTGTTCTCCTGTCCTATTCCCAGCCCTTGGACCTGTCAGGCCTTGTCGGTCTCCCTCCGTACGCTGTTCGTCCGCTCGGGAACGTTGCCCGATCGTCCACGCGCGCAGAAGTATAGGTTTCAGTTTCTCTCCGTTGTCAGCAAACCTTGTTCGTCTGAGGCAGTGCCAAAGCAAACAGATCACAATAAAAGATCCTGCTAAAATACCAAGAAGAAGTCCAACTCTTGTGGCAATTGGCCAGCCATCCCAGCCATCGTTGCAACCTTTGGACCTGCCGCTCCAAACACAGGCATTTCAAGGATCTGGTATAGGCGTCGACGTGCCTAACGGCCTTTGGTTATTCTCTTGTTCGTCAGTAGTAGGCGACCCAAGGGGATTCGTAGCACTATAAACATACGGTGTCGTTTCCCTAGAGTAAAGGGCGCCTCCACGAGGCTTGTTTTGAACGAGGAAAAGCTCACTCAAAACCTCTCTCTGTCGACCATCTGCAAAACTCAACTGCTCTACCAATTCCAGAGTAAACAATACATGTCATCGTCTTGTTCCGTCCTTCACGCTCATTCCCAAGGTCATATGCGCCCTCATCCGGTTGGGGTATCTCGAAATTAGTAAAGTTCTGGCTTGGTGACAGAGAGATGAGTGACTGGTTGATTCCTCCACGTCAGTGGTGTAATTGTTACAAGCTTCCCACTCGCTATCTCCCGTAGCTTGCCAGCCTGTTCCATCGCAGACTAGACAGCTCAGCATGAGTGACTCGACGGAGGAGAGATAAATGTGTGGCTCGGTCCATTGCACTTTGATTATGTTGTGTGCGTGGATTGATGCGTTTAGGGAGCCAAAGCCGTAGTCAGGGCGATTGATCTCGTTCTGGACAGCTGATTCGAGGTACCATTGAATGTCAGAATTGGGGTAGTGGACAGGTTTCGGGAGAAGAGAGGATTCTGGAAGCGGAGGGAGGAGGGGCCCTAGCGATGGGAAAAGGAAAATCGGCGAGGCACGATCGTCAATGGACATTGTTATTGCTATGGCTCCACATGCTGTCTGGTCACTTTCTCGAATCGCAACGCTCAATAGGTGTGCACGAGTAGGTCATAGGGTCATGGACAACCATATGTAGTCTTCTTTGTTGGGTACGTCTCATATAAGAATAGATTGCATGTGCTATCTTAAGCAACAGAAGGATTCGGTACAAGCGCGGAGTCGCTATTTGATTTGGGGCGAAACCATAGAATTTCGTGAACACAAGTTCTCTCGATGCGAGCTCAAGGGTCGATGGCTGATCTTGGGAACCTCTGTGAGGTGTTCGGGCATTCAACAAGGTTCTGAACTGCGCATTAAATCTGTAGTTGCGAAGTACCGCGGCTGCTACATGCTGTTGTCAACAGGGCGGCCGCCGATAATGTCTTAAAGAGTTATTAGATCCCAGCGCAGATCTTTAAGTATACTGAGAGACCGAATCGAAATCGCGCGTTGTTTTCAATGCTGCTGCTTAGGTTGCTCTTGACTGTGGGATGACTTGTGATGAAGCGGACAAGGTCGTTGAGCTAAAGAGCCGCGGTAAGCGGGTGGCCAAAACAGATACAATTGCATCTTCTGAGAACAGAGAGACGCTTCTGCGTGGAGTTTCTGAGATTCGATCGTATTGTAGCGCTAAGATGAGGTCGAAGCCAGGATTGCACTTGCCCTGTTGCCAGGTAGAGGAAAGATCGACCGGGCTTGAGCAAGACTAATGCTCCTACTCGACACTGCGACCATGTCGCGCACCGTTTCCTTAAATTCCTTGCATAGGCATAAGGTATACGACTAACTGCACTACAGTCTGTATGAACTTTTGAGTATGGATTTACCGTTCCTCACGCGACTGAAACCTTGCCTTCTCAACGCACCCGGTAGCTACCTTAAAGAGCCGACTTCACGGCTATTTCGCGAGTCTCAATACCCGCTGCTCCCTCGACACAATATTGCACCGAGACACTATACAACAGGCTTTTGTACCTTACCCCCTGTTGCCCAAGCCGGAGATGTTGTCACCTCGTCAGTTCATATAGATCTGCCGCCAAACGATGTACCCCGCAGCCACTCCGCGCATCAGTGCATACAACACTAATACTAAACGGTGCTACGCATCCCTAACAAGCGTTCGCGAGCTTCCAAATCTGGACATGGATATATCATCATCTACTGACACGAGGGCACCTGTACGGTAAGTGACATGGAGTAGAGTCACATCGTGCTATTGCCAAGCACGATGGAATGAATGGATAAATAGACCATGTGGGGGAGTTATCGTGAATGTGTTGTGGGGTCAACGCGTGCCTTTTCAATTACTTGTGTTTACCATTTTACAAGTTTGAGGGATACAGAAAAATGGGTGACATTTTGAGAAAACCCATTACGGCGGCGTTGTGGTTGATTTTGTTGGCACTTGTGGCTGCCCAGCAGAACGGCACTCAACCACGAGGCAAGTCGGGGTATGAATATGTTAACCCGCTTATTGGGACGACCGACGGAGGTCAGTATTAAATGGTTAAAAGAAGTCTAAGCAATGGACACTGAACAAAGTCAGGTCATGTCTTCCCCGGTGCAACATTGCCATTTGGTGAGTCTTTTGAAGCAAGTAACAGCAGAATTTTGACAGTTCCCCAGGTATGACGAAGGCCGGTGCAGATGGCTTCGGGGAAAATCAAGGAGGCTTCGACTCAGCCGACGATATGGTCTATGGCTTTTCTCACATGCACGACAGCGGCACAGGCGGTTCAGCTTCTCTCGGTAACTTTCCAATCTTCGCCCAGTCTGGATGCCCAAATGACGATATCAACGCCTGCCAATATCCCACTTATGCGCGCGCGACGGAGCGTGTGCCAGGGAGTGCTCATGCAAGACCGGGCTACTTCGATATCACCCTGGTAAGCAACATCAGGACTGAGATGACCGTAACGAATCATACTGCTTTGTATCGCTTTACATTTCCGGAAGTTCCAGTCGAGCCAAATACAAAGTTGAATCCGCACATCCTAGTGGATCTGAGGGATTTGCCGAACACAAGGAGCGAAGGCAATATCACAGTGTACGCGAAAAATGGCCGTATAACTGGCGGTGGAGAATTCTCTCCATCATTTGGCATCGGGACGTATCGGTCGTATTTCTGTCTCGATTTCCATGGGGCGGCCGTCAAAGATGCCGGTGTATGGTCCAACTCGCGAGCCTCCAGGGCGATTAGTCTGAACACTAAGCCAGGTGACAAGAGAAAAACACCGAGTGCACGGCCGGAGGGCGGTTGGGTACAATTCGAGAAACCTGGACAGGGAAACCAGATCCTTGCCAGAGTAGGAATGAGTTTTGTCAGTGAAGAGCAGGCCTGCGCAAATGCAGAACGAGAAGTCCCCAAGGCAGACTTCGATTCTCACGTCGCAGCTGCTGAGGCTGCTTGGCGCTCTAAGTTTGATGTTATAACCATAGAAGACGGCGGCGTCAGCGACGTCTTCCTTAAAGCATTCTGGAGCGGAATCTATCGTGCAATGATCAGCCCTCAAGACTACACTGGCGAGAATCCGTTCTGGAATTCTGGGGAGCCGTACTACGACTCTTTCTATTGTATCTGGGACAGCTTCAGGAGTATTCATCCGCTGATCACACTGCTGGATCCGCATAGTCAAACCCTAATGGTGAGAAGTTTGTTGGATATTTATCGGCATCAAGGGTGGTTGCCAGACTGTCGGATGAGCTTTTGTAAAGGATTTACGCAGGGAGGTTCGAATGCGGATGTTGTTATCGCGGATGCTTACTTCAAGAATATCAGCGACGGTATTGATTGGAATCTGGCATATGAGGCTGTGGTAAAAGATGCCGAGGTAGAACCGCCGAACTGGGATGTTGAAGGTACTATCTTCCCTGCACTTGCTTCATCACATGTCTAATATAGTTGACTCCAGGGCGTGGTGGCCTTGAATCGTGGAAGACGCAGGGCTACATTCCGACCGAGAATCTCGACGTCCTAGGTGTCGGAACCGAAACACGCTCAATCTCCCGCACTGTCGAATATGCATACAACGATTTTGTCATCGCGACTCTAGCCCGCGAGCTCGGCCACACAGCAGACTACCAGAAATACCTCGGCCGTTCTGGAAATTGGAAAAACATGTTCAAGCCGGATCAAAGGAGTACGGTGATGGGCGTTGACAGTGGGTTCGAGGGTTTCCTACAGCCACGATACATGAATGGCACATGGGGTTATCAAGACCCCATATTCTGCTCCCCCTTGATGGATTTTACAGGCTGCTATCTCAATCCTAGCGGCCGTGAAACGTACGAAGGTCCAGTTTGGTTGTACACATTCTTCGTCCCGGGCGACATGGCAGGTCTGATATCTACTCTCGGCGGCCGGGAGCGCTTCGTCCAGCGCCTCAACTGGCTTCATGAATCGGGCGTGCTATACATGGGCGACGAGCAAGCTTTCCTCAAGGTTTTTTTGTATCATTATGCGGGTCGACCAGCACTATCTTCGGAGCGCGCACACCAGTACATTCCCTCACTGTTCAATGACACCCTTGGAGGAATCCCAGGGAATGATGACAGTGGGGCGATGGGGTCATTTGAAGCCTTTGTTATGATGGGATTCTTTCCTAATGCGGGCCAGGACGTGTATTTTATCATTCCACCGTTCTTTGAGAGCATTTCGATTAAGAATGGGCAGACGGGGAAGACCGCGACAATCAAGAATATCAACTTCGATCCGGACCATAGGAATATTTATATTCAATCAGCGACGCTAAATGGGGTGCCATACACGAGGAATTGGCTGCAGCATAGGTTTTTCCTGGAGGGCGGCGTGCTGGAGTTGACGTTGGGTCCACAGGAGAGTGCTTGGGGTACGAAGCCGGAAGATGTGCCACCTAGTCTTGGGCCGTTTGGGTATGGAAATGGGACGGTGGCTGCAAAGACGACGAGGGGTGGGAAGGGGAGGTGGCAGATGCCTAGGATGGATTGGGACTTCTAGAAGTCAGTGAGTGTATTGATGTCAGCGTCCAAGGACGCAAAAGGACATATTCGGTCAAAAGATTCTGTTCGGTTTCGAAGAGCATCCACAAACCAGAAGGAGCATGTCTTGCATGTGCTGGAAGAAATGACTGTCTCATATTGGGTGCTCAACTCCCGAACAGCAGTGCATGCTTTGAGCACATTCTCATTAGCGAACAGAAAATGCCTTCACACCAGTACCGGGAAGAATGGTCCCCGCATGCAATTTCAAGGAACTTACCAGGCTCATCAGTCGTCGAGACAAGCTTCCCCAGAATCTGTCAACCACGGTACTGTTCCTCTCGAATAATTCCCGCAACATGTGAAACAATCTATGCATCTGGATACATCCGTCCTATCCCTAGGGAATGGCCTTTCTCATCCGATTCGCGATCCTGATGCTCGTTATCACGTCTCCTGCATATGAAGTCGAACTCGAGTCGTGCAATATGCAGGGCGGGCCGATTCTATCCACCAAGAGATAAGGGCGCATTTGATTTCGATATGGCGGTGAACAGCACATCAGCAAAGCAAGTGCGAATATTGCAGAAATTGACGCGTTCGATCCCTGAGATGTCGAACAATGTACTCATGCTGCGCCCTGGTTGACGTTGGTTTAGAGTTGTCTAGGACGGATCGACGTGTCTCCACAGCGGGAATATCAGTGGTGTTGTTTGGGAAATGCCGCAATATTGCGTTGCTCACGCATCCGATTTCTTTATGGAATAGGTTGTTGTACCATTACTGATATGGCGAAAAACCCGTGCGTCTAGGTTAGAACGAGGCAATATTGGCTCGAGTGATCGTGGCTGGGGCTGTGGATAGCGAGACCCAAGCTTTCATGCGGCACAAAGGAAAAGTCGGATCAAGTTCTCCACAAGCACTGATAACATGCAGCAACTAAACAGTCTTGCAATCGAGATAGCGACGCAACCCAGTACTCACGATGCGAACCAAGACATTGTTGAAAACAAACAGGAAGGTGCCGTTGCCGCGGTCATTGTGCCTGGATCAACGGCGTGGAGAGATGGAGCCGAATTTTCCGAGTTTAGTGATGAGCCCCACTCGTGGTACAGTAAGGCCCGGCCCCTCTTTGATCGCCAGTCTCATGACACGCACAGAAACCGTTGGAACATCGTGCCTTTGACATCGTGACGTTTTTGTCGTGTGCCATCCGGTTTTTGTACGTAATTAAAGCTTCTGGACCACCGTGAGCTGCGAAATGCCATCATTGCAACGCATTCCACGGTCCTTGCAGCATTACAGGCATCGAGAAGACATCGTGAGCAGTGGGAGCAGAACATTGTTGGAAGTTAGCGGTGGGTCTGTGACGTGGATAAGAAACCGCTTGCGTATCGAACCAGTCGAAGAAGCGAAAGAGGGTTTCTCAGAGTGGATATTCTTGGCTGCGGTTTCTTGCGGTTCAGCCCTCAGGAGCTTGCGCCTAGTTGCAGATCGAGGTAGTCTAGAAAGGGTCTCCCCGTCTCCTTGCATGCCCCATACTGTAGTACTTTGCAGAGCTTGCAGAGCACGCTTAGAGTACCTGAACGTCTGAGAGGACCGGCGCCAACAACGTGGTTCTGGCAACAAACCAACAGGTCCATAGACTGGCCAACATTCTGCAGATTGAGCCAGCTGGCTAGGGCCCTGCGGCACAAAGAAATATAGCTCATACCGTATTCAGGTAGGCTATAGTAGTGGCGTAGCTGCCGACGTCTACGGCGGCGGTGCACGGATGTTCCACGACAAGGATAGAATTGCAGCATCGTCATCTTCAACACGAATAGCGAATATGGCTTGTGTCATCGCGTCCCTTCCGGCAACCATCTTGGTGGGACCCATTGGAACGTGGCGAATGCTCAGTGACAGGCCTATGCAACGGCTCGGGGCGTTTTAGTCATGAGGTGCTACAGGTACTTGCAAAAGCCGAGCTACAAACGTCACGCGAGACGCCTCCCATCAGCTATTGCGTGGTACCGAGTAATGTAGCTTTCAGGGCTTTGTTGATTCCAGCAAATACCGGTCATGTCGCTGCCACTACAGGGAACCATAATGCAAGGAGCTGAAAGGAGTCTGGTGGTCAGCGGTGCCCCTGAGCCGTTGCATGGCATCACGGCTTCCCCAGACTTTCATTCGTGCTTTCCCGTTTTGGCGGTGTGGACCCAGGTGTGAAAATGGCGCAGGGCTAATCCGGGCTGCTCACGTATCTGTACTAGGGAATAATCTGCCGCCAATTACGTGGTTATTATTGGGCTCATCGAGATGCATGCACCGGCGTGAAACCTATCGTGACCGCACGATTCGTGCTGTTTCTCATTGTGCGGTGTGGTCCCTGGAATGCGAGTTTTTAGGTTGACAAGCTTCCCTCGGGTATAAAAAGATCGCTGCTGCCCACTCTCGAAGAAGCAAAATATCATCAAGACGTCCATCATCAAGAGTTTCAATCTAAACTCAGAACAAGACGGGATCGACACGAGAGAACTACCCTCATACAAACCTCGAACTACTCCACAGCACCAACCACCACCTATCATCCATCATGCCTGCACTTCCATTCAACTCTGCTACTCCTTCTCCCTCCACTTCTCCTACCTTATCATCGGCTACGCCCTCAATAGTTCTCCATCCCGCATCGGGTATATTTGATCAACCAGACTAAAGCTTTCAGTCTAATCTTTCAAGCAGGCGCTTCTTCAAAACGGGAGCTACACAAGTCCAAAGAGGACGCTGCGGAGGCGTACCGTCATCGCTACGCGCAATATCTCGCAGCGACTTTCAATATGTCGATACAAGCTGCCATGGCAGAGGCTGACACCCAGCTGGCGCCTCGTCGTTCATCGAGTGTATCTGAGGCTGAGTCGTTGAGGGAGATCTGAGGTGGAGGTGGACAAGGGGTCTGGCTTGGGGAGTACACGACTTTTACGAATCTGCATGGCATGGAAATGGTAATTGGCATTGGGATGGGGTCTTCGGCGCATACTCATATTCGTCGGAATCAAAAGCTTCTCTTCTTCTCGTGCCTCTTTTTGTGTGACGCGGAGCTTGGTGCTTTCGCTAATGTGATGCATTCAGGACGTCTTTCTCTTGGCTTTGGTCCACGTTCCATTCCTGGCTGGCCAACCCTTGGGGAAATCGCCAACAGTAGGCTCTTGGGATCCATTACTTGTTAGCTCAAGGCTTCGATCGTAGGAGGCGTTGATGTCGGTGCTTGATGTTTGTCGTGGTGCGATTGCCCCCACCCATCATCAACTGAGCGCCTGGGCCAGGTCCCCACGCTGTTTGAGGCGTATCGATAGGGAGGCTTAATGCTAACGACACAGGTAGCATCGCACGTTCTTTGGCGCACTCCTCCGTTACTTCAATCCTTCTTGCTCTTCAAGCTTTGCTATCTCGCTTACTTTCGCTTCACAGGGCGAAATCCGCAACGCGAATTTCGCAGCAACCGCAAACCTCGGCATACATACCTGGAGACTACCTACTGGCACGACTGGCTCGCCCGACGATATCGCGATTAGGTGCATATACTAGGCGCTGCGTATATACGCGTCAATGTCGAATAGTGTGCGTTCGCGAAAGGTATCATTGGTGGCACGGCGTCATCTTCAACCGAGCCAGTTGGATACGTGGCGAGCATCAGCAGGTTATTTTTCGTTACGAATGGCTTACGACCGTACAACGAGCACCAGCGGAGCATCATCTGTGTCCGACTTGCTGTCGCGCGCATTGCTAGTCTGCACAGAATGAGTATCCCGCGTGTTCGATTGCTCTTTTTAGGATGCGATTGACATCAACATCCTTAATGTCATACTGGCAACGCACTTAGTGCTCTAATGCCAACAGCCGAGACATCTCGGCACGGGGCTGTGTACCGCCGTATCGATACACAGATCCGGGAAGCGGCAAGATGTAATTCTTGGACTGGTCTGCCAAGATTCTTATCCTTCTATCAATGAGCAGCTTGGTGAGCCTCTACTTCACGGCCTTCTTCCCCCGCCTTCCTTTCCAACGCAGCCTTGGGTACTTGGCCAAAGGCGAAGCAGTAGAAGCAGCGCAGTGCGCGTGGGGGTTCCTTGAAGCTGTGTGTTACTATGCAGTTGGTCTCTGCATACAGTGATGCGGGTGTGATGAGGAGTCCCAAGCCTCTCCACGCTTGGGAGGACCCACGTTGCTTCAGTTAGCGTGCGTGACCCCGCCAAATCCTGGTAAGACGAACCGCCTATAACTGCTCCCTCGCGAGCGCCTTCTAGTGCTCCTCACAAACCGACACCACGAGTGTTATCGCATACTTGAATGGGTGAAACCGACCTGCCTACCGTCGAGGAGACTTCTCCCCAAGCTGAAGAACCCCCTATATGTGGTTTAAATGGGCCCAAATCAACACATCAACAAAGGCAACCCCAGCCGAACCCAGGCGATGGCGATACGCCACCTGCGCTCCACGCTCCGCACACCCTCTCCTTCGAAGAAGTTGCAGAGAAATTGCTCGTGGATATCAAGTAGGACTTATCAAGTGCAGTCGAACATCCTGTGGAATCGCTAACTCTGGTAGCCATGGACTCAGTCATGCTGAAGCGGAATCTCGCCTTCGGCTCCATGGACCTAACAAGGTTAAAGGAGCTGAAGGGCTATCCATGTGGAAAATTCTGTTAAGACAAGTGTCGAACAGTCTCACCTTCGTCCTCATTATTGTCATGGCCATAAGCTTTGGCATCGACGACTACATCGAAGGAGGCGTCATTACTGCAGTCATCTGTCTCAACATCGTCGTGGGATTCTGGCAGGACTATCGTGCTGAGAAGACCATTGAGTCTCTCAAGAAGCTCACCGCCCCTGAAGCTACTGTCACCCGTAATGGCACCCCCGACATTAAGGTCAAGGCAGTGGATCTGGTCCCTGGCGACATTGTCCAGCTATCCGTTGGTAGCATTGTCCCCGCCGATCTCCGTCTCATCGATAGCGTCAATGCTTTCACCAACGAAGCCTTCCTCACAGGCGAATCCATTCCTGTAGAGAAGACACCGTTGAAGAAGTTCGACGACGATGAACTTGCCACTGGTGACCGAACAAACCTCGCTTTCTCTGGCAGCGAAATGACCTCCGGTCGTTGTCGTGGCATTGTAGTTGCGACAGCCATGAATACTGAAGTAGGAAAGATTGCTACCATGCTTCGTCAGAAGAACGACAGCAGCGCGCAGTCTCAGAACTTCTTTGTCCGATTGTCCAAGCGATTTGTGAATGGCCTCAAAACTATTCTAGGTCTTGTAGGCACCCCCTTGCAAATCACATTAAGCAAGTTTGCTCTTCTACTATTTGGTCTCGCCATCATTCTCGCTATTATTGTCTTCTCTGCAAGCAAATGGCAGGTTGGTGGCGAAGTCCTCATCTATGGTATTTGCGTGGCGGTCGCAGTCATTCCTGAGTCGCTTATCGCAGTCCTTACGATTACCATCGCCGTTGGCGGCAAGGCAATGGCCAAGGCCAATGTCATCACCAGAGTACAGTCTGCCATCGAAGCCGTAGGCGGTGTCACCAATATCTGCTCCGACAAGACCGGTACTCTCACTCAAGGACGCATGGTCACGAAGAAGGCCATTATCCCAGGTGCTGGCATGTTTACCATTGATGGTATCACAGATCCATTCAATCCAGGAAGCGGCAGTGTGTATCAAGATGGTGCACGTGTTGCTTTGGACGACTTTACACCAAATACCATGCTCGCCAGATTCCTACGTACCATCGCTCTATGCAACAACTCCAAGGTCCTCCCGGCACTCGAATTAGATGGAGATTATTCGAGCGAGAAAAAGGAGGCTCTAGAGCATTCCATCAGTGAGGATGATCGCGACACGGATGGGTCCACCATACAGTCCATTTCACGACCACCTACTGCTATCATGCAGGGGCTGTCAAATGGGCCTTGGAAGGCTCACGGCGAACCAACCGAAATTGCCTTGCATGTTCTTGCCTCCCGTTTCGGTATGGGCAAGGAATATTTGCTGCGCACACATAATATCCATCTCGCCACAGAGTTCTCTTTTGATTCGACCGTCAAGAAGATGACAGTCGTCTATAAGGACAACCATACCGGTCACATGGACGTCTATACCAAGGGCGCTACCGAGTTCATGCTTCCCGTGCTCAATATTACTGAGCAGGAGAAATATGACATTCTTCAAGCAGCTGAGAACATGGCCAACGAAGGTCTGCGTGTCCTCTGCATAGCTCATAAAACTCTATTACCAGGCACAGACATTCATGAACGTGCTTCGGTAGAGAATAATCTCAGCTACATCGGTCTTGTCGCTATCTATGACCCGCCTCGCCAGGAAACCAAGGGTGCTGTGAAAGAATGTAAAATTGCTGGCATCACGGTACACATGCTAACGGGTGACCATCCCGGAACCGCACGAGCTATCGCGAGAGACGTTGATATTATCGACGACAGGACCCCGCCGTCCGCCGTTATGATCGCTCGAGAGTTCGATCAAATGACTGAAGAACAGATTGACGCTATGGAAACCCTACCTTTGGTCATTGCCAGATGTAGCCCGAAGACCAAGGTCAAAATGGTGCAGGCCCTCCACAGAAGGGGCCGCTTCTGCGTCATGACTGGTGATGGTGTCAACGACTCACCCGCCTTGAAGCAAGCCAACGTAGGCATGGCTATGGGCACTGGAAGCGATGTAGCCAAAGACGCTGCTGAAATGGTATTGACTGACGATAACTTTGCCTCGATCGTGAAAGCGGTTGAAGAAGGTCGACGCCTTTTCGATAACATTCAGAAGGTAAAGTTGTCTAATCTTATTACCTCTGAACTATACGGCTAACCCTTATAGTTCTTGATGCATCTCCTCATCTCCAACATTGCCCAAGTCATTCTCCTCCTCATTGGACTCGCCTTCAAAGACAACGACAGCCACTCCGTTTTCCCCCTCTCCCCCATCGAGATCCTCTGGGTCAACCTCATCACGTCCTCCTTCCTTGCCATCGGCCTTGGTCTCGAGGAATCCCAGGAAGACAGCATGTTCCGCCCGCCGCACGATGTCAAGAAAGGTGTCTTCTCCACGGAACTCATCACAGATAAATTCATCTACGGCTCCTTCGTGGGCGCATTGTGCCTGTTCTCTTTCGCCATCGTCGCATACGTAGGTCCTGGCGGCGGCAACCTCGGCTCAGGGTGCAACGAAGGCTACAACGACACGTGTGACGTCGTATTCCGCGCACGAGCGACAACATACGCGACTATCACACTCCTACTTCTCGTAACAGCCTGGGAAGTTAAGCACTTCTCTCGCTCCCTGTTCAACATGTACCCCAACACCGACCAAGGCGTTCCACGCGGTCTCTCCATCTTCCCTACGCTTTGGCGCAATCGCTTCCTCTTCTTCGCTGTTATCGCTGGCCTCGTCATCATGTTCCCTATCGTTTATATCCCTGTTATTAACGAGAAGGTTTTCAAACACGGGAGTATCACGTGGGAGTGGGGTGTCAGCTTTGGTGCGGTGGTCATTTACATCTCTGCTATTGAAACCTGGAAAGCTATTAAGAGGCGTTTTAAGATTTGGAGCGGTGCTCATAGGGTTATTAGCAGGGAGGATGCTGAGGCTAGAGCTGGGCTAGCGGGTGGACTGGTAGTGGCGGTGCAGGAGAAGTGAACAAGATTGGTGGCGTGAATTGGATGAGGGGATAAATTGCTTTGGAGGCGGAGGGAAACAAATTGTTCAGATGAATAGGGACGGGGCATTAGAATGTCACTCGTTGCGTTGCTGGGGGTTATGGGGGTTTACCTTTCCTTGGATTGACCCATGGCCTGTCACTATCGTCTACCTTGGCGTTGGTCGCATGTTCACGCTCGCTTCGATTGCATGTCTTTAGCACTTTAGCAATTCCAACTTAGTCGCTCCTTTATCTTGTCTCTAATTCTGACTACCATCATCTCCCTAACAGCCTTCACATTCATTGCCATCACACTTTCCGGGTTCAAGATCGTCAAAGGGTACAATAATCAAAGTATAGCCGATCGACCTTGAAGTCGTCCGACCCAGAGCCTACTCCAAATGTCCACTGAAACCTTTTAGTATGGCTTGTACCTGCCCTTCTCTTTCTCATCGCCTCGTCTCTTCTCCTTCTTCTCTTTCCGCTTCTCCTTCCTGTCCTTGCTCTTCTTCGCTGGTACAGCTTCCTCGTCAACATTCATGCTCTCAGCTTCAGAAGCCTTCCACGCACGGATAAAGCCATCTTCGCCGCAGGTGAATGTTGTTCGAGTCTGAATATACCATTAGATAAACGACGATGGACAATGAGGAATGCACTTACGTGGACATCTGTGAAAATATCGCGGACAAGTTCCTCGCCGTGAGCTCCTGGTAGCTGTATGCTCTGTTCAAGATTGATATCGTACTGCAGAGGGCCGCTGGCAGTATTCACGACCGGGATGAGATTGAGACTTCTTTCACTACACTTCATTAGCGTTTATGTGACTATACGAAAGTCTCGGACTTGCCTATGCTTCCCAGCAGCCACGAAAGGCTCCCCGCCAACCCAATGCATCTTGGCCAAATACTCGCAACCCAAACCCTCTCTAACATCACCAAAGGCCTTCGGAGTCGGCTCTTCTTCTTCCTCCTTTTGGCTTTGTAGCGCGTAGAAGCTCATCGTTTCGTCAGTGCCCAGCGCATAGATATCAGTACCAGGATACATGAACCCGGCATGTGCGATGGCAGATCGGTGGTTGATGACTTGGTACAAGGCGTCTTCTTCCTCGGCCTGTGATGTGTCGAAGATGTTAATAAGGCCATCTGTGCTAGAGGAGAGAAGGAGAGTAGGATGCGAAGGGTGCAGTTGTAGGGATGTGACGGTGTCGGTATGAGATTCTATATATGAACGCGTTGGGGCGGAAGGGTTACGTTGGTCCCTGCGGGTTGTTCAGTATCTAGATTGGCACAGGTTATGAGTGGGCGTACCAGACGTAGACGGGAGAGACGCCAGGGCCATCATCAGGGTTCTCGATGCCGGCAGCGATAAAGTTTTGCTGCGCATCGCAGACGAGTGATGAGATGAGTTTATGCGCTTTGCTCTTCGTTAGTTGGACGTCTCCTTGTCTACCTGAAGAAGCATCACGTACGGCTTTGAATTTCTAAAACTCTCTGCTTGCTCCTCTTGTCCCAAAATTTTATCAATCCTTCTCTTCCTGCAGTTGCCACTACGTTGCTCGGCGAGTCATTCGCCCGCTCTAAGCATGTCACCTTCTCATTTACAGACTTCGTGATACCGTCGGGCAGTAGGTTGAGCGTGGCAGCATCCAAGTAGCGCAGGGAGTCATCTGATGATATGAAGGCTAACTGATCGGTTTGTGAGTATGTGAGTGGGTCTTGTCGTGGCGCTGTGGAGATTATTCTGTAAATGTAAGAATTTGGCGGAAGCTGCGCGTCGGAATTGAATATCTGTGACAGTATCGCCATTATGAACAATTCGTCAGGTGCTGCTTTCGTTATGTCATTCACTGTGAAGATCAAAGCGAGTGGTGGTCATGGATGAAGGTGAAGAAAGAAATTTCGTAGCACAAAATGGGGTCACGATGTGCAGCGCTCATAATTCATGGCGCGAGCGCATTTATCTGATAACACTGATCTGAAGAGTAACTTGTAAGATGGAGATCGAGCGACATGGACATGGCAAAGCTGTGTAAGTTAAAAATATTTACGGTCAGCCTCGCACGCGTAGTAGAACGAACGTATTGCTCAAAAGCTTGGGAGGCGCGTTCCAGCTACTATCAGCCGACGAGCATTTGCACACACCGAGATAACGAATCATCAGATCATGAGCTTGATTACAGGGTTCATTCAGAACACTGTGTAGGAGTAGAGAAATATGTTGCCTTGATATGAAACTCGTGCAGCCACAGCTTTAAGACAAAACGAGCGATTAACTACGGGCGTCCCTCTCCGAACTCTCAGGATCCTAATCCACTGACATAACGCCAGCAGACAAACAGGCCGTCACTCCAACAACTCAGCACGCAAGCGCTCGTTGCCGGCGATATCGAGGTTCGTGAGAGAAGAAACTCCACGACGCGCGCGAAAAACTTTCGGGTATGGCAGGCGGGTGACTAAGCAATCTGTGTTCTGATTGGCTTACGAGTGTTTGAATGAGCCGTTAATTGATTGGGCGGCGGAAGACCTCGGGCATCGGAAGGTGCGAGATCTTGGCTTGTGGGTTTGAACGTCGACATCACCACTACAATTCGAAGCACGACACTCTCCACTCCGTCCATTGGTACATCAGCGTTGTGCAATGGCTTCTCAGCGCATATTCCAGCTCGGTCTGCGACGGGTGGCGGCGCCTAGTCTGAGGGCTCAGCCTGCCGGACGCATCGCGCAGCGGAGGTATGGAGAGCTCATGACAGCATCGCCGGGTATTCCACCGTGCCAATGCTAATGCTAGACACAGACTCGCGGCGACTCAACACGCTTCTCAGGACCAAGGCTCCGAGATCCTCGCAAAGCAACGTCTCCAACGCCCCGTCTCCCCGCACTTGACCATCTACCGCCCGCAAATCACCTGGTATGCCAGTGCCCTCAACCGCGTCTGCGGACTGATGCTCTCCGGGCCCCTCTACATCTTCGGTATCGCATACCTTGCTGCGCCCACGCTCGGATGGCATCTAGAGACGCAGTCCATGGTCGCGGCTGTTGCTGGTTGGTCGGCCCTTTCCAAGGCGGGCGTGAAGACGTTTTTTGCCCTTCCGTTCTTCTTCCATGGCCTGAATGGACTCCGACATTTGTCCTGGGATCTAGGCACGGGGTTTAAGAACCAGACGGTTATTCGGACTGGGTGGTCGGTGGTAGCGTTAACGGTCGTGAGCAGCGTGTACTACATCTTCATTGGTTAAGCGGGTATGAGAGGAAAGTAATAGGATAAGAGGAGGCAGAGAGAGAGAGAGAGAGAGGGGGGGGGGCCAATCTCAGAGTGCAAAGGCGGATGAGCTGATGGGTGTGTTTGGAGCATTGGAGGTGGAAGTACACCTGAAGCGGATGAAAGGGCGGCATGACCTTGTACAATCTGTGCGTCAAACGAATAGACATTGTTTTGTGTTTTTGGACGCTATGCAGCTCAAATAAACAAATGAAATGACCTGACAGTACTTGGCACTGGTGGATCGTAGTCTCTTGCCATAGTCTCATCATTCCTAGGATCCACGCGAGATAGCAGTGTGTAATTGGGCGTGGCTTAGGATTATATCGATTTCAGATACTCTGTCGCTTTGTAACATTGGGGGTGGCTACACTCTCTACGCCCAGCATTGACGCGACTTGCAGTACTTGTGCACGATTGCACTCATCCACATTACCTTCCATTGTATTGACTGAATGTGACAGGAGGGCTGAAATTATACTAGAGATATGGACAAAATCTCCCCACCCAACAACTGAACTCTTCTCGCACACATGGTAGGCTTAGCCGTTCTTTTTTCGACGATGTTGCGGCATGGTGTCATCGATGGGCCGAACAAAGAACAAACCGCGGCCGACACGTGAGCGCGTGTCTGGGTCGGGTAATTGGCGCGTGTCCCACTCGGCTGAATTGTAGACTTGCACCAACACGGCGTCTTGGAGTGCACTCTGTGAGATGTGCTCTTGCAATGGCAGAATCGCAGGCTTTCACTGTTCTTGCGGACACACTGTATGATGTGAGTTATCACTTCTTGCTCCGGCATCAACGCCAATGGCGCACGGAGGCGGACATCCTGGCTCGCTGCGCCGATCCTCAATCGCTCACCTCACTGACCATCAACGCCACATCTAGGATCCGTCGCAACTTTCTCAGGCCCTCAGGCAGCGGGCAGGCAGCGACAAGCCGCTCCATTTCACCACCTCGACTGAGAGCGCCCACTCAGGCAACACCTGCACTGCCTCTGCCTTCGCCGTACCGCAGCAATTGAGCCGCGCCGTCGTCCCGCACCAGATACCCGTCGTGCTTGCCCAGCTTGATCACGCTCTTTCCTCACGACGCGTCGCACCCGTGAAATATGTCAAGCCCGCTCTACCTCAACACCACAGCGCGCCAACGAGTACGGGCTTCGTAGTGGAGACGGCCGGCGCTCCCAAAATGCATCACAGCTTCAACGGAATGGACGCTCCAGGCGATACGCAGCCGGACAGCCAGATGCACAAACAATGGACAAGCGGTGTCTTCCCGACAATTGAGGCAAACAATCGTGGCCCTGGTCCAAAATCGCTGTTCACAGAGCATGTGGAAGAGGAGGAGGAAGACGACGACTTGCCTACAGATGAAATCGAAGCCCCAGAGTCGAGTCAGCAGCACAACAACCCGACTGTAACGAGTCCAACCGTGATCGATGTCGACGATCGAGCCCCGGCAGAACTACACAGCCTTGCGCTGACCAGCCCGCTCAAGTTCGAGACGCCCGCATTGGCAGGCAGGAAGAGAGATAACTCAGGCCAAATATTGAGCTCCGCAGCGCGGACAAGCACAACTCCTGGCACGGTCGCTTCAGCATCTGTGTTTTTCCCAGCGGCGTTCGGAACTGGGGCGATTGCGGGGGGCCCGCTGATGTCTCTCACTCAGGCATGGCAAAATACGCAGGCTCCTACTTCCCCAGCTGTAGACGGAGCGAGTGAGGATGTTGTCTTTACACGGCCTTCTCCGAATTTCACCAATGCCCGCCATTCAAGCCCGATACCGGCGTATTCTAGTCCTATCAAACCTATGCGACCCGAAACCCCAAGGTCCGATCCTGTCGTGCGATCTTCGAGTGAGCCTCGAGCAGAGTATGTTACGATGAAACAGTCACAAGAGAAACGGAAGCTGTCAACGGAAGACGAGCGCGTTATGGCTGTAGAGCAAGACAGCTGGGAAGAGCTATCCGTTAAAGTGAAGCGGAAGAAAGCCAAGGCGCAATTTCACCAAAGGGCAGCCAGGTCTCTTTCCAACATTTCGGCACCAACGCCGCTAGTCCCACTATCAGGTCGGAGGCGCACGGTGAATGCTAAGTACTCATCACCAGTCAGAGCAAAAACACCACGAAGGAAGGCTCGTGCGGATCCACAGGAGGAGGATGATTCTATGGACGAGCTTGCGCAACTGACGCTGATGAAGAGGCACGAGACTGAAGAATCACCCGATGAGTTGTCTCAGGACGTACCGTCCACCGCACGGGCCCCAGTGAAATACAATAGCAACCACAATAGAGTGCAGGTGCCTAAGACTTCTTCACATCCTCACCTTACTCCTTCGAACCAAATTTCACGCGACTCCTCTCAACAAGCAACTCCTTCCTCACAACTGCAACGCGAATTGCAATTGCGACCGCCCGGATCACAGTCACTCCTGAGAGGTACACTTCGACCATCAAGCAGCAGAGATTCTATTGCTATTATGGACTCACAACCGGATGCGACGGCCGATTATCAAAGTATGCCCCGACCCAAGTCCCTACGCTTCCCTTCATCACCATCGACAAATCAGTACAGCATCAACCAGACTACAATGGGTATGAAGACTGGATATACAAGCCAGGTCATTTCTTCGTCGATGCCACCCATGCCGCCAAAATCTAGCCCCACAGAGGATGATGATGCGCTGAACGAAAAGAAGACAATCGTAGAAGAAGAGCGTGTGCCCAGCAGTCCTCCGATGTTGACAGACAAGGACGTTGGTACGCCTGAGGAGGAGATTGAGTACGATGAACATGCTTATGACGAGTATGCCGAAGGTCTAGAGAACCAGGGAGCCGCCGGGCCCTCAACTATCGATGAAGACGTACTCATGGACGAAGACGAGGATCTACCTATTGCTAGGCGAGAATCCGATAAGGAAGCAGCTGAAGGCAAGGAAGATGATGCGGCTGAAGATAGTGAGCTGGACTTGGTTCAACCCCAGAAAGTAGATCTTGGCACCGATCAGGACGTACCAGAAGCATTAGGACATGGCCAACCCGAGAAGAATATCTACCAAAACGAAGGTTACAGCAAAGAAGATGAGACTGCACACGTGCCTCGCATGCAACGCCAGAACACAGTCCCAGAGACGGATGCGCTGGACGAGACACAGCCGTCTTTCTTTCCGGACAATGTCCCAACCGGGTCTGCCGACAGATCTGAGATAGCAGATAACACCAACAGCACGGATCCATTCCAGACCGCTCAAGAGGAGCAATATGGGTCGCAATCCAACAGACCTGCTCCTCTCAGTTCGAAAGAGGAGGGGAGTGACGCAATCCAAGTTGACGATCGCATTCGCTCCATCAACGACATCCACAATCTGCCAGAAACTCAACAGTCAACTGCTGAGGACGAGATAGAGATGCCTCGCCTGAGCGGTCTAGATGTAGATGAAGGAGACCACTTGAGACCTGGCTCTTCGCCGGCGCCGCCTTCTGCGAAACGGCGAAAAGTCACGTATACAGCAAAGCGTAAAGTCTTTCGTAGCCCAGTCAAGTCCCTGAGCGACTCGGACCCGCTATCTGATCCTCCACCCTCGCCACCTTTCAAACTCGTTCAGCAAGCGCTGGAGGATACTCCACCAAGGGCATCAGTTCAAGAACGAGAAGAACAGGGTGGTCTTACAGTAGTGCGCGTTAGAGAAGAGGTACAAGCTCGGTATTCCAGACCAGCAACTCGGAAGTCTAGGGGTCGTTCTCAATCCTCAAAGCTGCAGGCTCAGAGGAAAGGAGCTCTCAAGCCGATCACTAGAGAGCTTCTTCAAAGTTTGTCTTCCCCGAACAAGTCGCCAGCAAAGCCGAGAGGCTCTGTCACAAGTCGAGCGAGCACACCTCTTTCGCCAAGTAGACGAGGCGCGGGTACTAGAGCCGCTCAAGATAACATTGAGAAGACCGATGCCGACGATGAGACAGACGAGCTTGCAGGTCCCACACCCCAAGTTACCAGCGCTGAGGCATTCGTCGCAGTCACGTCAAATCGAGACGAAACGCCACCTCGAAATGTGTTGGTACCAAATCGAGTCTTCGCTTCATGGCCCGGTAGTCACTACTATCCAGCCACATGCATCGGTCGATCACTATCCCGCCAGCTTCAGGTCCGCTTCGATGACGGCAATGTGACGAGTTTAGATGCTGTACATGTTCGCGCACTCAATCTCCGAACGGGAGACCAAGTGAAAGTCGATGAGCCCGGAATGAAAAAGAAAACTTATGTGGTAGTTGGCTTCAAGGACAAAATTGATGATCTCGATGGCGAAGAATTTCCCACTACTGATCAGCTTGGATATGCTACCATTGTCCTAGAAGAGAAACGGAGGGACAGTCTGCCAGCGGCCAAAGCTGTGCTAGCAGCGGAACACATCTCAGTGCCCATGGCGAGCATCTACCTGACAACTGGACTATGGACAAGGCTCCGCGATCGATTATTCAGCTTCTCACCGCCAACGTCTCCGAACAAGACTGCTTCTCGCATTGGCACTCCAATAACGGAGCCGCTTGAGATGCCGTCCTTTACTCGAAGGGGAACAACAGCACCTTCGCTGTTGAAAGATGCGACTACTCGCGCGGCGTCCGTTGCTTCGACTGCTCGATCTGGGACTAACGTATTCTCGCATATGGCATTTGTACTTACATCAACTGCCGCAGACATCGATAAGGAGGCCATCGCAAAGCTCATCAAGACTAATGGTGGTCAAGTTCTCGAGCACGGCTTCCATGAGCTCTTCGACTACGAGTCTGCTGAGGTGCCATCGTCTCAGAGCAGACGAAGATCTATCTCAGTCGATGAGGGGTCTATGGGACTGTCACTCAAACATTCGCACAAGGATCTTGGATTTGTTGCATTAATCTCCGACTCTCACTCCCGCAGTACGAAGTACATACAGGCTCTCGCCCTCAACGTTCCGTGTCTACATCTCCGCTGGATTCAGGATTCCCTCGCCGCAACTCGCGCCGTACCGTTCGCAAAGTATCTCCTACCTGCCGGCGTCTCTAAGTTTCTGGATCCCAATGGGGTCATCCGCTCGCGCACGATGTCCATTTACGACCCAGCCGGTGATGACACATCCTTTGCCCAAACAATCCAAGACCGCGACCTTCTCCTTCACAACCAGACCGTGCTACTCGTGACTGGCAAATCCAAAAAGGAAATTGAACGACGCCAACCTTTCATCTTCCTTACGCACGCTCTCGGCTCCGCAAACGTAGGTCGCTGTGCAGACCTCGCCTCTGCTGCGCAAATGCTTACCGATGGCCAATGGGACTGGGTGTACGTCGACAACGGCGAAAGGGGAGTCGCGGACGCTGCTGCTGAGCTCTTTGGTAGATCGACTGGTGGCAGTAAAAGTGGGCAAGCAAAGGCAAAGAAAGGCAAAAAGAGGAAGGCAGAGGAGAGTGATGAGAAAGAAGAGCTGGTAGCGCGCGGGGAGCTAGCCGGGCGCAAAGTCCGCATTACGTGTGCTGAGTTTGTTATTCAGAGTCTAATTTTAGGCGCGTTGATTGAGGAGTGAGTTTGTGCAGGTTCTTTGGCATGGCGTAACGGAAACGGATGGATAGTGTTTATTTGTAGCGTTACACAGACGGCGTCTGTGTTTCCCGGGATATTTAGGTGATTACATTGCGGCGCGTGGGAGCCTTTTCTTCCATTGCGTCGAACGAGAGCTGCGCGACGATATGCACTACTTTTCAACCACAAATTTTGTGGTGGATATGCGAGATCAATGTTAGAGCATATGTTTCTACCATTTCACAACCAAAAAATGGCGTCATTGCCGTGACCTTTGAACCTTTTGCAAAAACTGTGAGCAAAATACTTATTTATATTCTAATATATTTCAGAATACACAGATATGTAGAAATGGGGTATCATCACACACGTAATCGTCCCGAAAACCCCAAACTCACTTTCCCTCTTCAACCGTGCCTGTATGTACTTGAACCTTCAACCCTTCCTTCGCATAGATATGAATAATCCTCTCCTGAGAGTCAAAATCGAACGTGCCTAGGCTGCGGTTCCCACTCGCATTCTTGAGCGGGGTAGAGATCCTTCGCCGCTTCGATGTAGGCGGACTGATCAATTCTGCGCAGCTGCGTTTATTTGCCGTGGAGGAAGAATCACTTGATATAGGCATTGATGGTGATGCTGAGATGGAGCCTGATGGAGGCAGTGCGGATGGTTTTGGCGTGCGGATTTGAGGAATATGGAGTCGCTCTGAGGTGTCTTTGCGGACGAGTACACGCAGTTCCCGAGATGCTCGGATGCCTTTGCCTTGCGTGCTGCCTTCCCCGGAGCACTGCGTGGACGACACAGTTGTGTAGGTGTGTTGCTGCGTCTCCTGAATGACAGCATCAGTAGGCGTATGTTGCATCGTCTCTTGTGTGGTCCGAGGAGCGGTTTGCTGTGTCGTCTCTTCGGTCGTGATGGTGACTTGGGAATTATCCATCTCTTTGAAGTATTTCTTCACTAGCAGCGCAACATCTCGTGCATGGCTATTGAGCTTGTCCGCATCAGGCACGCCCCATTTCTCCTCAGCCATGCGCTCGAGATCGTCCATGGTGACTGCATCTTCCCATGTCCTGTCATGGTGGATCTTCTTAATGCGGGGATGACGCAGCATCTCGAATGTCTCGTTTTGGACCGTCTCGAATCCGCCACCGAGGACTTCCGCCACAAATGGCTTCTTAAAGGCGATGGCCATATGCCGACCATAACCTTTTGATTGCTCAACGTCGTACTCATCAATCGAACCATGCTTGTGCATCACAGCTTGCCGAACAAAGCCCTGTATGTTCAGATACCTGACGTCAGGCTTCGGTATACATTTGTCAAGACTTAGTGAAGCCACAACCTTGAATCTTGGCTTCTGCCGTTTTCGTTGCACGTCTGCTTTATTTGTACAGCATGCTAGATAGAAATGTGTCCAATAGAGGGGCTTAAGATCCGTCTTCGGAGCAATCAGTGGGTCGAAGCTCGCTCCGATGATAGCGAAGTCACCAAGGTCACGCTCACCACCCATGTCACTAAGGTGATCCTTCTTCAATTTGATAAAGAAGCTCGTCTGACGATGTCCCTGTCTCGAAAGCAATGGAAAGTAGGGCGCATGCACCGGCTTTAGAACAAGTCCTTCTTGGCGATCGGCAAGGTTCCGGGCGAATACCTGCTTGAGGTCTATTATGCCGTCCCCTGTCTTAAAGTCGAGCAGGGTCCACTCCGAGCGCATTGATCGGCCAGGTATGACATGGACAAGGTCCCTTAGTATCCTGCGGCGATCCTGTAGGCAATGACGTAGAATTGGTTCTTCGTCCAGTAATAGAACGTCAAAAAAGACGACCATTAAATGTTCCCACTCATGTGGTAGAGAGTCTTGGAGTGTGCCAATGAAGGATCCTGAGCGGGAGATGTGCTTTCGAATCTTTGAGAAAGGCAGGATTCTTTTGTCCCTGTCGCTGTAGACCACCATTTCACCGAGAACGATGCACTTCTTCTTGAACAGACAACCAGAGCGACCGATACGTAGGGCGTCCCGAATGGTGCTGTGCAATGGTTCGCGATCTGCAGTAGCGTCCTTGCCGTTCTTAGAGAAGATCTTGATTTCATTGCCCGTGTTGTCCGAGTCTACGTGAATCTCACAGTACTCTCCGTCATACTTGACTTCAGCGACCCAGGCTCGTTGACCCACTAGCTTAAAGCAATGCTTGAATGACCAAGCCTTGTGAAACGTAGGACGCCCTATTTTGACACCGACTGCTGCTTTCAGCTTCCGTGCTGCTTCTATTCGCATCTCGTTTTCATGTGAGGGGTCTGGCTTGGGAGGATAGGAGCTGAGCTCTCCTCTCAGCATATTGAAAACGGTGTCGAAGTCGTTCTGGAACATGAGCAGATCTGGCAGTAGGAAGTGATATTGCTCGTAGACATATTTCTCATCCAGCTCGATGGTGCAGTGGTCTCTTAGTATCAGTCGAACGAGCCATTTTGCTTCCCAAGACTCGAGCCTGACCAATAATTCTTTCAGCTCAGTATCGGTTTGGACGTGCCAGTTCCGCTGCTTCTGAATTGCTTCGTCAGAGAATCTGTATCTTGCTGCTAATTGCACTAGCAATTGATCAATCCTATCTATGGGTAACGCGCGCTTGCTGCCAAAAGTACCATCCCAAGGCCTCATTGCGCGTTCCGTATATGCGCCAAGGTCGCCATATGTTCCGGTCTTCCATCCATCGAACAAGGATCTTTGACCGTGGTTGAAAGCCAGTAGCTTGGTGAGCTTTTTTGCAAGCAGAGGTGCTTGCAGGCCATACACTCGATCTTTCCTTCGGTGCGGAAACAGGGCAGACAAGACAGCGCCCCCTTTGGTGACTGGATCATCGAGCGCCGGTCTTTGGTTGGCAAACCAATTTGAGATAATTTGGCGGATACCCTCTGTTCGTTGTTTTTCAGAAACTCGTGGCTGGCGTGTAGATATGTTCTCGACGCTTTGCAGAAGACTGCAGATGGCGCCGAAGGTAATAGTCATATGTAATGATGATGATATGTTGAGTGGCCAGTAAAGGTCTTCTGTGCTATCAATACAGAGCTGAGGTGTGTTAAGGTTGAGGTTGAGCACTAGCAGCAATTCTGGAGCCTCTGGAGTAAGAGCTGAAGACGCACTTACTTCTGAGGGGCCTGACCACCAGAAGTGTGGATCACTGATTCACTCGCCCTCACAAGACTGAGTGGGTTCGTTTTGCGTACTTAAAAGCCTTGTTGGGTATGCTATTTCACTTCCCTAGATATGTGCCTCGAAGGCTGGCAGTTCATCAATGCGTACACTCGGGTCTTTAATATCGCCAACATAGTAGCGATAGTGTAAACCGCCGCAGAATTTGATCCGGTGTAGGTATGAATCTGGGTGCACCAAGCTTTGAAACTCCCGGTCAGCGCTAGCTTTGCGGAGATAAAGGAAGGGACAATTAAACAAGTTGTACGGACAATGAATATACAAGAAAGGCGCGTCTCCAGAGAGCCTCAAAGGATGAAAGGACCATGGTGGGGTGCACGCGCTCTGTTTAATGAGCATAACGCGCTAATGCAAGACATCACGGGATTACGCGCATGAGCCGTACCAAAACCGAACGCGGCTCATTCCCACTTCTTGTCCTACCTCAAAGCAGCTGTTTTCGGTCTCATTCAAATTCTCAGCATCATGCCTCAGGCATATACACTGCAACTCGAAAAGGGAGTAGTTCACATGCAACATGCCCCATCGGCGTTCAACCCCTCATTGATGCCGATGTCCCCTGACGTCATGGCCAATATGGACCAATGTTGGCCCGTCTCAGCATCGTGCATTTATCATCTCGCGCGTTTGATTGACCGAGCGCAACTATGTGCCGAAGCGAAGCGAGGCATTGCCGGGCAGTTCCCATCCAATACATAAGTCGACTCGCTGTAGAGGCGATATCTGCTTTGACGCTTGAGAACCGTCGGCTACACTTGGCCTATCAGAACCTGGAGTAGTCGCGCTTAGGTATTGTTTGTCCTAGAGATATTAAGAGAGTTCGAAATGTGCAATTGCGCTGACAAACTTGAGAACAGCATCCAAATCAACCAAATCATTCTCGTAGCACAATGAGCGCAGAGGCTAATCCCCACGACCCTCGCTCGGAGGCGTCCAAAAAGCGCGATCTCATCGCACGCGGTGACTACACACCCACACCCGCGGGCAAAGTAACTTTCTTCGTTCTTCGCGGTATTGATCCCTTTCTTCAGTACGCGATCCTCGCCCATGGCCTCGGAACGTCTACCCTGCATCGCTTGGGGCTGCGAACACTCCCTCCTGGGCTCCCTGCGCACACAGGCATTTCTCTTATCGACGGTTTGGGGCTGTCGCCGTACAGACTAGTGCTTTTGGGGATGGCGGTTGGCGCCGCTGTCAAGCAAAACATTTGGGTGAGCGCACTGTCAGGAGAACCAATGCCTGTTGGAGGTGCTGTCATTATTGGCGTCTTCAATGCGCTCTTCAACAGTCTGAGCTCTTACGCTTTCCTGCTCTCTGCAACATCTGCCTCGACTGAGTCGGACTTCCCTCAGCCATCCCTCATTATTGGCAGCTCATTGTATGTTGTCGGAATCCTTACTGAGCTTGTGGCCGAGATCCAACGCAAGCGCTTCAAGTCAGATCCCAGAAATAAGGGCAAGGCTTATACCGGAGGTTTATGGAAATTTGCTCGACACATCAATTATGGGGGATACACGTTATGGCGAGCTGGATACGCCATAGCCGGAGGTGGTTACGTGCTTGGCGCAGTCGTAGGCGCTTTCTTTTTCGCAGATTTTGCAACTCGCGGTGTCCCAATCCTGAACGAATATTGCGAAAAGCGCTACGGCGTGGCATGGGAAAAGTTTAAGCAGGATACACCTTACCGCCTAATTCCATACGTTTACTAGTCGGCAGGGCATGCAGAAAATGTATATGTTGTCTTTGCAGGCGTCCGAACTTGGGGTAACTCAGGTATTGTCGGAAATGAACAATGTTTCCGGTCTTTTTCAGCACACATCTTACCTTGTTGTCTCGCATACACAAGCTAACATACCAGTTGCACACTAGCTGAATTATTGAGAATGTACAAGGCATTGCAAAGTAGCACCGAAAGCGGGCCGAAAGACACGATGTGCTCGGGAGGACTATTCCCTCGCCGATAATGCACTCGGATGCAGCGGAATCACACACCTACACTCGATCTGTACTATCACTCGCCGTGGGCAGCGGGACATTGACTTGGCTTTGGGGCCAACACCACACACTGTCGTATAACAACCATAATGCCACCGGAGATTCTAAATTCCTGGCAAACTCAGATCCCGATGAGGCAGTCCACGATAAGGTCTTAGCTGCTGTGATATACAGCCATTGTAGCACGATGCAGGGGCTTTCTACGTGCCCCTGTGGTCAGGTCTCTGCTGCGGCTCGCCGCAGTACAGCATATTGTCAGCTACGAGGGAAAATTAACACATACATCGAATCACGATAGCTAAAGACTAGCCAGGCTACTACACTATTCGATCGTCATGCCTCTACTACCTATGTTAATTTCCCGTGGTAGGTGACCACCTGTTGTAGATCAAAAGGGTATTGACTTAAGCGTTGGGCCAACTATGCAGGTGAGCGATCGTCGACACCAAATCTCAAGCGGTGTGCCCATGTACCAACAAGTTGGGACACTCCTCAGTGCTCGACAGCAGCAAATATGATGGATCCACTACCAATCATCCAACATGGTGTTCAGCTCTACTAGCGGTACCCTATCAGAGCATCGAGGAGTTACGTCCACACGTCGACACCTTCTCGTGGATTTGGGGCGCATCTGCAGAATCCAGTCGTCATCCAGTACGCAATGCTCTACAATGCTCACTGTAATCGAAGAAGAACAACGCATGCATCTTCTCGCTAATCTTCTCATGCCCACCATAGTCGGATGCAGTTGCAAAATCATTGCTGGAAACGGTTGGCTTATAGGATAGTCCATAGCTCAACAATCTTGACACATAACAAGCAACGATCAGCAACAGTTACCGAGATCAGCTGAACAGGGACCCTGTGGCGGGACGATGTGTTACGCCACGCGAAACTTCTCCAGTTTTCCAGAAATACATTTTCCATTTTGAAAAGCGCATCTCCACATTTTTATCGATAAATGATGATCAGGAGGTGGCTGTGAGAGGTTTCGGCGATCCGCGAGAATGATTGTGCGATGTCGCCTATTCGGGCCATGGATCTCGCAAGAGCCGCATCATTTGTGGTGAGCATTACGAACATGGACTTGTTCGGTTGCAGTCTTGCGGTGCTGTTGGAGAGCGGGGAACCAAGGACGGCGGATTGCTGGTGCATTGCCTTGCATACGTGCAGGCCCCGCTCTCCTCCTAGTTTCCCACGGCGGCTCAAGCAGTTCATCACATCACGTCTGGCAACTGTGCAGGAGTGAAACAGCGCAAGTTGCTTCAGTTGCAGAGGGCTGGCCTAGAACTTGGTCAAGCCCCTG
The DNA here is from genome assembly GCA_033682645.1 of Phoma sp. ATCC 74077. Taxonomy (NCBI): domain Eukaryota; kingdom Fungi; phylum Ascomycota; class Dothideomycetes; order Pleosporales; family Didymellaceae; genus Phoma; species Phoma sp. ATCC 74077. The sequence goes on from JAWDJC010000018.1 coordinate 800,257, forward strand.
GGAGAGAGAGGGGTACAGCTTATCGCCGTGTCAGCTTCAAACGAGGTAGATGCCATGGTCTCCTTCAGATATTGCTAATGAGGCATTTTGACTCTCGACCTGAGGTCATCGCGTCCAAGATGAACCCGGCGCTTGGAGCCAGCGCAGTAGAAGAGGCGACACACGGCCGGCACCCAAGCGATTGTCGGAGGTAGCAACTCGCTATGTACAGCAGGTAGTCACCTACCAGGGGAAATCAACATGGACCGAATCACGATAGCTACAGACCAGCCAGGCTACTACATAATTCGTTCGCTGTGTTTTCACGACCCATGTCAGTCCTCCCGCCGTGGGTGACGACCTGCTGTACTTTGGAGTAGCCACTGCAGCGGCAGCGATCATTCTCTGGGCAGCGACTCAGCGGCCGCCGCGACGCTCGCGCTCACTCGGTGCCACGTTTGCCGATGATTCGACGCGGAGAAGCAACCTCGTGTGGAATGATCGTGAATGAAGCGATATGCAGACAAGGGCCGTGACCAGGGACGCACGGCGCGATGCCCCTGTCGTTGCAGGCCATAGGCAGAGTGGACTCGGCTGGCGGCTGTTTCGACTACGGTACTCTCTACAAGGTCGACAATTCAAGTTTTGTAGCGTTAGCAGAAGGATGCTATGGACGTGCTAGGGAGGGGTCGACTGTCCCGCAGCGCTGAAGCACTGTAAAGCGGTTGACATTTCGTCATTGACAGCCCATGGGTGGAGACAAGTTCGGTTCACATATTTCTAGCGTGATCGACTTTCAACGGCAAGCACGGAGGGAAATAGAAGTACCAGTCTCTTCGGCCTCTGCTCCGCTGGTGGGAGCTGCTTTCTGCGCATTCCTTCATTCCGCGTCTGCTTACGGTCACATTGCCTCCCCTGTCCTTTCGCTACTTCACGTCTCGCGTACGAGAGCCAAATTCACCGGGCTGAGAGCAGTGCTGCCGCCGCTGCAACCTCGGATTGGGCCGAAGACGGATATGTAAGTCAGCTTTGGCGCCATTCCATCTCCACCACGCGCTGTTCCCACGTTGTGCTGGTGCCGACGGCACTCTGTACGCCAATTTGTTGCAAGCATCAGCTCTGGCGTCAAACATTGAAAAATCGCTCGTGTTCGCCGTGTTCACAGCTGACGCTTCTTTGTTTAGAGTAAGCTTTTCTTTAGCTTCCCTGAAGTGGTTCGACGCCTCTGTCTTAAGGCACTTCCCGCCCACGACACAGTAACCACAACCCCGCTCCGACGTTTCCTCTGCAGCGCCCTCGAAGATTCTGCGTTGCTCTGTCTGACTGCCCGCTGCCTCAGCATCACCAATTCGTACATTCTCAGCATCAAGCCATCGCCGGAAGCGGTGGGAGTCTAAGCGCAGGCGGGCGACGCAAGCGGGGCGCCAAGCACACGTGCCTATCACCGTAACCTCTACATAAACACTGAGACTCCTTCCCATTGCGCTGCAGCCCTGTGCTGAGTGCATTCACGGTCCTTGTTTTTCTTTTTATTCTATTTGACGCAGTCGCCTTGACGTCAGGGCGCTGATCCGCGTTTCACTTCCCGCGATCTTCAAGCGAGGGACGCAGAGTCAATCAAACATGCAGACGGCTGTGATGGCGCAAACCCCCCAAGCCCCAGCGTATGGAGCAATACCAGTCCGCCGCAAACCCATAGCACACCCCGGGATCTCAGTGCGACCGCCGCAGCAGCAGATGTACACCGAAGCGCAGCTGGGCCACTCACGATCACGAACGACCAGCTCTGGTGTATTCCCTACCGGCACCGCGTCACCTACCACAAGCACCATGAATTCCCAGTACCCGTCCCAGTACCAGACCAGTCTTCGCCGCACGCCTACCTCTTCAACGAGCTCGACCACCGGTACGCCGAACCGCTCCAACAGTGGCGCTCTCCGCCGCTCCTCCTCCGCGCGCTCTGGCAACTCGCCAACATCCTATGTTGCATTAATGCGGAAACAAAAGGCCACGGTCTGGTGTGACAGGGCCCAATATGAAGATCCCCGTATACTCGCGCAGCAACGGCAGGCAAAGATGAGGGCAAACATGGAGGTCGCCGGCGGCCCCCACCACGCGCCACCGCGAAGTGCCTCAGGAGGCTCAAGCATGACTGGCGGCGTGAGATCCAAGATTGGCCGTCACCACGGACTACCAAAGGCATCACTATACGCGCCAGTTACATATGCCGGGTCTGGCGTGCCCATGCGCCTCAGCGCCTCAGAGGTGGATGAAGGCGACGACGAAGACGCCGCGTCAATAGGCAAGACTGGAGGCCCCTACCACCACCGCACCGGTTCTGGACGCAGCTCCCTTGGTTCGGGGCGCCGCGTATCCTACGCCAACCCCGCCGGCCGCCTCTCGTCCAACTCCACACCCCCTCAGAATTCGTCACCAGAAGACCTCGGCGATCTTGAAGAAGAACCCACTCCGAACCCCGACTACGATCCCAACACTGGCTACTTTGTTGAACACACCAAAACCAACCTTTCGACTGGTAGTGGCAGTAGTGGGGAACGCAACTTTGGCGATGTGGGGCAGATGCCACAGAGCCTTCCTAAGCCAAATCAGGATAAGAAAGGAAGTGACGATTTGGTACGCAGGGGAAGTGTGGACGAGCGTACCATGACGATGGGGACGCGTCTTTTTGTTGCGAATCCCGATCTTAGCGATTGAGCTGGCAGATTCTATTCTACGATACCCGGAAACGAAGCGAATATACACGATGTGATTGGTTATACTTTTATGTTGAGAATGACGGAGAAGCAAGCAATATACGGTGTTTTGAAATTTCCAGCATCTTTCTCCATCATTGAGGCGCGGTGATGTTTGGGCATTACTTGCATGGTCCTGCACTGCTGCTTAGAGTTTCTTTGGTCTTTTGAGCTTAGCATGCGCGCTTTAGGTAATTTGCGCACCCAGGTGGCTGCTCGTTGATACTGTATATACGTCGTTGGCTTAACGAAGACATAATTATCTTACTACCCGAAGTCTCCATGCATGTTTAACATATCTGTGGTCAGTCACAGTTATTACGATCCCACATCACATTTCCCAGCAGCAGTAAATCGCATGTCAGCATCCTTTTGCCAGATCCGGAATTCAAGCTTCCCGACCCTCGTTAGTGAGAACTTTGTTAATCAGGCGTGTAGCCGTTGGTTGGTTGGTGAAGTTCCCAGTTTGATTCGATGATTCGTCGATTCCTGTTGTGCCTGTGCCTGCCAAGATCTCCGAGATGGTGGGGTGGCGCCTTCCTACGAAGTCAATTTTCAAAAAAGCGCAATGAAAGCGGTCGAAAGTTCTCACATTTGCACAAGTACAGCAGGTTGTCACCTACCAGGGAAATTGATATAGATCGAATCACGACAGCTCAAGACTATCCAGGCTACTACATGATTCGTTCGACGTGTTTTTAATACCTATATTCATACCCCTTTAAGGGTGACAACCTACTGTACATATCACACAGTCTGGAGGTACTCCGCATGTAGTATCGCCTACCGCCGTCTCCTGTCAACCCCCAACATTCCTTACAAGCGCTACGTATTTTAAAAGCACAATTATACGTGTAACAGCTCTTTTGAGTGTTCCTATGTGAACCTGTTACGATTGTTCTGGTGACTTATTAACCAATGCAGCATCATCACATTACCCTTTTCCTGACGCGTAGGTGCCAAGATGTCCGACCGCTTGATCTCAACACAACACAGTACATCTATAAACCCGCCACCGCGCCCCATGATGACTGAATGACACCCTATCGAACCTCGCGACTGCGAAAATACCTCTTGACACGATGCCGCATGCCAATGGCGCAACGAACGGTACAACGAAGCGCGGACCGAACCAGAAGATATTGAACGGCACGGTCGGAGTACAGAAGAATAAGGTGGGGGATGAGAAGACAGACTACACAAGATGGCGGCTGAAGGATGATCGCGGGTGTCAGACATGGCATTATCTAGAGAGCGATGAGGAGGTGAAGGCGTGGCCGCAAAGCACGGCGGACAAGTACTTTTTGGGCCTAGACACCGTAGGTTTATGTTTTGTCACAACATACATTGAGAGCGCTCAAGTTGCCGTTCATATGAGCGTATACTAACATAGACATACGCAGAACCTCCCCGACCTCAAACCAGCCAAAACCCCGCTGGAAGCCGCCTACAATGGCCTCTCCTTCTTCTCCAACCTCCAACTGTCCCCTGGGAACTGGGCCTGCGAATACGGCGGCCCCATGTTCCTCCTTCCCGGCCTCGTAATCACCTGGTACGTCACCGAGACGCCCATCCCAGACTCGCATGTTATCGAGATCAAAAACTACCTCTTCGCGCGCGCACACCCCGAAGATGGAGGATGGGGCTTGCACATCGAGGGCGAAAGTAGCGTGTTCGGCACAGCGATGAATTATACTGTATTGAGGCTGCTAGGTGTGGATGCTGAGGACCCGCGGATGCGAAAGGCACGAGACACGTTGTGGAAGCTGGGTGGTGCGCTGAAGGGTCCGCACTGGGCAAAATTTTGGCTCAGTGTGTTGGGCGTGGTAGAGTGGGATGTTGTCAATCCCGTGCCTCCAGAATTATGGCTGTTGCCGGATTGGGTACCCATTGCGCCGTGGAGGTGGTGGATTCATATGCGGCAGGTGTTTGTGCCTATGTCGTACGTGTATTCGAAGAGGTGGACTTATCCGTTGAACGACTTGACGAGACAGTTGCGTTCGGAGCTGCTAGTACAGCCGTTTGAGACGATCGACTTCAGCGCTCACCGGAATAGTATATCGCCTACGGACGATTACCACCCGAAGACGTGGATTCTGAAGTTGCTCTTCTGGTTCCTGGCTACGATTTGGTTTCCCTACATTCGCCCAGCTTGGATGGTGAAGCGCGCAGAAGAACACATATGGTGGCTCATCGAAGCTGAAGACAACAATACCGACTACGCAAACTTGGGTCCCGTCAATGGGCCCATGAACACACTGTGCGCGTACATCAAGCTCGGCCCAGATTCCTACAACTTCCGCGAGCACATCAAAACTCTACCTGAATTTCTATGGGTCAAAGATGAGGGTATGCTTATGAATGGCACAAATGGAGTACAAACGTGGGACACCGCATTCACTATCCAGGCTGTTGAGAGCTGTGGCTGGTGCGACGACAAGAAGTGGAAACCCCTGCTCACCAAAGCCCTGGAGTTCCTCGAAGACCAGCAGATGTTGGAGGAGTGCAAAGATCAACATGCATGCTACCGCCAACAGCGGAAAGGAGCTTGGGGCTTCAGCACAAAGAAGCAAGGCTATACAGTCAGCGACTGCACATCCGAAGGCCTCAAATCAACTCTCATCCTACAAAATCAACACAAGTACCCCACCTTGATCTCAGAGCGCCGTATGAAAGACGCAATCGACGTGCTCCTCACCATGCAAAACCCCTCCGGCGGCTGCGCATCTTACGAGCCTACAAGAGGAAGTGTACTACTAGAGAATTTGAATGCAGCAGAGGTATTTGGAAACATCATGATAGAATACGACTACCCGGAATGCACAACCGCCGTCGTCACCGCCCTCCACATATTCCAAAAACACTACCCAACCTACCGCTCCGCCGAAATCGCCGCCTTCCGTGACCGCGCAGTATCCTACATCCGCGCAGTCCAACGTCCCGACGGCTCCTGGTACGGCAGCTGGGGCATCTGTTTCACGTACGCTGCTATGTTTGCGCTCGAGTCCTTAGCATGTGTCGGCGAGACGTATGCAAACAGCGAACGCGTGCGTCGTGCGTGCCAGTTCTTCCTAGATAAGCAGATGGATGACGGCGGATGGGGCGAGACGTACAAGTCTTGTGAATCAGGCGTGTGGAGTCAGCATCCGCAGAGTCAGGTTGTGCAGACTGCTTGGGTCGTCATTGCGCTTCTGGAAGCAGAGTTTCCTGATAGAGAGCCGTTGGAAAAAGCGATACGGTTGATTATGAGGAGGCAGCAGGTGAATGGTGAGTGGTTGCAGGAGGCGATTGAGGGGGTATTTAATAAGTCTTGGTAAGTGATGTGTTGTGATGAGAGGGCGGAATTAATGCTAACTTGTGCTATAGTATGATCTCGTACCCCAACTATAAGTTCATCTTCCCGATTAAGGCGCTGGGTATGTTTGCCAAACGCTTTGGGGACGAGGCGTTGCTTTGAGAGGATATCAGGGGTAGAATTTAGTTCAACTAGATAAGAGAAGGGTAATGGATTGGTACGAAACCGCAAGAGTCGGCATAATAATTCCTAATACTTACAATCTCACGACACTCTATAATCATGCTTGTCTGGAACAGCCTCCCTCTTGCCCAATCGATTCTCTGGACGCTGCAGGGGACATGTCAGCTCATTTATAAGGTGTCTTTGCTAAACCCACAGAATGGCCTGGAGACGACTTACACTTCTGTGCCTGATCTGTTGGCTCCGATCCGTCGTTTTCAGTGACCAATAATGAGCTCAACAGCGATCTAAAGTATTTTCACTAAAATCTAGCAGCATTGTCGGGTACAAGTCTGACTGGATGAAGGCTAGACAATTGTTGTTTGTTTCGAGACGCAGTTTCACGGATAAAATCCTGTTTCGTGGTGCTTCCTGCTTCCCCATATAGAGCTCTACCACGCAATCGCCTCAACCAGCCAGACTCAAACTGAACACAACATAAAACAATCCACCTTTCCCATTAAAATTTCTGGTAAGGAATATAAGCTCCCAAGAACCCGCCCGCGGGCCACTGACAGTCTGACAACAATCAGACAATCCGATCAACTGGCCCGAGATGCCTACTTATGTTGGCGCTCAATCCTCTCGTGGGCGGCGAGTAGCTCCTGTTCTTGAGGATTCAGTTCCCGACAATATTGTCGAAGACTCTCAGGATAACAAGGACGACGAAACTACACCCGAAGCTGGTGTTAGGCCTGGTCATACCTTTCACACCCTTATGTATGACCTCATAACTAACCTTCCAGTAGCAGCGACAGCAGCGTTTCCCATGTCCGCTTCAACTACTACTCACCCTTCGGCGGATACCTGCGTCCTCTCACAGTCAGCACCGTGCACCTTTGATCGCGCAGAGGAAGCAGACTGGTTCGCGACCGCTACATCCAACGAGTTCTTCGGCTTTCCCCCAGTGACCCAGCAGCTAGCAATCAACGCAGCCCAAGCCACACACATCCTCTCCGACGACTCCCCATCCCTGCGCAACACCGCTGTCTATGAAGAAGCTAACCGCCCGCTCCTCTCCAATGAAAACATCTTCGAAGCGGTAGATCCGATCAACGAGTGGCGTCGCTTCCACAACCTCATGGGCGGCTTTGTCCCAAACCCAGGCACTGAGGGTAGACCGGGTCCGACTTGGAACAGGGATCAGGAGGCGTTGAGCGAGCCTGAGGTGCGTGATGACGGTGCGTTTCGTCCGTACCGCCGTTCACGCGGTAGTGAGAATCGTAGACGTCGGCGCCGGAGGGGTATCACTCAGAGTCGCGGCCGTGAGGGGTTGAGAGGTGGTCGCGGTTCAGGGCCTCGCGACAACGCTGTTGCTGCTCGTGATCCACTTGCTCTTGAGGGTACCCACGGTCTTTATGGTGGGAACTTGGGGATGGCGGAGCCGGGCACTCAGTCGCGTGCCATCAAGGTCAGTGACGTGGTCTCACGTCGGTTAGAGACATCTTACTGACTAGGCGTAGTTGAAGGAGTTTGGACCTGAGGGTGCAGGCTTTGCGCCTCCGGCTGGATGCTGGCCCGGTTGGCAGCCGTCGCGCCGCCGTGATGAGCCTGAGGACGATGGAGGGATGGGTAGTCGGGAAGTGCTGTATTGAGAGTAGTATAGGACCTCGATTCGAGGACGATACGACGTGGGAGAGAACTTGGTTAGGAAGAGAGATGGACATGTAGCATGGAAGATATACTATAAAATTGGTTTCGGACTCGTATACCTGACCTCCAATATTCATAAAGAGACTGTTACAATGATACTACTACAATGATACGGATGGTTGCTACGATCATGCCGACAGTATGGTAGATAGGTCGAGTAGTAAAGAGGCCTTCACATGACTATAAGCATTGTTTTGGCACTTGCGCGTTGTTGAAGTTATGAAGCTTCATTCGATCATTGGGTCAATTACTGCCCAATGCAGTAAGAATGGGCTAGTTGCAGGCGTACGAGGTGCATGAAGCCAGCCAAAGACATGGATGGCAAAATGTCTGGTTATGTTCTATATCCGATGTGGCGAATGATAATTTGATTTTGGTGTAGTGTTCTTGAGGATGTTGGGGAAACGACCCGCGGGGTGAGTAATCACGCCAATCCCACACTAGTGATGCATCAGTGCTGCACCTGCTTGCTTACGTCCCTCTTTCTCAGCTGAAAAACAGCTTTGCTTACATGCTTGTTATTCAGCGACCAATGTCTTTACCCTCACTCAACGCTTACGCAACTGATAGGAGATGGAAACGAGGAGTGCTCCACATTGCGCAGATGCGGGGACGGAGCTAAGCGATACACGAAGACGAAGTCGACATGAAAAGTATAGATAGCTGGCAGTGGTAGAGACTTGTCAAGCAAATCTGAATGCTTCGATCATCCATCATGGCCAAGCTCATCACCGTTTTTGGATCCACGGGTAACCAGGGTGGCTCGGTTGTTCGAGCTATCTTAAACCATCCTCAACTATCGAAAGAATGGAAAGTCCGCGGCATCACCAGAAATCCAAATAAGCCCGATGCGCAAGCTATGGTTGCAAAAGGTGTCGAAATGGTCGCTGTACGTAACCGACCATGCAAACGAGATATAGTTCTCATACTGACCTCCGCAGGCGGACCTCAATAGCAAAGAATCCATTCTCAATGCGATCAAAGGTTCTAACGCCGTCTTCGGTGTCACCAATTACTGGGAGAAAGCCTCCTTAGAGCACGAAGTACAGCAAGGCAAGAACCTCGCCGACGCCGCCAAAGAATCCGGCGTCGAACACCTCATCTGGTCCTCTCTGCCTTACGTCTCCAAGATCACAGAAGGGAAGCTGCATAATCTGCATCATTTCGACTCCAAAGCTATGGTCGAAGAGTACATCAATCAGATCGGGCAGCCTGCTTCATTCGTCTTGCCAGCCTACTTCATGAGCAATATTCCAGGGTCCATCAGGCCTGCTCAAAGTGGCGACCACTACTCTCTTTCATGGCTGTTCCGCCCCGATACGCAAATTCCCATGCTTGATGTCCCACGCGACTTTGGCAAGTTCGTAGCATCATGCCTCGCTGATCCGTCCAAGACGCTCGGCAAGCACACCCTCGCTGCGTCGGGCTGGTTTACGCCACTGGACGTGTGCAATGCGGTGGAAGCGTGTACGGGCAAGAAGTGCGAGTTCCACGAGGTGCCGATCGAGCAGTATCAGGGGAGTAAAGAGCTATTTGATAATCTGATGATGATCAGGGAGTATGAGTATTATGGGCCTGGCGCCAAAGGTGGAGTGAAGAGGAGTCATGAAGTAGTGAATCAGATTGGAGGGTGGGAAAGTTTCGGAACATTTGAGAACTTTCTACAAGAGATTGGAATATGATGTTTGGCGGTAGATCTTAGACCTACATTCCTGGTCTCATGGCATAAGTGACGCCGCTCTCGGCCTCGTTGTTGATTTTTTGCGTGAATCGTGCTACAAATCAAGCTAGGATCATCAATGTAACAGATGTGATCATCGAAATTCAGTATCTTTACCTGTACTTGTGTATCCCTGACAGACTAAAATTAGAGACTTACTCCTGGGGCATCGTGCTAGCAGATGGGCTCTTTACATGTGATATTTGTGGCTTGATCGCGTGGCAGGGGTGCAATATTGAGGTACTTCTTTGCTAGGTTTTCGCCGACAACGCGATAGATACACTATATAACTTATGTATCTTGAGCAAAATTAATAACATGCAAGATTTATTCTTACAGACGAATGTACAGACGAATAGTCTGAGTCCTTTACGATGGTGTCAGATCGCAACTACTAGTGGGCCCATGATGTACCCCGCAAAAACCCGCGTCTTGGCACGTACTTCACCTCGCTCCTAGCTCCGCGATCCCCTGTCTTTTACGAAAACGAGGCTTCCTCACGGAGTATAGCGTGGCCAACTTCTCTACCTATGACGCCTCAATGCGCCTTATTTGCACAGGCGAACGTCTTGCCTCGGCATCACAGGCCTCCTTCGATACCTGAATGGATGGATCCATCGCAAGGATGCGACGCTTTCGTGACTACTTCCAGCGAAGGATCTAGTTATTTGACCATGGCCTCGGTTATTCACCATGGATTTGCAATGCAAATCACCTTTCACATTGATAGAACCCACATAAAGGGCCGAAGAAGTACCTTTGTACTACTCCTTCGAGGACGATAGGATCATCGAGATGCGTTCGTTCTCTGTATCAAGTACCCGGCGCCTACTGGTGTTGTGTATATTCTCAGCTGCTACACTGCCCCACAGTGCCGCCAGTCAAGACCCGGGTTATGGCAATAGCGATGCAGCACCAACAGTAACCATCGACGCTGGTGCTCTCATTGGAAAGACCACCACATTGCCCGCCGCAACAGGAGCGGTGAATCAGTTCCTTGGTATACCATTCGCACAATCTCCTCCAGAGAGGTTCTCCCCGCCGCAAGCTCCTCCTCAGTTTTCTAAGCCCATCAATGCCACGGAATGGAAACCAGCATGCATTCAGCAGTTCCGGTGTATGTTACAAAACAAAGTGACCTTTTCGAAACTTAAGCTGATTTAGTAAGATCCATTGGCAAGCTATGAGCTAACACGACAGATTTTCAATAATCCAGCACCTGAAGAATCCGAGGACTGCTTGTATCTCAATGTCTATGCCCCGTCTACTCTAGCAGGTGGAGCCGGTAAAGCTGTCCTATTCTGGATATATGGTGGCTCGCTTCAATTTGGGAATGCGGGTAAGTGGATATGTATAAAACTTCCGGTATCAAGTTCGATATTAACCATTGCTTCAGGACAACAGAGCTACGATGGTAGTGCGTTTGCCGCTTACGAAGACGTCATTGTTGTAACAACAAACTACAGGACTAATGGTGGGTGTCCCCCCAACTATGCTCTCCACCCGTATTCTAATTGCTTATAGTATTTGGCTTCCCAAGCTCTCCGGAGCTGCCATTGACTGAAAGAAACCTCGGATTTCTCGACCAGCGCTTCGCTCTAGACTGGGTTCAGCGGAACATACATGCTTTCGGCGGTGACCCAAAGAAAGTCACCATCTTTGGCGAGAGTGCAGGCGCGTTCTCTATCGACGCGCTGCTTACAAGCTATCCTAAGGGGAGCTCACCGCCATTCCGAGCAGCTATACTACAAAGCGGACAGTACAGTTACCGCACTAGCCCTGCAACCTCAAGTGTTCCGCAGTGGAACAACCTTACCGCACAACTTGGCTGTCCGGGCACTTATGGCAGTAATTTAACTTGTGTTCGCGCAGCGAACGCGACGACAATCCAGGACATCATCAACAAAGCTCCACTAGTCTTCGATCCTATTGCCGATAATGTTACACTCGTAACGAATCCCGCGGCGCAGCGCTTGAGCGGTAATATCTCACACATACCGGTGTTAGGAGGAACCAATGCGCAGGAAGGGCGGTAAGAAATTCTATACCGAATGAGTGCATGTTGCTGACGAGAGGCAGAGTTTTCGCTATCGGACAGTCTAATGTTACTGCGTACTTGCAAGCCACTTTTGGCACAACCGCTGCTGCAGCACTCATTCCTAGCATTGAAGCTGCTTACCCCATTGGTAGCATCGGTATCACTAACGGCTACGACGCGATTTCACAAATCATTACAGAAATTGTCTTCCAATGCGTAAGTCTTCCCGAATCACGTCCTTTCTGGCCTGTCGTCCATCAATACTGATCTCTATTTGATAGCCGGCAGCTCTATGGGCTAACGCTACCGCCTCTATCGGAATTCCCGCCTGGCGGTACTACTTCAACGCCTCCTTTTCCAACACTCAAGGTTTCCCCAACCTTGGCGCTTACCACGCCTCGGAGATACCGCTCGTCTTCCGCACTTACCAAGAAGCAAATACAACAACCCAACAGTATGCGTTGGCTCAATTCATCCAAGGTGCATGGGCTCGGTTTGCGAAGAATCCATTAGCAGGTCCCGGATGGAATGAGATAGGAACTGGTGCTGAAGGTACTATTTTGTATGGTGCCTCTGAGCAGGTGCGTGGCGGCCTGTATTGGGATCAAAACGCGACTGTTGTGAATGGAGAATGGAACTTAGCTGTTCTTGGTGATGTGGGGAATGTCCGGGGAAGCGGTGCTACTGTTTTACCTCAATCAGAGCTTGACTATAGGTGCAGTCTGTTTAAGCCCATATTTGGAGCTATTGTTGGTGCGCAGGGAATGCCGCCAACTTTGTAGATGGATGCACACCTGCTTCGCCCTTAATTAATAGATATGCTTCGCAGCCGTTGATAGGTTTGAATATAATACATACATCTATGCCACCTCGTAACATGAAATGATAATGCGTGGTGATTGGAGCGGTTGCTAGTAAGTTGACCGGAATAAATGATGCCGAAGGTAAGGTTCCAAACAAAGCAAGCATTTCGGGTAAGTGTTTTCCAAGATCATGTTTAAGACATCAAAGTTCGGCGTAGAGTTGGGGTAGACATACTTAACAAAATATGTCGAAAGAACCCTTGCTTCTACACTTTCGCTAGATCCGAGCTAGAACAGAACCCGTTCGCAAGCTCCAGTTTGTATTGCTTCATCCTCTTCTTCTACTCGCAGCCAGTCCAACTTTCTCAATGGCGCAAGATTCTCTTGTCCCTCCAGTTACGACTTTGCTGTATAGACGTGGCCGGGCTCGTAGCATGGAAGTGAACTCCCCATATATAAATGAAATGAGAGAATGTCTTTGGCAAAACCTTCATCTCTGTTCACAGCTGCCAGTGTGAAGTAAGACTCGAGTACCTGTAATGACTGGGTGTGTCTAAGGGCACACCTAAAAGCTTGGAACCCCTTAAACTGTATCAAAAAATAATAAGCAAAGTCCAGTGTGCTAGATCTGATCATGCTATTTTATTCTGTGATTGCTTTAGGATGTATTTAAGATGTATGTGGCGTTTGTGGCTTAACCCTGTGGCTATTGGTTAGCCGAAGTTCGGTGCCCCAACAAACTTCGTTTCTGCGCGTAGCCAATTCGCTGATCCGTAATATTAACTTTACATCGCACGTACCTTCTCATTGAGCTTTGGGGTACTTCTGGCGTCACAGGCGTAATGTCTGACATACAACCATGGCACATGCTTCCGCCCGACCTGATGGAGCTTCAAATTGGCCAAATCGACCTTCTGATGGCGATGTACCCGGACGATATCATTGTCGAAGAAAGTCAAGGGCAGGCTCTTGACAACTTACGTAAAGTGGTTGAAAACGGCTCAATTGTAGACTTTAAGGGAGCGCAAACGATTGTGATAGCCCTCGACCTACCAATCTCTGCATCTGAAGAAGAACCATCATCCCCAAAGACGTTACGTTTAGACCTTAATATACCATTCGCTTACCAGGGCATTACAAAACCGCAAGACCCGCCTGAGGTCAAAGTCCGAGTAGTTCAACCGCCATGGCTGAGTAGAGCAGCGACAGCCAAGATCATGTCACAACAACCAGAGAGCGAAGATCTACTCGGCGTCATCGAGCACATCAAAGAAACAGCCGCGCAACATCTGATAGATTCTGACAAGAAAGCAGAGGACACCCAGACCACCGTCTCTGATAATGCGCCGCTCGTGCGCGTCTGGTTCTACTTCCCTTCTATCAGCACACGCTCCAAACGCGACGACTTCATCAAGTATGCGCCATCCTACAATCTTACTGGATTTCTCTACGCGGGCAAACCCGGTCTTCTTTGTGTCGAAGGGGAGTCACAGAGTATCGATGACTACATGAAGTTCATCAAGACGGAAAGCTGGGGCGATATCCCTGCGCATCATAAGAAAGTCAGCGAGCGGCATCGAGAGAAATGCGAACAGAGGGTTTTCATCGAGATGACTGAAATCACGGATGTAGTGGGTGAAAGAAGAGGGCAACGGGCAAACAGAGGGGACATGAAGGCCGTTGAAGAGTGGCTTGTGGAAAGAGGCCTGGGTGATGCGTTCACGAAGGTGTTGATGTGATTGGATGCATCTGAAGCTGACATTTAATAAACTATCGCTCCTCCAAGCAACTGCGGCCGTTCATTTATAGGCCTGTCAGGATCCTATTCGCTCTGGCTTCTTACGATCTCCCAGGTTCACACAAGTCCAACCTTCGCGCTACCCTATCCAAAACAGCAAACTCGGCCAACGAAACAAGTCTTCCTTGTCCCCCGCGTAGAATAGGGTGACCCTCTCTATCTTTCTGTCCCCAAGTTGCTTCTTATGCTGTATCAGCAACCACGCCGTCCCGCTTCCATTTGGCGTACCTAGAATCGCTCGGCCCTCTTCACTATCAATGTCGAATGTGATGCCTGGCCAAGTTTTCCACTGCATCAGAGTATGCTTGGCCAAGATTTTGCTGAGAATGGAGTATGTGGGGACGTTTTGTATGGTGAGCCGGACGATATACTTCAAGGGTGCTAGCGGCATAGTTGGATTTGGGTTTGACGCCATGTATTGGAGGAAAGCGATGTCGGACCAGTGCACCAGTGGAGGGTAGTCAGTGATAGTCCCGTCTTGTACTACTGTCATGTGTGGCGCAGTGCGGTTATCGTGTGCTACTAGGACTCCTTCGTCGTGGTTGCAAATTTGAGTAAACCGGGCGTGGGTTGCCTTTAATCTATCAGTGGAACACCTAGAATGTTTGATACCTAAGCTTACAGCATACTCTTTTCCTCCAATAGTTCTCGTTCCAGAATGCTTATGTTGTATCAAAATGTTCTTTCCGCCGTCGCAAGCCATTTGATCATCAAGGCTAAGTGCATGAAGTGCTTCGCGAAGACTCTTGGTGCGAAATGATTTCAGGTTTTGTTGTTCTTCGTAACCGTATATGTCAAGGTCGGCCACGGTGTTGAATGTGCTTTGAGCGGAAGGTTGAGGAGGGCTGAGTAGCTGTCCGCCTTCGTGGTCGTGGACCAGCATCATCTTTAGCAGCATGTTGCCCTTCTTGACGGCTGCTTCGTATTCTTCATCTTTCGCCATGCGTGTCAGTTGAGCTTCAAATGATGAGAAAAGGGCATTAGAAGTATGCTTTTTAAGAAGAAAAGATACAGGAAAATTCACGGTGATTGTTCTATCATTCACTTTTTCATTCTTGAGCTTGGCAGCGCCACACTATTCTGAATTGCTCTTTCACCCACTGTGACGGAGAATCGTGTACCTCAAAAACTTATCGAGACAACGAATAGCACAAGTTCCAAAAAAAACCCCCCCATATTTGCTCATTGCGAAATGAATCATTCAATGTCTCGCCTCCGCTGAGACAGCAAACCTAAGACGGCCTCCACCAGGCGATCGCTGAAAACCTAACCTCAACTTCGGAGCCTTAGCCCAACTCAATCACAACGCCGAAAACTTCTCAGCACATACGACATCATGTTCGAGCCAACGCCAGCTCTATCGCAACGCCGCCATAACCGTAGCGGCCGACTTGCTCGAGCTATCGTCGTAGCTGCAGAGCGGGAGGAGGAGGAGGCGTCAAAGAATCAGAAAGATGAAACCAAGGCTCAGGAAGAAGAAAAAAAGAGGATCGAATTAGAAGAAGATATTAAGCAGAGGCTGCTTAGCAACAGTGATGAGGAGTGTGAAACAAGACCGCGATACGGAGTGTGGGCGGTACGCGGTTGTCGCGCGTAGGAAAAAGTGGAGAATTCTCGATTGGGAGACGCTTTTCGAAACTTTGGAGGGAAGGAAGACAGGAAGTTAGTGTGTTATACATCGGTATTGAGCGCTGTAGTTGTGATCTTCATGCTCTGGATGGGATGGCTCTAAAGGTTCATCTTCTCAGGGCCACGTATCTGAAAGCAAGAGAGGTCCTACTTCATCACGGTGAATGAAGGGTATCACTTGGATACATGGAGGCTATGATGGGAATTCTGCGTTATAAGTGGTTTCATTCAGGTTAATCCTGCTTGGAGGCAGCGATGCCGATCTAAATGCATAGTACCACGCTCCTAAATGCACTTTAGGTACCCAAACGCCGGATCTCTAGATGGATACAAAGCGTATCCTTGGCCACGCTTTAGACGGCCAAAATACCCACCATTACCGCAGTCGTTCCCAATTGCGAATATGCTCAGACTGCCATGATGGATTCTCCACCATCGCGTGTGACCCTCATTCTGATGTTGAGCTTCAACAAGCGACCGGTAGCTTTCCTGAGACTTCCGTCGTCATTCTTGCCAAGCACCGTGTTTGGAGAGTATATCAGGGCCTCGCCGGTTTCGAGGTCCTCAATCTGCCCCATGACGGCCTCGTTTCTGTCCATCGCGTTGATGTGTTTCTTCAGAGCGGCGTACCACGCGGGACTCGTGAAACGATGGATCACGGTGACGGAGCAGAGTGCGATGAGGTTTGTAGAGACGGTAGGCTCTTGGGTAGATATTATGACACGAGCGCCCCTATGGCGTTGAAGACGAACCAGCGTCGTCAGGTAGTTGGTAAGAACTTTTGACCCCGGATTGTCTAGCATATACTAGAACTTTGATTAGCGATGTCACGTAAGGATTATGTAGAGGAAACAGACCTTATGGGCCTCGTCAAGCACGACCATTTTGCCAAGTGCCCGAGATTGCAAGAATCGTTCAAGACAAAGTTTGAAGAGTATGCATACCGTGTGCGGGGTCACAAAGGGATCGGAAAGGTCGACAATAGTGATCTCGCCTGGACGGAACTGTGGTTCTGGGACCTCTCCTGTCTTATCCAAGAAGGATTCCAACAAGCCCAGCCGCATCTCGAGCATGTTTGTTTGCGTCGGGTTAAAGTTCTCTAACGCCAGTCTTCTTTTAAAGAGGTTGTAGTCAAAAACACCCGCTTCATTCTCTGTTGCAATGGCGCGTAAGATGCTCTCAACTCTAGCCATGTACAGAGGGACCTCTGATTTCTCGTCAACCGCCATGAGTGTCAGTAACGTTCCGATATCCAGTGCTTTAGCTTTGAGTTTGAATGGGATGACGTCAACGTTAGGAATTTGACTGTAGAACTTTTTGATGGCAGGATTCGAGGGTGAGGTGAGTACCGTGATTTTCTTCACGCGGTGACCAGGAAAGTCTTTGTTTGCCGCTGCGAGAAAGGAAACTTCACTAATGTTGTAGCCCAACCCACCATTACTGAACTCGCTATAGCTGAAGACCAAAGCAGAGACTGGGGCTGTCAGGTGCCCAAGATGTGGAGAAGGCAGTAGTGCGTTTTCGAGCATGACAGCTGTGGTATGGCTTTTACCACTCCCTTGTACCCCACAAATGAATGTAGAGTAAGGTACATTGGTGTTCTGGAAGATCATAGTACTTGAGTCATCGGCATCTTCTGTGCAACAGCCCAAGAACCCGTATTGTGGAACAAGTTTCTCAGTGTGTGCGGAGATAATATTACCCGACAGCAAAGGAGCATGCGCAACATCATGATTCGGGCCACCCATAGTACTAACAGTGCCGGCGCTTTTTGCGGTAATCAACTGTTCGATGAGGCTAAAATTAGGCCTGTGGCACTCGCCGTTAAGCCGATAAACGATCTCGTCGTCCGAGGACCGTTCGGATCCCGATTCTGTTATACTGGAACTGAGTGACTGTATTACTGGTTAGTCTTCAGTGCGTCGAAGAGCATAAAGGTGGTGGATATGACTACCTGCTCAGAATACCGAGGAAGCCTTGGATGTCTCGCAATTAGAGTATCACCGAATAGAGCAACATCCTCCTGGGACCGCACTCTCTCCCTGAGTGTTGGAACAGCAACGGGTTCCGACGTCTCCAAGGAGGGCAAACTAGAAATTGCAGATAGTGTAGGAAAGCCGAGAGGTTGAGTCTTGGTATTGCTCGTGGCTTCCTCGACAGATGGTTGTGCTTGTCCTATAATGCGGGCGACTTGATTCTCGGCCCCCAGCTTCAACCTGGCAGCTCGGGAGCACATAATCTGGTCTGGATGCCTAAGACTGAATTCATGTCCAGGAATACGAAGCCTGAACATGGTCAGCAAAAGTTTGCACCATTCAGAGGCTTAATTCTTACTCTTGCAGCGCATTCCTGATCTGCTGCTCTCTACCAGGCTTCTCTTCGATGAGTAATCTTGCAAAGGCTTTCCAGCCGATGAAGCCTGCGCTGACGAAGCCTTTGTCATGATATAGCTGATGAATCCACTGGTGAAGAGGGGTTGCTGCTTGGCCTGCCTTGAGTTGGGTATCGACAGACATGCTAGGCACCGCTGGTGCTATTTTCTGACGTTCCCGCATGTGCCGTTCTTCGATCCTATTGATTTATTAGTCTAGTGTCTACTTGTAGTTGCCTCATATCCTTAGCGTACGCTTTTATGATCCTGTCTCGCACCACCTTAACTTTCAGATCCGTTCTGGCATGTAACAACTTCTCGTGAGCAGCTGAAGGGTATTTGAAGCGTCCCTGGACGTCCCTCTCGATATTTTGACATAGTTCCTAAATAATTAGTCTAAAGCACAAGAACCTAGCCGCTGAACCCACCCCACAGATATCTAAGTTGAGTCTAAGGAAGGTCAGATATGGAAGAGCCTGTAGAATGGAGTACTCACTTTTCGAGCGCATTCTTGATTTCCTGGGTCTGATTCGGGCGCTTCTCATTGAGGAGATGCCCAAGAAGGTCTAGGTTGACTTTCTTGATCGGCTGGCCATACTTGTCGTAAAACGTCTTGCGGTACTCATGACGCACCCACTCATCCATCGCAGCTAATATTTGGGGCTTGAGCGGGGGCCCGAAAGCAGCATCCGTGACATGAAATTGTGAGGTTGATTGTTCTGCTATGCGACGTCGAGCAAACAGCAAGTATCTGGCGCAAATACCAGGTGTAGGTACGTGCGTCACCGGTCGTCTGTCTCTAGTCTTAGAAGACACTAGTGCATTCCGTGAAGTGAAATAATATCGCGCATACCTTCTGGAATTAAAAACATTACCTACATGTCTATGTTCTAGTCCCTTTTGCTATCGTTCGTTTCATTTGAGTGCAAACATTCTGTCAGCAAACACTTTCTGCATTAGTCACCAGAAGATAACAGCTTGACCGTAGTCTTAAGTGCCCGAGATCCAATGCTACTCTTACCTCAAGGATCACTACTCAAATCTTGAGGAGAAAGGTGCCATTTCTGAAGGGCCTAACCAACACGTTTGTAGTTGATGAAGGAATAGAACATATAGAAAAAAAAGCCGCTACTTGATTAGGCTTTTCTATTGTACAGATGCTGTACGTCGATAATTCTCCACCTTATTCGGTGTGACCCTCAAATATCGGACCAAGATTAGCAAACCACCTATGCAGCATATCTACGGCTTCATCCGACCCAAGCTAGCATGTACGGGATCAGAAAGAGACATAGGTGTATTCATTGAGTATTGCCTAAAGCATCGTTGGAGGAGTGGCCTTCCATTATCGCAGATATCGTGGCTCACTACGCCAAATCTGCTTTTCACCGCCTAAAAGGTGTCCCATGATGACAATGACTAAGGCGAGTCGCAATATCCTGCGGTGTAGGGAACGTGGCCTAGTGTGTCCATGCACGCAATACCTCTGTATGGCCACGAAGTGTTACGACTAATTGCATCGCTGGCTTCAGCGCAGTATGCTCACCATGTGGGTAGATTCTAGCTCGTTCCTGGTGAGTGAAGTCAAAGCGACGTACAGTATCAATGCATCCTTGTGCTTCGCCACCAATTCTCCGCATTGTTACTGCCACCATGATTGGTGGCAGAGTGGACTCAGAGTAGCTTCTGTCTTGGTATGTCGCTGAAGTGTGAGAAGAGGTGACGTACCCAATTTTCCAGGTATTATTGCTCACCTGTGAATATGTGAGCCTGGTGAGGCCACTTTCAGGTGCATATTGTGCTGTTGTTGAGGAGGGCGATCCCCGAAAGGTTGATTGGTAAGGATGTGAAAGAACACGGAAAAGAGCCCCCAAACAGAAGCGACGTGCCGTCAAAAGAGTCTGCCTGGGAAAAGGAGGTGAAGGGGTCGGAAGGAGGCGGATGAAAGGAGGCAACCTTAACCTTGTTATGGACTCTCAATAAGCCACATCGATTTCCAGTTTAGTGATGACAGGGTCAAGCCCCAGCAAGTGAATCACAATGCCAATTAGCGACTGAATAAACGACTGCATCAGCAGCATAAGCATTGGAAAATTAGGTACGTCCACAACAGTATTCTATAGTTTCCGTAGGATGAGATTTTAGTTCCTATACTATCACCGAGAAGTCCGTAGACATAAGATGTTGCAGTGGAAATGAAGTTTTCAAAGGACGATATCACTTTAATGTCTACGCAAGCTAAGATATTGCAATTCTGATCAGGTATTCTTAGCTTGAGGGAGAAAGTCACGAAGTTCGTCTACTTTCTCGTTCCTGTCAGCTAATTCTACTAAAGCATGCACATTCAAGGTAGTAGCAAGACATTGGACCTGTATGATGATGTCGTAAATTCGTGGTAGATTAGAACGGCCTCTTTGATGCGGCCAGGAATGACTGTATTTGTTTGCGATAATCATGGGCGGACTATTGTCACAGTAAGGTGGGAGACATCAATGTGCTCTGTGGCTCAGTGCGCTTCTCGATATGCTGCTGCACCGACTATTCGATCCTTGCTTCCCTTAGCGGAATATGTCTTCATCCCCTCAATATTTGTAGCGTCTCCGATTCTGAAGTAGCTGAGAGCTGGCGATTGCTTATGATCTTGAAATTCCGCTCGCCCTTTCATCGTCTTGATGCACAGTAGTCTTCACGACGATGCGTCCCGCGTTCTTTGCTAACTCTTCCTGGCTGCTATGTGTATCGTCCCAGTACATGTCTCGTTTCGGTCGCCCATTTGAGCTCACTAGGCTCTTCATCTTGATGTCTTCGGTCCCTTGTTTGAGATACCCTTGGGCGTTATAGGATGCTTTTTTGGAGGAGTTCATACGTTTGCGAATGAGGACGGCAAATGCGGGCGAACATCCAATGATAATGGCTGGCACGAAAATTAGTCAAGTTCGGTCATTGAGAGATTATGGGAGGGCGGGCGTACCCATACTGCATTCTAATACAGTCCACAAAAGCATCCATTTTGGTTCTGGCGTTGTGGCCTTACCGCGGCCATCGACACCAAGCTGGACGACACGGAGAGTAGCGAAAGCGATACAGATAAACCCGCTGCCGAAGAGGACGAAGACACCCATCTTTTGTGCTTTCGGCATCTGGAGATTCCATGTAAGGCGAATCGGCAGGAGCATTACTATCACTTATTAGCCTTGAATGCTTCGGCTGATGCTCGAGATGTAGCGTACTTGCAAGATCGGTCGCGACATCGACGGAGTAGGCGAAGTATAAGCTGAAGATGATACGTTGATCCTCGTTGGCTGTGCCACCACATTTTCCTTTGGAGAACTTCTCATTGAGATTGTCGCAGGTAAATATGCTGCTAAACACGCTTCCCAGCCATGACTACAATTCAGTCAGTATGTCACAACTGCATGGTAGAAACTACATTTGACTGACCAAAACACAGAAGACAAGAATGCCCCACCAGATCTTCTTATAGATACCCGCGACTCCGGCTAACAACTTGCGGTAGAGTGTCAACAAGGACATCTTTACAGAGAATAAAAGTGTATAGAAGCACATCTGACCCGCAGTAATGAGCCTCAGCATGGTCGCCGCGTCTTGCATCATCGTTGCGTAAGGCTTGATTTCGCCGCCTATCGCAGCGTACAGTTTGAACATTGGGGGAACAACCGAGATGTAACAGCTCCATAGTGCAATGTAGAGAGCGTAGGCAAAGTAAATGAAGAAGTCCGGAAGCTCGAGAGCCTTACGTTTCGAGATGTGAAGAGCCGCTCGCGAAAGCACAAAGATGGATGCCAGGACGAGCATGGCAGCATTGGTGCGTACGAGCTCGTCCCTTGTGATGGGCGTCTTCGGCGCCGCGGACATGGTGGTGAGTCGAACGAGCGGCACCGTAGGGTTGGAATGAAGAGATGACTCACAAAGGACTGCCGCGAGATCGCGGTGGCATTCTCACGGTCTAAGAATGAAGCAGTGTAGCTGATAACTCCCACGCGGCAGGAGTGACAATATCCCTGACATTTACACATGTAGACAGGTACATGTGGCGCTTCCAGAAGAAGGCTTTCGACACCAAGCACGGATGATGCCGAATTTCGGTAGGTAGGGCTTACCACCTGGAGCGGCTGGTCTGGAATCGATGTGGTCTGAGACCGTAACATGCAACAGAAAAAGCACGGCTTGATTCCCAGCAGGGTGTAACGCCCAACGGTTGGTACATTACCAAGCCTTGGCTGTCGAAGGGTGTTAATTGTGGCACTCAGGGCATCCCGCGTGCATACAACTGGAGCCGAGAGTATTACTCCGAATCGTGTCCTTTTTTTCTTTCATGTGTTGCTACCAGTACCATTTCAGTGCTTCTATCGTCGAAGTATTGATACGCTGTGCTTTGTTTCATGTTTCCAAGTCGACCCGGATAGATTGCCTTGTCTGTTCGAGACACCTCCATGAACTCACATATGCAATCATTTTGTTGGATGTGGAGCACGAATGTCAGTTAGGAGGTATCTGATGAGGCCGCCCTTGCTCATTTGCGAATCGCTCTCACGCTGATTCTCGGCTCGAGAGCCCATTGGCTGTACAGCCGAAAAAAAAAAACGAGCTGGTTTCTGGAAGGATGACCTGCAGATATTCTGAACCCCTTGAGGCAAAAGGAAGCCATTCATATCACTAGCGGTAGCTGACGCGTTTGAATTTCACTCCAGCTCGTTTTTTCATTCATTCTTATTCGAAGAGTCGTTGTGGAAAGGACGTTCTGACACCAGACATAGGGTGGTGCGACATGTAGGTAAGGAGCGCGGAAGCGGTCGATACACGGACGGGCCGTTACCCACGTCCCGTCCACTAGTACAGAGCGGATGTTCGTCTTGAATCGTGTCGGCCGAGCCGCTCTTGGCATGGTGTTTGCTTTGGTTGTGCCCTTCCGCCTCCCCTCGTTTGCACTAAGCGTCAGGGCTCCTACGCTAATGTAGAGCACGTGCCTACGTGTCTTCATCCTTCAACGGCTCGGACATCCCACTCCCTCTTCCATCACACCAACCCAGCGATGCTCTCGTACCCATCTCCCGGTATTGTGTTCTACACCTGGACGGCAGATCTCTGGTAAGCTTCCAAGATACCATATGATATTGTTACACGTGAAGAGTAATTGTGGACTTATTAACGACACGAAAATATGTGCTCTTAAAGTTCAACCGACATATTTCTTGGCTCTGCAAGCGAGCCGAAAGGAATTCTGTTTGAGGTCAGATCTAACGCACTTCGTCTGGAGATTACACTTCGCCACCGCCTTTCAATCTCGAACACTCTCCCTACTGATGCTCGTGTCCTAACCCGGAGTCATGGTTCATGGAATAGTAAGCGAGCTGTCTCGGCGCAATCTCATTATGCATTCACCAATCGCTATCCGCGGAGTAATGCCTTAAGCCGATAATAAATTGAAAGGAGGCTGCATTGTATTGCGTGCCCGTTGTCTATTACTTGGATCACATCGGGTTCCTTATTTTTTTTTTAACTCAACCAAGATAACACAGGATGAAGGCCTCCTCCTTCTTTACTCTTGGCGCTCTCGCCACAGGGGTGTTTGCTCAGGAGGGTATCTTTGAGACGGCAGATTTCAACATTACAGAGGCTCTTATTGAGAATGGTGTCAATGTCTCCGCTATCCCCGAGCTCGCTTCTTTGGTCGAGCGCTCTCTACTCAGCGGATGTTCGATTGCGGTTCGTCTCCATAATCAACTTCAACTCTTCCGCGACATCTCTAACGACATCTAGTGTACTTCGTTGAAGGTCATCTACGGCAGCCAAAAGCTTTTGTCCGAGGGGACGTCACCTTACGAGGCATTCACCAACGGCTATTGGAGCGCTCAGCAAGGCACCGTCAATCCTCGCTGCGTCTTCAAGCCGACAAACACTATTGAGGTGTCTACGCTGGTACTGCTGTCACGCCTTACCCAATGCCCCTTCGCCGTGAAGGGTGGCGGTCACGCCGCCTTTGCTGGCGCGTCGAGCATTGATGGCGGCATCACGGTATCAATGGAGAACTTCAAGAAGATTGCGGTTTCTAGCGACAAGAAGTTTGCAGACATTGGCCCTGGAAATCGCTGGGTTGACGTATATACTACACTAGAGAAGTCTGGCGTTGGTGTTGTTGGTGGCAGAGTATGTCGTGCTTGATGACTATGATTCCCACGCTGACATCCCTCAAGATGTCCCCTGTCGGTGTCCCAGGTCTTCTGCTTGGAGGAGGCATCTCATTCTTCTCCAATAGGCTTGGCTGGGCTTGCGACAACATAGCTAGCTATGAAGTCGTCACTGCATCAGGTCTCGTTGTTACTGCTAGCCCCAACCTCTACCCAGACCTCTACTGGGCCTTGAGAGGAGGTGGTAACAATTTCGGTATCGTCACCAACTTCAAACTTAATGCCTTCCCACTGGGCAAGATGTGGGGTGGCCAGCGCATCTACACTGAGAATACCTTCCCGGCAGTGCTTGATGCCATCTACAAGTTCGCCACAGTAACGTCCTCGCAAGACACCGACGCGGCGCAGATTGTGGTAAGTCCTGGCTTTAATTAAGTCGAAGCGTATGGTGTGGAGATATCGCTGACACCTTGCAGTCATTCGGAAACATTGAACAGCTCGGCAAGATTGCCATCGTCCAGATGCACTACGCTCAACCCGTCGCCAACGCCTCCGTGTTCGATGACTTGAACGCTATTCAACACATTCAATCCAACACCGACATCTCCTCCCTTGCCGACCTCACGATCAAAATGAACGAAGGTGCTGCAAACGGCCTCCGTCAAACGCAATGGGACGTCTCTTTCAAAGTAAACCGTGACCTCTTCACCTTCCTCATCAACACCTTCTACACCAATCTTCCCAGCGTGCAAAACCTAGCCAGTGCTTTCCCCACGATCTCCATTCAAGCTATCACGGCCGGCCAATTGAAGGGCATGCAGAAGAACGGCGGCAACGCGTTGGGACTTGACGCCGCAAAGGGGCCATACTTCGTGATGAACATGAGCTCAAGATGGAGCAACGCGGCGGACGATGCAGCAATCCTCAAGTTTTTCAGCACGATTATCAAGCAGGTCAAGGCTGAGGCGCAGAAGAAGGGCCTCGACAACGCTTACATCTATATGAACTATGCGAGTCAGTTCCAAGACCCCATCGCGAGCTACGGAGCAGCGAACGTAAAGAAGCTGAAGGCAGTCTCTGCGAAATACGATCCTTCAGGAGTATTCCAGGACTTGCACCCGGGACACTTCAAGTTGGCGAAGGGGCCGCCAAACCCAAACATGCCATAATCATATGATGTTGGCTGGTGTAATGGAGAAGGAGGACATGTATACGAGCATGGGATAATAGTAATACGTACAATACATACATGTACAAATAATGTGTAATGTTTAGATGACTCGTCCAATCAGTGCCTTGACTACACTTATCTCCCCACCTACCCACGTATCCAGTCTTTCAAACTTGCAATCGAGGAGCGTCGCCTTCGTCTCGACCCGCTTCCATCAAGTGGTACATCAAGGCTCGTCCTCGTTGGACTGTCCACGCTTCTCCTTGCCTTGGTAGCCGTATCTAAGATGACAATAACGACAGTACAATTATCCGCTCCTCCCCTCTTTCCCTCTGTCCTCGTCAATTCTTCAGCAATGTCCTTTGCGGCTTTGCCTTGATTCCACTTATCGACTGCCACCCTAGTGACTTCCTCTGCGTCCTTGGCGTCGCCTACGCCATCAGATGCTAGCAAGATTAAAGACTGGCCCTCGAGATGCCGAATGGTGAAATGTGCTTTGTTAGATACAAGATCAGATGTGACTGTCTTCCCAGGTGCAACGCCCGTCTGCACTCCCGCCAAGTCCGACAAGTCGTGCCCCGCAAGGCGATTGACGCGTGGTTTCTTGTACTCAATGTCGCCCAGTGCGCGTGCCATGCTCACGCCGCCAATGCGCGGTATTCCTGTGACATAGTTGATTTGTCCGCCTGCATCTTCGATTCTCTTTCGCTCCTCGGGTTTGTCGGGTGAGTGCTCTACGCTCAGGACTTCGACTTTCCAGCCTCCGCCCTCGCTGATTGCAGTTCCATTTTCATCGTCACTTCCACCGATGATGACGGAGTCGAATTGGTGCTCTGCGAAGACGATGTGTGAGTCTCCTAGATCTGCTTCGACGAGGACACCTTGTTTGGTGTCGATGAGTGCGAGAGCGACGGTGGATCCGCCTGTCAAGTCCGCGCGATCCAGGTCTCTGTCGACAGCTTTGAGAACACGTTGAATAGTTTGTCTGTATTCTTCTGGTTCCAGGGGTCTTGAGGTTGCTGCGAAGTGATGCTCGAGATGTGTCACCAGATTCTGTGAGACGTGGTTTACCGTCTCTGTACCACCGCTAAACTCCAATCAGACACTGTGTGTGAGGTCTCGATCGCAATAGTAACATACTGGCCATCATACACGGCGAATAGGGCGACTTCTTTCCGCGATCTCAATTGTCCTGGGTTGAGCACAGAATATCGATCCTCCTGATCTTCTCGTGATCCCAGAATCTGTGGGGCCCCAGCCCGTTAGCTTTCGATTCGGCAATCTCGGCACACTCAAAAAGCCGCCCAGGAACGAATGAATTGTACACTACGCACACTGCTGACACCAAAATCGATGATGTTTACTGGAGGCATCCTTTGCCTACAAGTTTGCTGCCTCTTTGCTGGGATTATGTATGCTAGATCTGGATTTGCAGCTTCGAGATGCAATTTCAGCTGCGCTCCATCGCCGTCATGGGCCAAGAGGGGCTGGGCTGAGCGATAAGCGCACACGCGACATCACGACGTCATCGAGCCAATTACAATGGCCAGGAACATATATGGCGCACCGATGCCCAGAGTAATTGCCCCAATCTCATTATTTGTCTCGTGGGTCTTGTCCTGTTGGGCGGAGAAAAAACGCCGCAAGCATGTGATCTGCATTGAACCGACCACACGGCGCCTGCCTAGGCAGATGTCCTTGTCTGATGTTGCTTTGGATCTCTGCCTTAGGTAAGAGAGGGTTGTAAACGTTGTGAGAGAACTACAGTGTTTCGCAGACTGATTATGTGCTGGCGCATTGTTTCATTCTCAGTTTCAGATCTCATAAATTACAATATACCTAACAGGCATGTGTTTCCTAACTTTGTGCTAGGCATGTGTATCTCCCAGCTATGCTCTCCTTTGCCGTCTGTTGTTCACGTCAACCTCAAAGGCTCCCTAGTCCTTCCTCACAACACCCATCTTCATCCACTCATCTCTCAGCTTCCTCCACACTCCATCGCCTCTAAATCCCCAAACCCACTTTTCCTTCCTCAACTCTTCCATCTTCTCTTTGAGAAACACCGCCTCCTTCTCAAAGGCTCTGTCATCCCCACTCTGTGATCTCATCCTCTTGACCTCGCCCATCAACTCCTCACAAGCAATCTCCTCACTCATCGTCCTCATAACCATGTTCAAACACTCTCCCATGTCCATGTCCCACCCGTACACCAGCTCTTTGACCGTCTCCATGGCCCTTCTATCTCCTTTCAACCAATCAAACAGCCCATGCGGCACCCTGGGTGACCTCACACCCTCAAGCTTCATTCGACACATCGGACAGGATCGATGCGGAAACTTCGCCTCCTGGATCTTAGGGGTCGCCATCCACTGCTCGAGGCACGCTTTACCGATAATGTGTCCACAGTACTTGATTCGAACGGGGAAGTCGGCGAGAAGCTCTGCTATGGGGAAGGAGCCAAGCGCGGTGTAAGATGAATGGCATATGGAGCAGCAGCCGGCGTTGTCGTCGATGACGGAGGGATTGACTGACGGTGCGAGGGAGGACAGTGGGGTTGCGCAGGCAAAGTGGTCGACTATGATGAGGCTTGCCTTCTCAGCGATCTTTTCGCGGGTCTCGTCCACTGCAGCGTTCATAGCCGATGCGCGGTACATACGATCGCTGCATATCGCTGCTCGCTCACCGACATCCTTGAGGCGCTCTGCAAAGTTGCGTTGCAGGACCAGCGCAAATGCGGCCTGGAGTCGTTCTTCTGGCGACGCGAGGGTGTAATCCGTAAGTGCCATGTACAATCTCTCCATATCTGTTACCGACGACTCACCCCCGTCGCTAGCCATTTCTTTCTCAACCATAGCTCTAAACATCCTTATCTCGCGCTCTCGGTCCAACGCCACCTCATGGCAGTCAAGGATTCCGAACAGCCAGTTTCGCGCTTTAAACGCTTCCTGGACAACCTCGTCATCCGTCATAGTGTCGAGGCGCGAAGAAGGTGACAGATATGGAAGGTGCTGCAGGTCAAGCTCCCGGATATCTCCACACGAGGCAGGTACCAGTGTCTTTGGGCTGTCATGCTCCTGCCCAAGCTTCCGTAGCGCTTCAAGGTTGCGCATGCGGAGCCGGACTCGTTGATAAACTATAGCAAATCAGTCGCACCTTGATTGAAAACAATCAGGATATAATAAAACAGCAGAAAGAGGCAATACAAATGCAGAACAGCTATGAAAGCGGCAATCAACATACCGACTGTACTCGCCGGCGCATCTCTTGCCTCTGGCACCAGGCCCTCCAAATCCTCCTCGTCGATGGGCATAGTTATCACAGTTTCCGCCAGCTTTGTGCGCAGAGAGCTCAAGCCAAACATGGTGGAGTTGTCAGGTGGAAAGAGCAGGCTAAAATTCTCAGTGAAGCCCAGGTCCTGTGTAGCTGGAGCTGGGTGGGGCGGACCGTTTGCTCCCGGCACGTGACACGGGTGCCTGCTCAGGTTCAGATACTTTTTGGATGAAATTTGGCTTGAATGAAAGTACGGAACATTCTCGAGGCGGTTCTCCATTGGCCATCATGGTGCGCTGAGAGATGTTGAGATTCCGAATGTTGGCTGCTAAAACTCAGAACATCATTTGAGATGCGAAGGAATTACAAAAATCAGTCTAGTTACACTGCATCCACTGCATCTCGTCTAAGATAACTCAGGATCGTCCACATAACGTCCTCTGTGTCGGTTCTCGCATGCCTGGAGTCAACACACCTTTCTGCGACTGCTCCTTGGCCCACCCATCCATATAACTGCCGTGCTCATACTCCATCTTACTTCTCGCAGAAATATATTCATCCCTGATGTACAACTCCGTACACAAGCTGACGGAAATAGCCAGCGACCCGTTCATACAGAGTGAATGGGTGCGGATCGGTCGATATCTCGTTCTGATAAGATGAAGGCACGAAGTCAGTGTACCCCTCACAACTAGTAAGTCTACGAATCCATACCTTCAAGCACGCTGCATTGTATCGTATAGCCCACAATAGTCCCATCTGGCGACTTCGGTCATTGTTCGAAGGAAGAGGCTCCCACTTCAGCGGCTCATGCAGACGGGTACGACAATTCGGGCAAGAATAGCTTGATGGCGAATCGCGATTCAGCAGCGGTTCTAGGCAGTCCCGGCCAAAAAGGCACTGGCACTTGAGCGGTACGACGCATTCAGAGCCTTCATGAGTATCCTGGCATATACTGCAGAACTGTGCAGCAGCATGGACGAATGGATTCGTGATGGCTGCTATATCGACTGGTTCTCCTACCAATCGACGCTCGACTGCTTCGAAGTGATCTTCTTGTAGGCGACTGAACCCCTGTGCAATATAGCTAATGATCTGCTTGCTGTGGTATCTTAAATATCGGGTCTTAACATTTCGCTTGTACTTTCGCAACTGACACATAGAATTTACTCGTGCCATACGCCAAAGATAGAACCTGATGCGCAGTGCGGCGCAATAGGCGCTCAATCTGCACTCCATATGGTCATCATCTCGCTCGATGATGGATGCGCTGCCTGCGAGAGCTTCATTGTGGCTATGCAGGGTTAGTGAATGACCAAAAGTATATTACCTCCTTGTCGTCAAGTTTGCCCTTTCGCGCGAGGTTTCTTACTCGAGTAAAAGGAAGTACAACTGCAGTACAAGTGGCAGCCACCTCTGCCGGGGCAACTGCTCAGCTTGTCGTATTAGATCCGAAAGCAATTGCCCAGTCGCCTTCAAATATCTCCGAAGTGCATACCATCGATTGAAAATATGCTGTGGGGTGTGAGAATACAGCGAGTCACACAGAAAGTGGAAAAGTGGCCTGTCGTGGTTTCTGAGCGGCAAGATATCTTGAGTCCAGGTGGTGGCCGACAATAGATGTTCAACTTCTCCTACAGCGATAGCTTGCGCGTGATCCGTCATTTTCTCCGATGCGCTCAAATTTTGACCAAACGTCGCAAGGTTTGCTATTTCGCTTTCAACAATACGGACAGTTTCTCCTTCGGAAATGATGGGCTCTCCCAGCGGTGGCTCCGGCGGAAGGAAAAACAAGGTGCCAAAGTTGCGCACCTCGTTCTGGGCCAATTGATCTAGCGTATGTATTGTAAAGGCGTTTCTGGAGAGTAGCTGTACTGTCTCATGGTCAGGCATCGTTGATAGTGTATGCTCCATCGGAAGAAATGCTGAAGGCTGATGTGCAGGTCGTGCATCTTCCGCAGGTGTCGCACGGCCGTCCATGTCGTGAAATCTGGACGTTGAATCTTCTTGAGTAATCTCAATTGAGAAAGAGATAGTGATTTGCAGCGCGTTGTTGTGTGGCTGCATTGATGGGGTGCGCCATAGATGCATACTGTTGTGACACGTCCACAATGAAATCGCTTGATTGAGTGAAGAAGTGAGGTAGACAGACCTTGGAACGAGGTGGAGTAATGTGCGGAGTTAAGAGTGAGAGGAGTTTGATGTTGAAGCCGTTGGTAAACAAGAGCACGTGGTTGGTGTTAAAGAGGAAGGAGCGTCTGGTAGCGACAACGCTTCCATGGAAGTCGCTGCCGAAACAGACATCGCATCGAGCTGCACGAGACGCAAGGGTACGGTTTTCTAAAGTCATGAATGGGCATGGAACAATATGGTATCTGGGGAATTGAAGTCGAGATGAGAAACGCAAAGATGCCACCCAATCGATGAGAACGGCTAGCCACCCACCTACCACATACACCAAAACTCTGGACATAGGAACCCACCTCCGATGCCCACCCCATCAAATACCCCTCTCATTTTCTCTTAATGACTGTGATCTCTGGAGCCTTGCGTTTCGCCTTTGTCTTCGTCACTTTTTCAATCTTCGTCTTCTTCCTTGGCTCCAGCGTATTCACCTTCTGCGTCACGCGACGCTTGACACCTCGATCCTCCTTAAACTCCTCGTCCGCAAACACCTTGCCTTTGCCTTTCCCTTTGACGCTCTCTGGCGAATCTTCTTCCTGGTCCTTCCGAGAACCACGCTTAACACCTTTGTCTGAACGTACGCGGCGGGCTTTAGGTTCCGGCTTGAGAAGGCCGTGCTCTTTGATATAGTATATGATGTCGAGGGCGACATCGCAGAACTCTTGGACTCCACGGACGAGGAGGGAAGGTTTCTTCCTGCTCTCAAGCCCTGCGCGCCAGCGATCGATAACTGCAAAGAAGATCTCATCGACGTTTGCATCCTTCGCGTCATGCATCCTCTCGTACTCTTCTTCATCTTGCTTATGATTCTGATGCATGTGGCCGCGACCCATCCCAAATTCATCTCCAATTTCAAACTGCACGAATGCTTCGATGACCATCACGGCTATGGTGTGGAAGTTCAGGACTGCCGTCGCTGGGGCGGGGTCAGGGTTCTCGAGAGCCTCTTGACCTGGAAGAAAGACGTTCATTAGAAGGTGGACTTCTTGCTCCGAGTGATCAGTGGAAAGGAGCAGCTCCTCCCGAACCATATTCGGAATCGAGACTTTGACCCTTGGAATATCATCTTTCTTCTCAACGGGCTCACGCCGCACTTCGAACTTCGGAAGTTTCCAGGACCCAATTTCGTGCTCAGAAGATGAAACAGACGGCCGGTTAGTTGGGGCTTGCGTGGGATGAGGAACAGGACGATGCTTGCGTACTGATTTCTGAGCAGGGCCCGGCTTAGGCTTTGGTTTGCTAGCGACAAACTCAACGTCTGAATTTTGACCTCGGCCTGAACCTTGTCGCATATATGTGGATGCGTTAATTGATTGTGGACTGCCCATGACTGAGTCCTGACTGAGAATCGACGGATGGCGCTTCATGCGCGTCTTTAAGGGCTCATCGTCATCAGAATTCTCCTCTTCCTTGGAACGCTTCTGCACCATAGGACGTTCGATAGTTGGGAGCACTGTTCTAGAACGTGAACCTGACTGCCATTCGTCAGGTGTGAGAGGTATTGGCCGTTGGCTAGGCATGCCGTAGCCATGCGACGGGAAAGGATAATGCGCTAAACGCGGGGGCATCTGACCATAGGTTATTGCAAGGTGAGAAGGAATTTGAAAGTTCATCGGATACTGTGCAAAGCTAGTGGGCTGGCGGGTGTCCTGTGGAGTGTTCGGATAGTTCCTAGGATCAGGGCGCACGTTGGGTGCGCTTTGATCGAAATTCATGGCCGCATAAAGGTTCTGTGCTGTCTGCCTTCGCTGCTGTTCAAGTCGCTCAATCTGCATCTGATACTGTCGTTCATAGTCATCGGCGGAATTGGGATTGCGAGGGTCGTCAACACCTTTAGATGGTCGCGAAGTGTGACGAGTGGCATCATACTGTTTGTGACCCATGTTGCTCCTGACTAGTGGGTAGCCGCGTGGCTGGGTTTGTGAAGGTGTTTGAATATCGTCTCCTAGCTGATGATGCTGACTCCACACGTCTTCATCGTTGTGCGCCGATCTTGAGGTGTTATCATTGATCTCATATGCCTCCTTGTCCTCACCATCATCTTCCTCATGCTCTGACTCAGAAGAACTGGTTCCGTCACTCATGGTTCCGCCTTCTCGACCTTCTACTGAATCTTCGTGCTCGCTCGACTCCTCATAATCTAGCCGTATCTCACTGTGGTCACCTTTAGAAGCCCCGCGAATGACTCCGTCCCAGTTCTCATCGAAGTCTCCATCGTTGCTTGAATCATACGCCGCATCATCTGACTGATTCAAGGTAGCATCCGTAACATCTAGAGCAGGTGACCGCTCGATAGGATGGGCCTTCCGGTGTTCCTTCAGTTTAGCAGCTTTCTTGATCAGGTCCACTCGACCCTGTGTATGGTCGGGATGATTCAGGGGTCTGTCGAAAGCTCCATGCTGTTTCGCCGCACGTCGATCACCCTTGCTCGGGGTTTGTGGATCATTTAGCGTAGATGATGGAGGAGAAGAAATTTGGCTTGGGGCCGGCTTAGTATCGCGTTCTGACTCGAGGTTCGCATCTTTTGTGCTGGGGTCAATGACGTAATCTGAGGCATTGATGTGTGAAAGCTCGCCAGGGGATCCAAATGTCTGCTCGTCTTTCGAAAGTTCGTTGTTTGTAGCATCCTGGGCCTCGGAGATCAGCTGTTCTTGTTCAATCGTTCCAGGCTCTTCTTTAATAGCATCATGTCCGCCATCGCTGCCTGTGACTTCAGCCGACTCCTCCTCGGGAACGAATTCATCATCTTGACGATCTTGATGTTGTTCTGCCATCCTCAGGCCTTGCATCGTATCATCGAGCTCACTGCCGGCGTTTGGTGCATTGCGAATGCCGTCATCCGCTCGTAGGTCGCCCGTAAGCTCGTGCTGCGGATCGTTGACGTGTTGTCGGTCGTTGAAGGCCTCCGTCTCATTCGCTCTGTCCATTGAGGCAATCGTAGATCTTGCTGCTGCCTGAATGTTACGAATGTCTCTCTGAGATGTGCTGGGGTAAAATCCCCAAGGGTAGCGCCTTCTGATCGTATACTGACCTGTGACGACCGAGAAAAAGCGTTGTTGATCGGTTGAACGTGAGTTGTAAGAAAGATCGAGGACAACGGCTTGGGAAACTAGGGGCGGTAGGCTTATATGACGACCGTCGGACCGTCGGTTACAATAATTATTCGCAGTCACCTTTACTTGAAAACGTAATCAAGTCTCTCTCTCACCTGACGACTAGCAGTAGCGCGTTTGTTCGTCAGCAAAAAGTGAATTATGCCGGAAAGGGGTTTCGAATGCTCGGGCAAGATGATGTAACCGTTTAACTTAATTAAGGTCACGAGTACAGACACAGCCGAAGTCCTATATCTCATGGGAATGTAAAGTTGTTGGTGCCCTAATCGAATGCGAAGATTGTAGTATATCCTAACGGACATCAGGGCATCAAAGGCATCGTGCCATGGACCCAGGGTGCTTGCGAGGCGTCTTCGTCATGTGTGAAAGCGGCGAAGAATCCGTCGTAGGGAATGTTCGAGCGTGAAATATTGACGGAGCCTATGTTGGGGAAAGATGGAGGTTCTTGGCCTTGAGGAAAATCAGTGTCAATGACAGCTACGATGGAGATGCGAATTCACCCAGTCGAGCGGAGCTGGGGTACTCAGAAGCGGAGGCGCCCTGTGAGACGATGTGTGATTTTTCCATTCAATTCACAATCCACGTAGTCACTCATATCGGTCATATCTTTAAGGTTTTGTGGTCGATGTTACACCACGGACCCTCATGCTCAATTAACAAGATCTACCACCAGCCTCCTCACAAACCCATCAAATAACGGATATAACGAGCAATCCCTATATTTGTCAACGAAGAGCCCTTCTTTCGCATCCCCGTTTTGATGCTCCGCCCGGGCCAACTCTTGGCCATCGATCTTTGTCCCCTCGGGATACCGCGGCCTGACGCCCTCCTCCACCAACATGACGAAAGCAGGATCAATCGGCACACTGCCCAGGAACGGAACCTCGAAATCTCTAGCCATTATCTCTCCACCTCCTTTGCTGAAGACGTTGGTGCACTCGGAGCAATTCGGGCATACGAAGCCTGCCATATTTTCTACTACTCCTAACACGCGTATACCGGTCTTGCGGCAGAAGTTCAGCTCCTTCTTTACGTCTGAAATGGAAATGGCTTGCGGTGTGGTCACTACGACTGCGCCAGCGAGGAACGGTAACGAAGCGGAAGGGGTGGGCGACGTGTTTTTGAGCAGCGTCTCAAGTAATGAGATATGTTCGTCAGATGTTCCAGGCGGCGTATCGATAAGCAAGTAATCCAGTTCCGGCCACAACACATCTGTGAGAAACTGCCTGACCATAGCCGTCTTTTTCGGCCCCCTCCAAATTACCGCATCCCCTCTATCTCTTAGCAAGAAGCCGAGGGACATGCACGATAGCGCTCCCACTTGGTGACCGTCTTTCCCGCTGGCGTCCCCATTTGGCTTGCTAGGGGATGGTAATGTCTGCTTTTGATGTACGTCGACCGGTATCCATCCACCTGGCGCCTGTCTGACCTTCGCCTTCTCTATGCCAAAGAACCTTGGTATGCTCGGCCCCGTCAAGTCTATGTCCAGTACGCCTACTGTGTGTCCTTGAAGCGACAGCGTGAGCGCCAATTGCGTTGTTATACTGCTTTTGCCCACACCGCCTTTGCCGGAGAGGACGAGAAGAATGTTGCGAACATTATCAAGTCCCATTGTGTGGGCGTCGTAGCGGAAACGGACTGTGCGCGTGCAGTTGATATAGTGGGGGTTTTGCAGGTCAGGATCGCGAGTAGCCAATTCTTAGGGGATTCAGGCAGGTGCAACGAGGTCAGTCGCTCTTAATCTGGCGCGCGACTTCGAGGATTTGAGACGGAGAGAAAAGAAAAAGTGTGGAAGAAGAGCATGGTGTGAATGCTAGAAGTTGTGGATCGCGCGCTTTGAAATCGAACAAAGTGGCGGCGATGCGGCGGGATCGGAGGTCCGCGGGCTTGGCAAGGGAGGCTATTTCGACCTCATCTGGACAACGTTACCACACCACAGCTTGTTGCTCACGAGGCTATCATGATTTCACAAATTTCACAACCTCGTCATATCAACAAGATTCAAATCAAGAGGATATGTATTCAGAATACATAAATTACATCCCCCATACAATCCCCAACTCCGCCATGATGTGCGATTCGGGACGTCAAAATGAGAACTAATAAATGGAAAGCGACATAAGAAACTCCCCGTCTCATCCTAAGTCATATTTTCCATCCACGTCTCTCCTTTCCACTGCATCAATTTCCTGCTTACTTACTTGCACTTCGGCCGTGTAAGGACATCGGAACATGTCTGGTCATCACAAGGTTTATCGCACACCACACCGGGCGCAACAAACACATAGGGAAGCCCATCGACGTGGAACTGCTTGCTGAAGTCCTTTGCGTTCCATGCACTCGCCTTGAATCCCGCTCGGCAGGCGCAGTAGTAGTTGGTACCTCCACTGGTGGTGCAGCTAGTTGTGATATCACACTTGTTAAGGCTGGGGTTGAATGGGTTGCAAGTCTTGGGGCAGACACCGGCGAGAGTGGCGCCAGTCCAATCAACATCCGAGGTAAGGACTGATGTGAAATGTGGACGCGGCCTGCGTGTTCGGGTCTTAGTGACGAGAGTTGTTGTCGGCTCCGGAGGATATTCGGTAGTTGGATAGGGCGGGTAGTCGGTGGTAGTTGGGTACGGAGTCCAAGTATGGGTACGTGTCCAGGGCCTCCTGGTAGGCCTTGGGCGGCGGGTGCGCGTCCATGTGGGCCTAGGTGGTCGGGGTGTAGGCCTAGGCTTGTAGCCATTGTAGCACTTCTCGGGGCACTGGTCCTTGGGATCGAACTTCTTGCTTGAGGGTGCATCCGGTGAGTCCTTGAGCCATTCGGGGATATCTTCCTCTTCCTCCTCGCCATCATCCTCGCCGTCGGGCCAATTGAATGCAGCAAACCCGCCGGATGCTGGTTCTTGACGTGCGCGGACTAAGCGACGAGACTTTCCGTTGGTCGGCTCATCCTCCGAGTACACGCCATCATCGGAGTCAGAGTCTTCGTAGCAGTACGCAGGGCAATCCTTATCATGGTAGTCGTCTTCATCCTCAGTATCGTCGGGATAGTCCTGTCCATCGTAGTTTCCGGCATCGCCACCCGCATAATCTGCTGCGCCGACCGCTTGAGCGCCAAAACCGCCAGCGTCCTGGGCGCCGACACTAGAATCCCCACTCACTGCTCCAGGGGTGATCACGGCGGGATCAGCAAGTACGTCGATGCTGTTAGTAGCAGTGGGCTCAATGGTGCTGGAGTCTGTGGTAACGCCAGGTTGTGGAGGCTCAGCTGCCACGCCACTTCCGTCTCCGGGCAAGTCTGTAGCCTCCGCAGCCCCAGCGGTCTCGTCTGGGATTGGTGACAACGGCTCATCCGAGGCGGCGGCTGCGTCAAGTCCAGCTCCTGCCGTGGCATCAGCACCAGCCCCAAAGTCTGGGGCCGGGGCGAACGGATCCTCGGGAGTGACTCCAGAATCGGTCGATGCCGCCTCAGTCGGTTGGGCGACGGGGAAGCCGAACTCGTCGGTAGCAGCAGGGGATCCGAACGCGTCGGTAGCAGGAGGGAATACATCTGTAGCCGTTGAGTCACTACCGAAAACGAAGTCGTCGGTAGCAGTAGCATCAGCAGCATCCAGTCCAGCACCTGCGCTCACTTCCGCTGAAGGGAATGTAAATTCATCAAGAGTCGGTGTTGGCTCGGGCACGCTTGAACTGTCAAGTGTCGAGACGTCGATAATGACGTCGGCGGTTCCAATCGGGAGCGAGGCTTCAGCGACCGCGCTGGTTATCGCGCTGGCCAAGTCGTCGAATCCTGCCGCGACCTGACTCACTGCGCTGGCCACGTCATCGGCCGAGGCTGTGGCTTCAGCCTGAGCAGTAGCCCCAGCACCTACACCTGCGTCAGATTCCGAGCTGAGAAGTTCGGCCTCTGATGGTGCATCCGGGCCAGGAACGATAAGGGGTGCCGGAGTAGTTGTGGCATCGAAAGCATCTGTAGCCGTCACATCCAAGTCTTCGCTGACTTGCGCGTTCAGGGTCTGAAAAAGTAGAGCCCCGAACACAAAGGCCTTCATGGTGGCCAGCCTTTAGGAGAATGTAATGAAAGACAGTGTGCGACACCGCTAATCAAACGAACGGTTATGTTTGAAAAGAGTGACAGGAAGAAAGCTTGGCTTAGACATAGTGTGAGATACGACGCGATCAAAGTTATACGTCGGCTTGTTGAATTCTTCAGGTTCAAAATCAAAACAAGCTGGAACGGCATAGCGCCTGCCATGAACCATCTAGCTACTTTGGTGGTAAAAGACGATGTTGTTAGCAGGCTTGGTGTCGGAATGTAGTACAAAGACTGCTTCTTACGCTTCCCTTCCCTAATCACCTTTGGAATGTGGCCCTCAAAACACCTACTACGAGATCATGAGGGAAAGAACATTGAGCGACCAAAACACGCTACAAATCTAGGGCTGAGTCGGATTGCCTTGCACGCAAGTTTCGCGTCTCGCGCTGCATTCCAAGACGAGCACGCGCTTTTGAAATATGCGTTGCTCCGGTGCAGCATATTAAAGACCAAGGAAAGCGCTTCTCACAAACGGTGCTTGCAGGAGGAGCTCAAGGCATTCCGGCGCGGAACTCTGTTCGCTCATTGAAGCCCCACGCCGTTGTTGAAGCATCGTGCACGGTCGCTCTCCGCATGTCACGTACGTATCTACCCTCGAACGATCCGCGACATGCCTTGTGCATGACGCAGGTGTTATCCTGAAGCCATCAGTAAACATGGAATCCAAGAAAGGGAGGCGTATCCCACCCAAATGATGATGTCCCCATCGTTCTCCCATTCCACTTCGAATGTGTATTTGTCCTGAGTCGCATGACTGAGCAGTGACTTGATGACTTCTTGCCCGTCCTCCTTGGGAAGCCCATGAATGTGATGAGCGTGATGCGCAATGTAGAGATTCTTCCGTCCACTTGGCTCATGGGTTTGTACAAGTGCGTGACGAGCCATGAAATGCTTCTCTGGGTCCATACTCTTCAAGAACTCACAGTCAGGAGCGGCGAGACGCCTGCTGTGCCACAAGGAATGGTGAATCACGTAGTCTTTGATATTATCTTTGGTCGCCTCGGTGAGATCTTCATACGCTGTCCGTGTATCTGCAAATGCGGTAGCACCACCCGTGCCTTTGGGGGGCAGATGGTGAGCTCTGAGGACGGAGTAGCCTGCCCGACGAGGATTAAATGCCGAATCGACGTGGAATAGGCAATTCCCTAGGCCCAGTTGGTATCGCAGGCTGTCGGTGGACACCACGTTGCCGTCGTCGTCGAGGTTGCTCACATCGAATAGCTCGGTATAAGGCGCCAAGCGATGCTTTCGGCCTGCCTTGATATATGGCGTCGAGTCGTCAAGCTCACCAAGCTGTGCGGCGAACGCGACGTGTCGTGCATCATCGAGCTGCGCCTGACGGAAGACAAGAATGCCATATCTGGCGAGGCCGGCGCGTATTTCACCAACCACCTCAGGAGACAACGTACGTGAGAAGTCCACACCAGAGCATTCCGCTCCAAATGTAGGGTGCAATGGCTTGTACGTGATTTGAGGCTCGATCGGAGCCATACTAGGCTGGTTCGTGGTTCCAAATGTGAAGATATGTTAGCCAGACGTGTGCCGTAGATGAGAAGTCCTGCTGCCAGCAGATAACGCATAAAATGCGCTACAGGCCATGATGATGCTTATCAGTGCACCGCGGTGTGGCGGGCGGATGGAGGGTGAGGGGAAACAAGACGCGCTCGTTTTAACCCCGCATTAAACCCGGAAGGAGAGCTAGGACTCGTGCCACTACACTAACAGTGACTAAGTTCTTGCTACTCTCCCCTTACGGCTACACTTACGATTTTGCAATACTTGCCTTCTTCTCGACCGGCTCTCTGATACATCTTCTCCTTATTGGCCAAGGATTGCCAGGACTAAACTTTGCTTCGTGAACACTAATTCCCGCAGTCATCAACGAACGGAACGAGCTGGAGGCCTGCAAACCTTATACCAGTAACGCAGGCCATAATGCTGCACAGTTGGGGAAGATTCTGTTACGTACATTAACCTGTACTTCACGCAGATTACTTCGCTCAGTCGAAAGCTTGTTACGGTGTGCCTCGTCAACGTTACGTAGAATATCCATTGTTCTCGGATACTAAACTAAGGCCTTAGTCTCAGCATGGCTATCGTAATTGCACGAACCGGATGATGGCACGCAGTGCCTCACTGCAAGTTCTGACAAAGCCCGTAATTAGCAGACTTGGTATCATTCAATCATCCCGAGCCTCACCAACCGCAGGCTACTGTGAGCCAGCTCAAGTGGAGTCTCGCCCTCACTTCCTTGAAGCGCCTCGAATATCGATCTCAGCCGCCATTTTCTTGAGACCCAGATATCTCGCTCTTATTCTCACATATAGGCAATGTCGCAGACACAAGCTTCATATTTTTGATCGAAGCTGTATGAAACACTCTCAACAGCAGGACCATTGCCAAACTCCGCAGGCGGTGTAGATGGCATCGCAGCCTGGGTGTACACTTTCTCACCCACCTGGATACCGCGGCAGTCCTGCCTTCCTCAGACCAATCAACTCAGTGAAGCGGTCAGTCCGGATATTAGGCAAGCTGGTACGCGGATTGAAGCATTTCAAGGGTCATCTTTGGTTCCAGAATGCAGAAGCGGACATTGGCTTTCAGATCAACAACTGCTGTACCTTGGCTCTGCGATGCGAGCCACATTCTATGATGCTCGCTTCCGGGGCAAGTCTGTGGAACAGCTGAATATGGCCTTGCTAAAACTTCGAAGAGATCTCCATGTTCCTATGGGATTCAATGTCTCTCACGAGCTAGAGTGGTTGCGTATCCTTCTGTGGCAGACAATACATCAGGTTCGTGATGATTACCGTACCAATATCGAGCTTGAATGGGTTGGACGACATAGTCCCGTCGAGGACGTGTCAACTCCCATCGAGCATTCTGAAGGCATACAGTGTATAGTTTGCCACTGGCAACTTACACCATTAGATGTTTTCACTAAGCCTTGCCAACACGCTTTCTGCCGTGACTGTGTCGAGACGTGGATTCATGCCTGCGAGAAGACTAGCCATACCTGTTCGTACTGCCGCACCGAACTATTCCCGGAAACAACGTATAGGATGAATGAACCAAATTCTGAACCCAATCATCAGCGAGAGATTGATGTACTCCATGGTTGGAGACACCGTGTCGAAACGGCGCAGGCGTCCTTTATATGGCTTAACTTCGAGTATAATGCATTTCGAAGCAGAGATATCAGGTCGACAGGGCGGATTCTAGGATGTGTAGACATCAGAGACGAAGGCGAAACAAGAACGACATCGGCCAAGTACGTGGTTTGATGCCTGTCGATAGTTGGCTCGGAATAGTCGGTAATCTCACCTCATCGTGACGACAGCTCGACTAGGCGCAGGTGAATGAGATGGGGCCGAGAGTTTGAAGGTGTCATTTGAGACGTAGTCCCACTACTTCTTGGTATCCTGAGACATGTACTAACAAACTTGAACAATCCAAGGATGTCTTTTTGCATCCAGTAAGATGTCTACCCGCTTCATATCGATCACTTGCGCATACTTCAACACAGCTAGCCGTTACAAGAAGAATATGCTGCGCATGATCCACATAAATGGGCCTCAAAGCATCAATCTGATGGTCCTGCAACGTTCCTTGTAGTTTAGTACATTTCTTCTTGACAAGGAAACATAGGGATGTGCTTTGAGGGCGTTGATGTCTGCACGGACTGGACATTCTCCGTAAAAGTAGGGACCACTTTATTCTTGCAATGATTGTAAATTATATAACTACAGACCCTGTTAGCCAATAGTCTTGATAACCGTCCATTTCAAAGTATGTTGTATGGTTGATCCCCAACCGCAGGTTCCGAGGTACACATCATCCTTTCTGCCAAAGAAAACCACCTTTTCGTCTGTGCCATCGATATCGTTCAAGTAACCTTGAATAACATAAGGAAAGCCCGTGGAGTCCCAATATTCGCAATCTAGTTTGCGATGTTGAAGGTAATCAATTACTTGCGATGCTCTGGTGCCTGAGCGGCATTGCTGCTATCTAACCGACTTGGTCCTCGTCTTTCATCGCCTTTGCCAGCTCCGCCCAAATGTACAAGCCAACTAGATTCTCAAGGTTCAATATTCGCGCAGTGCTGCACATCATCGACTGGCCTTACAATGTCTATCGCACCGATAGAAAAGTACGTTTAAGGCATTCAACATAGCGAAATGAAAGAAAGATCAACTACGACGCATCACCTTGCACTGGATCGCGTGACTCTAAGCAGCCAGTTGCCCGGGACGGTGCGTAAAAGGACTCGCCGTTGGCTATCAGGCAGGCTAGATCTAAGAGTGGGCAGAATAGGTATTGCCTCGGGCACAGTAGAAGATGCAACTGAATGAAAACAGTGAATTGAGCTTCAGCATTCAAGGTCGTGTGTGCATGGCGAATACATTTGTCCAGTCAGGCGTTCCTGCACTGTCCATGTTGTTTCAGGAATAGCTGCCCAGCGTAATATGGTGTTATGATGCGGGGAACCAAGCGCATCCCAGTTGCGCGTACGTACGCAGCAATTAATTGTGTACCTGGGTGAGATCCTGGTCCTGGTATATTGTTTAAACGTACCCCAACAACAGCCCAATGACAACGTGGGTAATTGGAGTCATAGAAATCAAGGACCATCTAGAGCGTTCCTTCTGGTAAGTATTCCCTATTCCGTGCTCTTTGACCGATGATCATCTCCTTATCTGACAGAAGAATAGACATCAGCATGCAACTCTTTTATCATCCCCACGAAGACAAATAACATAGATCAAACGGACCGAAACAACAATAATTCCAAAAAGATTTTACAATGTAAATTGTTAACGCTAAATTGTAAGACAGCTATAATCATGATTATTTATGATTGTTATATAGTGTAGACACAAATTATTTCTTGTGGCTACGTAGCGTATTGCGTACTGCCGTGACACGGAGTTTGCGAATAGCGAAGGGCTAGTTGGTATACAAAAGTATTATATATCAAGCAGTCGATACGCTGAAAGACAATCCACTTGTTTCGTTTATAATGGCGAGGCTTCTTGTTGCTCTCTGCCTCCTTGTCGGGTTGTGCTCAAGCGCCTGCACAACGAAAGGCAAACGCCGCGCATGGTTCGTGGCGATCCAGACTCCACCATAAAGGCTCACAGCCATACAGGCACACATTCACCAATACCGAGAAGTTGGAATACATTAATGCCGAACTATGTCTCATGAACAAATCGGCGACACTCGGGTTGAAGGGTACGAAGACGCGCTTCGATGAGTTCCAGGCTATCCATCAACTCCAGGCTTACGCCACTCATTTTGTCGTAAGGTGGCCCTATGGGTACATTATACACAGGGACCAAGAATGTTGATAAGGTCGAAGGGCGCCTTCCTCCCATTTCACCGTGCGTTGCTGCATGCCCACGAGACAGCTCTTCGGGCTGAATGCTCGTATACGGGCTGGCAACCGTATGCCTCTCCCATGGACTTGTCTTCCGTAAGCTTACAGTTCCAGATACTGGCAAGAACAGCTTGATGCTGGGAAGTTCAAGTCCAGCATCGTCTTCGATCCCGTATACGGCTTCGGTGGCGACGGCTCTCCGCCCAGTTATTGCATCACTAATGGTCCCTTCGTAAACTACACGAATCATCTTGGGCCGGGATATGACTACACCGACCACTGTATCGATCGTCAGATCACCGAATTGTTCAGTTCGATGACGTCAGAAAGTCAAGTCAACAATTGCCTTGCAAAGACGGATTGGACCAGCGCTTGGACTTGCATTGAGAGTGCCCCACATGCTGGAGGGCATGGCGGCGTAGGTAAACAGGTGCGTCGTTTACTATTCCACTAGCGTAGTGTTTTTGCACTAATATTCGAGTAGATGCAGAATGGCGTTTCCAGTCCTGGCGATCCCCTCTTCTACCTTCATCACACATGGCTTGATAAAATGTGGGCAAATTGGCAGGCAATGGACTCCCCAAAGCGTCTATCCGAGATGGGTGGAACAAACATCATGGCTGACACTATGGGTTTCCCACCGAGGCCGTCGACAATCCCAAAGCCGACGGGTGCGGACGGTGATCCAGGAACCACGACGACGCTCAAGCACGTGCTGAACATGTACGGAAATGGACCAAATCGTACGATTGCGGACGTCATGGACATCAGTAGTGATCTCCTGTGCTATGAGTATATTGAGCCGTAGAGGGTATTACGTCGTTCACTGATACGGATATATCAAAACTTAACGCCAGAATCTCACACCAAGGACCTATCGTAATATAGCGGGCGTATTACTCGTCAGAATATAGAGGAGGTAGACCCCAATGTCTGATATCACCCGAGAGCATTGTGATTGTCTGGTAACCATCTGGAGCTGGATCTTCAGCAACAGTGTCTGCAACTTTTCCTTCATCAGCTTGTTGTACTGCTTTTCCATCTCGACCGAGTCGTTTGGAAAGATCCTGTTCAGCTATCTTCGTTATC
This sequence comes from Phoma sp. ATCC 74077, assembly GCA_033682645.1. Lineage (NCBI taxonomy): Eukaryota > Fungi > Ascomycota > Dothideomycetes > Pleosporales > Didymellaceae > Phoma > Phoma sp. ATCC 74077. Next base: position 844,957 of record JAWDJC010000018.1, read on the forward strand.
TCTTTCAAATCTACAGAGGCTGGGACCCTGAAAATAGTGGGAATACGACCCCGAGAATGCTTTTTAGAGAACGGTGAAACACGATGCCCAGTCTCTTCATCGTACTGAGGTCGGAACATGCGCACTTGTTCGTTGGCGATATAATCAATGGACTCCTTTAACATCTCAATGTCCTCGGCACGAAACCGTAGAGATGCCACACAGTCTTTGCCGCTGTTCTCTTGTATGTCACGGGAAACAGACCCGGACTCGTCTTTTGGGGGGACTTTTTGGATCTCAACCTGTATTCCCATCGCTTGCGCAAGCATTGACAAGATATCGAATTGTCGGTTGCTGACTGCGTGGCCGGAGTTTGCTAAGTTTAAGCATGCAAAAAGAAAATCGCGGTAGACTCGATGTTTGTCTTTACCATAGTCAATCGTGAATAGCTGCTGTCGAAGATGCCCGATATCTTGAAGAGCATAGAGTTTGTCTCTAGGGTCAGCGCATTTGAAGTCGCTGAATACTTCGATGAGATCAAAGATATCTATCGCCTTCTGGTGTTTCTTCACCTCCAGGAGTTGAAGAAGAATTTTGTGGTCACGTATCTCCTGTCGTAGCATCATCTCTTGCTGTGCAGCTATTGCTGTCATTGATACGATGGTGGTTTCGAACATGAGCTGCACGAATGCGAAGTTGAAGTGGCGCCATGTTGTTGTCACCGCCCCAAAGCCTTCCGTCCCCAGCATGATAAGGATATCCTTGGCTCGAGCCATCTCTTGCACTATCCAGAGTCGTTCGAAATATGGGTTTGCGATAATTGAGCGATATCCACGGAGGAGGTCAAGGCTCATTGGCTCCTCGCGCTTAACCGGAGGCGCATTGACGACATCCACTTGCTGAATACTTGCCATAGCAGCAAGTTCGAGCTCCGTCCCCATTCCAAGCCAGGTAAGTACACATACTGCGCGACTATAGTACTGGCCCATACAGCGGACCTGGCTATTACGTTCTGGAATGTCCTCTTGATTGATACAGAGCTGGTCGGCCCAAAGATAGAAGTTGGCGTTGTGTGGAGAGCGAAACGCTTTCATGAAGTTGAATAGATTCTGCCGAATACGAAATCGTCGGTCATTGACGAAAATGATGTGGGAAGGCGTCTCAGGGCCCCATGTATATGACAGAGCCCAGTAATCAGGGCAAGTGTTATAGTTGTAGGTCTCTAAAGAGCACTTCAATTGGGTGTTTGTGTCGCCAGCATGTATCCTCAGCAAACGTATAGCATGCGAAGTAGCCTCGGATGATTGTTGAAGGCGGTCGTAGACAAAGTCCTGAAGTTCTGTCATGGTGCGATTCGATTGGTAGAGTTAAGGAACAAGAAGCCTTAAGCTGATGTGCTGAATTGGCTAAAGGTTGGCAGAATAGGCGCGATTAATTTGAAGCAAATATAAAGGTGTAGTATTTAGCGTGAAGGCAACATAAGCATGAATGAAACAGACAGCCCTGGGAGAGAGGCACATGTAAAACTGAAATATGAGCGTGAGGCGCAAGCGAGGCGCAGCAGCGTGACCAATGTGTTGTCCTCTAGTAGCTGGGAGGCACTGTTGCGAAAAGCCTGCATCTTTAAAAGCTGATTCGCTATGCATCATCACCCTAATGAGTGGATGGTAAAGTTGAACTGGAATCCGTGCGTCGAAGGATGCATTTCGATGGCGAAAGGTAGCCGTCGTAGGTCTTCCCGGAAAGGACAATACGCAGCCACAGATCTGACAGCCACAGGCTTAGCTGGAAGATAAATTACACTGTAGCTATTACGTGAGACCGACGGAGCTGTTTCGCACCAAACAGGATTTTGATTTCTTTGTCTGGAGGTACCGACAGCGGTGGCAATGCTGCATCAACTCATGCCACGACAGCTACAAGGGCGATGATAACTTTTTAGCACTACTACAGTACTCCAAGGCTTAGATAAGAGCAATTTATAAGCTTCAATAGCGGTATAAGCTTAATAGTAATATCTGGACCCAACACTTGACAGAACCAACTTTACAACGTAGAGCTAGTTGCGTGTACATGATACTTAAGTAGCAAGGAAAGTCGATATAGTCAATACAACACTCCTCTTCCCTCTTCCTTTTACCCTCCATTTATAGATTATCAACTGTTAATTTAGCAGTTCGAACTCCTTTGGCATCTCAATTCCCTCGACCCAGGCCCTTACGCCTTGGGCGAACAGTTCTGGGAGTTGCAAGTCCCATAAGTGAACTGCGTCCCTTACCACGAACGCCTTGCACTCTGGATTCGTGTCCGCGAGCACCTTACCAGTCTCGCTCGTCTGCTCAACACTATCCTTCCTCCCGCCCGCCACGATAGCGATCCTCACGCCCCGGATCTCGGCAACGCGCTCCATGGTCACCTCAGTACACGCACTGTACGCCGACCTCAGCATCTCCATGGAATGGTTCCTTCGCATCTCCTCCCTAAGCCTCGGAAACGGTTCCACGCCGATATAAGACCAGAACAGCCACTCGGTAGTGAGCTTGCCTGACAAGATCTCGATCCCGCCCATTAGGCGTGGGCGCGAGATAAACCATTTCCTGTACCCGCTCAACGGCGCGCACCCGGTGCAGAACAGACTGAGCACCAGGTCCGGACACCGTCGCGCAAACTCCAGCGCTACCATACCGCCGAGCGACATGCCGACGACATGCGCCCTGCCGCCCGCGACTTTGGTCGAGATGAGATGGGAGAGCGCGTTGACGGCGTTGTCGAGGGTGAAGGGGAGGATGTCCCTCGATTCCGAGTGCCCTGGTAGATCGACGAGGATGAGATCGAATTCCTTGGAGAGGAAAGGGGTGGTGCGGGAGAATTCCATGTGGCAAGTTGAAATGCCATGGAGGAACACAATGGGGGCACGGAATGGGTCCTTTCCATCGGGGTCTGGCGAGGGGGATAGACGGGTGTAAGAGATTTCTAGGTTTACCTCCTTGGGGACGGATTCTTGGGTGGACATTGTGTTGTTCTTGTGTTGTTCCTGGGGAGAAGTGCGTGAACGGAGTATAATCTAGCCTGGGCTTAGGAAACCATGCACATTAGTGTTGTGATGAACGGCCCGATTGGAGTTTGTATTATCCTAGAACAATATGCACGAGTTATGCTTCAAGTAAAAATTGGAGCGCAGTAGTCTGGTGTAAGTTGCTCTGGAAGCCAGCGTCAGCAGTCAGCAGCGATAAGATACAACTAAGCTGTTTTAGGCTGTAAGGCGAATCCTCTCTGCTAATTCTAGAGTAGCTGCAACATAAGACCAAAAAATAGGGAGTTTCTGTACTTTTGTAGGATTAAAGTCGCTTAAATTTGGAGTACCTGTACTTTGTATCATTACGGGGTGCATCTCTCCACGTATGGATGGACGTTGGACATTGGATTGATTTATCTCTAGGAAAGATGCAATGATGCAAGGCTTACCTTTTTATGCCCAAATCAAATCTTTGTTGAACGCATTAGTCTTCTTCATCAAATACTCCTCGTTCGCCCGCACCAAGCAACGAAGTATACACCCCGAAGTAGGCGTTCACGAGCTCCTACATGAGACTCGGTACCCAGATATCACTGCGTGACATTCACCCGCATGCCTGACAATTAGTCACAAACACGCAAGTCACGAATAAAAACTTCCACAGACGCGCACATGCGCAAAACGCAGCAGAACCACGCCCACCTACAAGTTGCAGAAACGACCAGCTCCACGGCTCTATGTACCACCATGCTCTCCACTCGGAGCACTCATCTCGCGATAAAAACCCTCATCAGCCTCATGGAAAGACGTATCCATCACGTACTGCAACGTCGCAAGAGGGTGCCAGTTCCCTCCCGGCGCTTCATACGCAGCGCGACCTGCAAACCGAGGTGGATGAAACATCCAATCAGGTGGGTGCATGCCCATGCGGCTGTTGATTTCGTCTTCCCAGCGACCACCGTGAGGGCCAGAGTTGGGGCCGTAATCTCCTAAGTCGTAGAAGTAGCCGCGGCGAGTGTCGCCAGAGGGATTGGAGCGAGGGGAGGGAGCGTGTGGATCGCGGCCTATTTGGCGTAATAGATCGGAGCCTATAAGAGGCGCGGGTTCGTCGTCTTCGTCGTCGTCGTCAAATGCGCTGTTGTCGGGGATCCATTCTGTGCGGCAGAGTGGGCATTCTCTCTTCCCGTTTGGGTCGCGATTTAAGAACTCTTCCAGACACTTAAGACCAAAGACGTGTTTGCATTTTCCAACATGCTTGATCTGCACGCAGATATGCTCTTCTATCGTCTCGAGGCATATGGGACAGTCTTTGTTGGGCGGGTCTATAGTATCGTCGTGGGAGAGGAAGTCGGTGTAATCTTCGATGAAAGCGGCAGCACGATCGCCCAGCTGCTCTAGCATACGTTCATCTTCCTCCTCCCACTCGACCTCTCCATCATCACCGTCATCATGGTCATTGTAGTCGTAGTCGCTCTCATCGAAACCGTTGGAAGCCAGTCGATGATGAACCTGGCCAAGCATCCCACGCACATTGTCCATCGTATCTGACATACCGACAGGCAGACGAGGCTCGGGCAGAACATCCCGGCGCGTCGATGAGAACGGCCAATCTGGACCATGTCCTGATTCATGGTAATTTCCATTCGAATCTCGGTAACTGGAATAGCTATATAAAGTGCTCTGGCGGGCCGACGGTGCATTACCGCCGAACATGTCGTTGATGGTGTGATTGGAGGAGCGTGTGCTGTGATGTGAAGTTCGGATTGTTAGGCACGATGATATCTCAGTTGAGAGCGCAGGGTAGATGGTGTGTGTCTGAGCGTTTAGCAGCTGTGAAGAGGATCAAATACGTTCAAACGCTCTTGATATGTCCGTAAACAGTGAGTGGTAGTTGGAAAGGTTGGCGCACTATGTGAAGAACGATCAAGAAGAGCTGTTGAACTTGTCCGTGAACGATAGTGCGGCCAAAAGCTGACTCTCAATGCAAAGGGTATTTACCCACTGAAAACCTATGCTCCAAGCGTGACTGTGAAGTGCCAGGAAACTAAGGTCGTCCGGTTTCCCCTTACCATAGTATTTATGCTAGTCGTGAATGCAATGAGACGTTGTAAAATTGCGTCCAGCAGCACACGACCTCAGCACAAGAGAAAAGTCCCTGCTATTACCGCGTGACGTTGCTTAGTTCCGACCCGGTGACATACGTACACGGTCTAGATTTTCTTTGCCAAATGAGAAACAACTCTGACATTGTAGCTGAGACGACCAGCGAAAAACGTACCTCCCTTCCCCTAAAGAATGTCATCGAAAGAGATAGATCCAGAGCGTGATGAGTGAGGGGAAGGACCCGGTAATCTTAGTGATGGTGCAGTGTACACAAACATTTGTACCAATTACTGCATGGTGGCATCTCGCTATTTGAGAAGTGCGAAGATCATGCAGTGGAAATGCAAATGAACCAGGACACACACACACACATAAGGAACGATATCAAGAATGACAGCAACATAATGTCGGATTGTATTCCCGGCCAGATTCCCTGAATCGGTATGAATATGAATATATACCGCAGTAGTGCGAACAATCCCATTACAAAAAGAATGGGACAAATAAAACGTATATACATACGAGAAACAAAAAATGTCCATGTGTGCAGAAACACCGTGCCCCTGCCCCGTGCCCCGTGCCCAGAAACAATAACGCTACAAGTCTATGAGCCTAGATACAAAAAGACAGCCGCGCCTTCTAGACATGAGGAAAATCCCATGTAGTATAAACGCCATGTCAGCACCCCCAACCATCCAATAAGAAAAAGTTTCTAAGCCCTCTTCTCTCTATGCGGCGCCGAAGGGCCCGCACTAAAAGCCCCAGAAAGTATCCTCTTAAGCTGATGGGGTTTAAACCGATCAGCAGCTGAGGGCCGTCCCTGCTCGCCACTCAGACTACTCCTTCTACTAAGTCCCGTTCCAGTTCGCGTAATGCCGTCCATGCCGGCGTCCACAGCGCTACTATTCCGTCTAGCTCGTCTGGTAGCATCTTCGTTTTCCTTTTGATGCAGCGACTCGGATGGGAGAAGGATGGCGCGATCAAGTGCATACGGTAGACCACGGTGTCTGCCTCGAATCTGCATGGCGATGATGATGAGTTTGGAGAGAGTGCGGAATTGGCCAGAGAAGGAAGCGTTGTTGCCTGGGAAGCCTAGACTTAGGCCTACGGTGCCGTATGCGGAGACGATTTCGAAGAGGACGGAGAAGAGGGAGAAAGCGTATTCGTTTGTGTTTTCGAGACGCGAGCCTTCGATGATGGCAATGAGGAAGAAGCCTAAGAAGACGAACCACAAGTCGAAAGATAACTGGCGGCGGAGATGGTGGGACAGATAAGAGGAGTGCGCGTCCTCGTCTTCGTCGCCCGCCCAAACTCCGAGGGATTTCTCTTCGTAGACGTTCGTTTGCCGCATACTCATGGCGATGGGGAAGATGGAAATGTACATCATGATGAGATAGCTGACTTGGATTGCGGGGTGGAGATCGGCAATGTTGACGACGGCGAAACCGGCGGTACGCGTTGCGGCGGCTTGGAAGAGACCTGCGAGGAAGCGGAAGCCGCCTGGAAGGGCAGTAACAGTTGGATCGTTTAACTATATTCAATTAGCGATGTGCATTATCTTATCTCAAGAAGGGATGACTTACATCAAGAATAATGAAGAAGATCAAGTCGACGCCGTTGAGAAGAATAAGTACCCAAAACAGCCACCAATTAGCCTTACTGGGGAAAAGCAGAGTGAAGCATCGGCGAGGGTGATCTAGCAAGAAGCGAAGCTCTTCCCATACGCCGCTGTTTCTCGGGACGACTTTGGAGAAAAGCCAGATAACGAATCGTAGCATGCAAGGAAAGCCCGTATTACCAATTATGATGAGGAAAGTGCCCAGTACAAGAGGCAGGACGGCGTACTGGAAGGATATCATCGAGTCAGGCGTGAGGGTGAAGCCGAGATCGTTGAACATTGACGCTGGTGTGAAGAAACCCCACCACGTCGGACTGACCCCGACACCTTCGACCACAGCGCGGAATTGAGCGTCTCGATTGATCCACGGCGTCAGGCAGACCATACCCAGTAAGTGGAAGCCGATAAAGTAGGTTACTAATATCATGGCCAGCAATTTTAGGGCACGGTACTCGATACCGCCCAGCTCCTCTCGTTGCTCTTCGGTTAGATCAACGAAGTTGGAATTTCGTCCTATAGTAGGCGTCCAGCTGAGGTAAGGCATCGGGTCCTCGTCTTCTTCCTTAGTTCTAGTAAGGAAGCTGGCTAAGGTTCGCGATCTAGATCTGCTGCGCATGTGCATGCCAGTAGTGGGTGTAGACGTATCCATGTCCGACGTCTTGGCCCTGTTGTATACAGAAGCCCCTGTGGTAGGTCGCGGCCGATCCGGGACGTCTATAGTGATGTGGTGTTTAAACGGGCGGTCGTCTCCATTCAACATAGGAGGAACCGAACTCGATCGTTCTCGCCTTGGGTACGAGTCTTGCGATATTCTGCTGATCACTCGATTCAAATGTTCATCGTGCTCTCCTACGTGTTCTGGAACAAGACCTCTATCGAAATCGCGCGGGCCAGGAATTCGCAATTTGCCTTTTTCCGTGGGGTTCCGCTGGCTCTGCACGAAGGCAATGCTCTTCTCTTTGTCCACCTGAGGAAGACGGTCCTCGGGTGCTTCTACCGGGTCGTGTAGGCGGCGACGCTCACGCTCTGCAGGCGTGCTCAGATTGTCAGCCCAGACAACGTTCGATGTGACATGGTGCACTGGGGTTGTAGGATGATCGAGCGGGCCCAGCTCATCTTCATCGAAACTCGAGGCATTGCGAATGCCGGCTCCATCTACCCCATCCTGAAACGCCTTTTCGTCTTCAATGTTGCCGCCCTCAGCGTGTCCATTAGCCGCCCGCATGACACGGATCTCGCGGTCGCCAACCCCTCGTTCCTCCTGTCCGAGATCGCGGTCCAGTTCAGCATTCATTTCGCTCTTCCTCTTCGAGATTGTCCGGGTGCGCCCACGGTTCGTCCGTGATTCAATGACAACATTCTGGAAGCGCTTTTCGAACCAGTAGAGGCGAACGAAAACGACGGAGCCATTGATGAAGATTGGAGTACATAGGCAGGTTATGAGCATGATTGTGACCTGCTGGTAAAGTGCTAGTGTGTTGACATCGATGCTAGTCTTGGTCAGCCATTGACGCTCCTGTGCCCATACACAACCCTACGTATTCAATCCGCTCTGTGTCGCTGAGCCGCTAGCGAAGAAAAGAGCGTCTATGTAGTCGATGCGGCCGTTGCCGTAGAGAATGACGGAACCGACGAGCGCCCATGCTACAATATAGCAATCTATCCCCAGTCAGTCCAGTGCGTATTCTCCACATGTTTGTGACATACAATGAAGTGTTATGAAGTTGGCGTTGGGCTTGAGAGCGGACAAGCCCTTCGGCGTGTGCTCCTTGAGCCATACGAAGGTAGAAAGCCAGGGTCCGAACATGTTGGCGTCCTCTCCGCCGCGTGTGCTCTCTCGCACCGGGCAAAGGAGAGTCGGGTCGGCAAAGGATCGCAGACGAGTCTTGAAGTTAGCGATCGGGAAGTGGGCGGCGTGTTGCGGAGCTGAGTTATCCTTGGACTAAGTAGGGTAATCAGCGTGGCCAAGCAGCAGTCAACGGACCGACCCGGTAGCGCGTCGCGTGAAGGCTCCGTTTGGGTCCATGGTGGAAGGGTGGAAGGGTGGAGTGGTGGAGTGAGCGACGTGAAGGGTGCGGGTAAAAATTGAATACGTCTAGCATCTGCCGTGGTGACGGGAGCAGCAGTGTCGCGCCCGGGATGTCGACATGCAATGACGCCAAGGCGGCGTTGCGATTCGAGGCCTCGGAACTTTGTGTGAATCGTGCCCAAATCTGGAACCCCCTGTCTCTGTTCCATCAAACAGGCTCGCCTTACGCCCAAACAAGCATTCTGCCCTGAAACACCCTGCCCAGAAACACCCTGCCCACACAAAAGCACGGCCCCGGGTAGAAACAGGGCGGACAAACCGTCGTTGCTGTTCTCGCAACCTCATTTCCCTTATCCGCTGCGTCTGCGCCTCGTTGCCAAGGAGAGCCACTCGGACAAATGCAAGCTGCACCAAGTCCCAAGCAAATCGCAGTGGTGACATTACTCATGCAAGCTTTTCCCATGTCTGTCAGCACGTGATCGACTATGAATACTTCACAAATCGATGACTGAGAGCTGTGCAGCCCGAGTGCATATCGTCCAAACAGGTGTAAAAACATCTTCATCTGCACTGCTTTATGGCACGAAAAAGGACTGCTCCAGCATTGAGTCAAGACCGCTCCACGAGATATGATATTCACAACTTATACATACATCTGCCTCAGCCCCAAAGCAGGGGTCTGCTCCAAGTCATACATGCCAACTCATGCAGTACCGCAAATATAAAACCAGTCGAGTATAAAGAAATGATTAGTCCATGCATGCAATCTCGCACCTTCTCTTCCTCCTCGTCGAGCTAGACATCTTTACGTCACCCTAGACAGTCTAGTCAGTACCATTCACCGCAGCTGGTAAAGTTGGGGTGGTGGCTCCTGAATTCGGCTTACTCTTCGTCTTGAGAGTAAGCGGGAACGAGAAGTCATCGGGCTCTTCCTCTTCACTGTATAGTTGTTAGCGGCACTCTTTTTTTCATCCTCACATGATGATCGACTTACGGAAGCTTCCACGCAATATAATCCTCGGTGCTCAATCCCTCGCGGCCCTCCTGCAACGAAGCAAAGTCACCAGGCGTCATCATCCCTGATCGGTCGCGGGGCGACCCAGGCTCAGACAGCGGCCGCGAGATCTTGATATCTTGCGAGCCGAAGAAATCAGGCTCATCATCGTCCTCATAGGCCGCAGGATATGCACGTCGAAGAGCCAGCTGCCTCGCCTTGACGTATTCCAAGCCCATTCGCTTCCAGTCGAGGAGATCGCTGAGGCGCTCGGTGCGGTTACGCTGGTTGATACGTTGGCGCTTGCTCTTCTTGGTGAAGTCGAACATGTAGTCCACCAGCTGGTTTACAGAGTCGTCAACTCCCTTCATTCTGCGGTCCACGATGTAGATGCCGTAGTCAGACGCATTTTCAATCAATTCCTCCATGTAGCAACCGAAACCAGACAAGTTCGTCGTGATGCTGGGAACACCCATGACAGTACATTCGGCGGGTGTGTAACCCCATGGCTCGTAGTATGAGGAGAACACACCAAGATGGGTTCCGCGAACGAAATCGTCGTAATCGAGGGGCAATACCGGGTTGGCGGAGTTCAGGAACTCGGGGTGGAAAACGACCTTGACACGATCCGAGGGATGATTGAACAACTGGCAGCGGCGCAGCTGGTTGAGCACTGGGTCCTCGGCATCATTGATCATGTTGTGAGTGACGATTGGCGGCAAGTTGTGTCGCTTCATAGCGAACAACCGTCGACGAAGTAGGATCTTATCCGCAGGCGTAATCAAATCCTTGTCTTCAGGCAGTTCTTGGCCCTCGTGCCAGGTCAAAGAGCGCTCGAACAGTTTCTTGGCTACATTCTCTGCAATATTATTCACAGTATCGTGAAGCGACTTGATGACGGCCTGTCCTTTCAGCGAGTCGACTGATAGAGACGTAGTTTGCGCAGGCAGAATGATAAAGGCGACCACCGTCATGTTCGAGTTTTCGCTCTTCATCTTGTGGTTCAACCGAGCCAACGATTCGATGAACATGTCAACACCCTTATTCCGGTACTCGTATCGACCAGCTGTGAAGAAGTATAGTGTATTTTCGGGATCGAAGTCGTTGTGGCCGTAGAAATGTCCGCGTACGAAGTCATTGATCTTGACCTTGGCCTGCTGATGCAAGTTCTGGAACTCGTGAGTGGCAGAAAACTTCTTGACGTTCAAACCGTTGGGCAAGACGCCATCCGGCTTCCGCTTCAGGAGATGCTCGCTCTCGTATGCAGTGATGTGGGACACGGTTGTGAAAACATCGGCGGCGTGCGTAGCGGCCCGCTCGATACAGTAGCGGTGGTAGATACCACGCTTCCCAGCTTCTGCGTCCACATCGAAATACTGCAGATTGTTGTAGAAGTCGACTGAGCCGGCACAGAGGTAACGACCGAGGAGGGTTGCGTGCGTTGTGAAAATGGTGGTCACATCGATACGGCGCTTCTTGCAGAGCGGCACTGCGACACCTGCCAGCCACTCGTGGAACTGAACAATGACGGCTCGTTTCTTCTCGTGAAAGACGTACTAGGAGACAGTTAGCGAGTGCCAGAGTGGAATTCGATTGCACTCTCTTACCTCGCCCAAAAACCATGCAATGAGGTAGCCGAAGACAATAGCCTCGTTCGTCTCCGAATCGCCTGGTGGGGAGGGGATGCCGGCCGTCGACCACAGATCGCCCTTCCACTCATCAAGCCACCCATATCCAGTACCGGTATCGAAGAGGAGCACACGAGGAGCGCCGTCAATCAGCCAACGGCCGTATAGGGTCTTAATGCCACGCTCTTCCATGGACTTGATGGTAGCGAGGAGGGCAGGGTCCTTTGGCTCAATAGGCTCCACCTCAACCGCGGCCTAGTAACCTGTTAATATTGAGTCTTCAAGTGTTGGCTCAAGCGTCCCTACCGATGCCCTGTTCCACGGGCCCAAAAGAGTGTATGCTGCACCATATTCGGCCGTTGTCACCTGCGCCTTTGATTTCAAGACTGAGTAGATACCACCAACTAGACTTTGTCAGATTTTGTTCTCAGGAAGCTCAATTGAGACGAGAGGTACCTCTGTTCGCGACTTCCGTCGCAACCTCGAACAGGAGGTGGTTCTGGACATCTCTCACTGCTGGGTCGCCCATTGTGGATATTTACAGGGAGGCTTTCGGCGTGTGGTGTGCTCGCGCAATGGCAGACGTCGAGGCTGTCTAGAGGGAAAGCGCTGAGCGAGGGTCGAGGGAGCTTGAGCTCAGACTTGGTCGAACTACTGCGGGTGGCCGCGCTAGACAAGCGGGTGTATTACTCCAACGGTTAGTACCAAGTTTGGCCGCCAAGTAGTCGTGGGTGGATGTATGCCGCAATTGGATCTGTAGGGACTGAGTCTGCAGCAAAGAGAGGCCCTGGTGTCTGAGAAAGAGAGACGAGGAACGTTGCAGTGAGACTGGGATTGAGAATGAGATTTCACGTGCCGGTTCCTTTTGGCGCACGAGCGCTGCTAGAGCGTGGAGAGGTTGGGCGGAGGGTCAGGGCGCAGAGATACCATCGGAGGGAAATGACGTAACCGGGAGCAGTTTCCACGATCAGCCCATGGCATGTTCCATTATTGGCCCATATATTGTTCACGCGCACCATCGCAGCGACAATTGCAGCATCGACCTACACTTTTCCAATATCAAGTCAATATCATCAGCCCTTCTCCACGGCCCGAGTGCATGCTTGAAGTTTCTGTCGCAGCGAGCCAGGGTCGTGGTCAACAGCTCAACAGTCTGCTTGTGGAAATGAGCGCGGAGCATCGCCCGATTTCGCAAACGAGCGCTCGACCATCATTCAGACATGGCGTCACACAATGGAAGAAACAGTGCAAACTTCACGCAGCCAATGCCGAGCGATGACGCTGATGCGGGGTTGCCGTTGTAATTGTGGGAGGGATTGTCAATACGCCATGCTCTCCGCAGAAAGAACTTGTGGGCCCTCAGTGGAGGCGGAGAAGGCCACGTGAACTAGCAGCCACAAGTCGTTGAGCGTCACCTCCGGGGTAAGCTTCGGAAGGATATACGGAGAGTTAGTCAGAGTATGAGCTAAGAGCTTCGAATGTCTTCCTGTAGAGCAGCAGCATCTTCATTATCATTAAGAGCGCTTCAATCATATATAGTACAGCCTAAGCAGAGGGATATCCTGATAAACTTGAACGCGCCACAAATGCTGACCAGCTCCGAGACCAAAAAAAATGCAAAACAAGACAAATGAAATGTTCGATAGTCCAAAGACAGGGACAAGGTCTGCAACAGAACCGTGTAACCCGACCAGCGCCGGGCGAGACGTCAAATACTAGACATGCTAAGAATGCCACCATGTCTCCACCGCTACCATGCATCTTTTCTCCACGTCTCTTGTCTCTCGTCGCTCGTCAAGTGCTACTTGCCAGAGCGATCAATGACAGGCCCATTTGAGTTCGGCAATGCAGAAAGCAAGCTGCCCTGCGCAAACTGATTGCTGTCGTTCATATTGAGCATTGGGCCTTTCGCCTTCGATCCGTCCATTACTCCACGTCCAACGGGTGCGTAGCCTTGGGAGTAGCCAGCCGTGGACAGTAGTCCGCCGCCTGTAAACGCGTTGCTATCATCGTCAGGAGCACCGGAATGATTGTTTTGCGTGTATGCAGCTAGTGGTTCGCCACGACCCTTCAGCGACCTCGTCCGTTCATGTCCTCCCGTGCCGTAAGTACCATGTGCAGCACGCGATGTTGTCGGGCGGGCGCGCCAATCCGTCGAGGATGGAATTTTAATCGCTTCTTCGATAGACGTGGCGCTTTCGACTAAGGGTCCCGCTGCAGCTCCAGGGTTGTAGCCTTTTCCCTTATTTGCAAATTGTGGCGGAGGACGGTACTGTGGGGTCAAATCGATCAGAGGTTCTGGCATACCTGGAATTCGTTTCGACGCACTGCGTTGCAGGTCGCTTGACGTGCGCCGGTGATGGTTGCTTCGAACCGAAGAATTACGCTTGAGGCCAGTATCGTTTGCTGAAGCTTGTCCCACCCGACCCATGTTGTTAAGCAATGAGGGACCCTCGGTGAATGGTCCGTTCTGTTGCTCACGGGCCTGCACCACTGCTTGTCGTTGTATATAAGAACGACCCAGAAGACCTCCAGCGGCGAACGTGTCCTCCTCCTGCTGATCTATACTTCGGCGCATGGAGTCCTGCCGGGTACTGGGCTGTGATGTGCCTTCCATAGCCATTGCACTTCTGTTGAAGGCCGGAGGAGGTGGCTGCCTGACTCGGAGTGACTTCTTTCTCGCGTGCATGGCCTTCGTGTCAAACTTTCCAAGTGGTTTGTTATCCGGGTACTCTCCAGGCTTGTGTACTTCGATAGAATCGAGTGTCTTGTTGAAATCGTCCAGATCCAGCAGTGACGAGAAGGCACCCAGTTGATAATGCGACCCAACTGATTCGCCTCTTGTATGCGAGGATGTCATTTGTCCTTGGTCGACGCTGCCAGAGACATTTCGCGACGCGGGAGTTTTCTTCTTCAAACCTTCACCCTTCTGGTGCTTCAGGTACCAACTCCTCCAGCTTTGCAGAGCTTTATAGAAAGTGGTCGCTGTACCTCTGTCGTTAGTGCAAAAGAAGTGGACATATTGCGACTCGTCTGCAAAGATATTGGACTTCTGCATGCTCTTGACGGCAAAGCATATCTTCTTAGGCGGCTTTACCCTAGCCAGCTTCTGTTGCGTGACTGAATAAATGTCGTAGTCCGTGAGCGTGCATATGTTTTCCTGGTCCTTCTCCTTCGCCTTCTCGTTCTTCGCCATGACTAGCTGTCCGTCCGGACGTAGTGTCAAATAGCGTTTGCTCCATTTGCCAGGTCTCGACGAATATTGGATGAAGCAGGACATGCCCTCCGGCCGGCTATCCGGGACTTTATAGGCGAGCAAGTCATCTTGGTCAATTCCGTCAAGTTGTGAATCGATGATGGTGAGTTCATTCTGACTGTCGTAATCCCACGAGTTCATCACATCTCGGACGTACTCGTAGTTACGTAGCGGCCGCGTTATGCTGACTTTAGAAACCATTTCCGAGACAGCGGCTGTCCGAACGTCAATTGACTCCGTGAGAATGGTGGCAGCGGATTTAATAAGGTCCAGGGGTGTAGTCGTTGGCGTAACAGGGAGCTGAATGCGCTTTCTGTTGCACGCTACTGTCACGCGCTGACACTCTAGTTAGTATCCACGCTTGTCAAAGGAGAGATGTACATACTCTGTCGCCAGCGTTCACAGCTGATGTAGGAGCGTCAATACCCAGTACTGCACCTCCGCCACCAGGTCTGATAATCTCCGCCTCACGGTCACCAATACTATGGCTAGAACGTGGTGGACTCGAGGACCTTGGGGGCGCTTCAGAAGTTAGGCCTGCGTCTCTCCGTCGCTTGAATAGCCCAAACGCTGCGTCGTGGCGTGGCGGCGATACTGGAGGAGATGAGGTTGCGGGGTGGCTAGCCTTCTCATCGAGCCTAGCTTTACGTTCCTTCTCGTCGAGCTTCGCTTTGCGCACCTCCTCTTCCCTCTGTTGCAGCATTCTTTGCGTTTCTGCCTTGCGCAGCCGCTTCCCGCGCTCCTGCTCGGCCTTTAGGTCCTCCTTCTGGCGGCGCAACGCTTCCATCTCCTGGGCTTCTTGCTGAGCTTGCAGACGCGCTGCTTCTTCCTCTTCTTTGCGCAGCCTCTCTAGTCTGTCTATCTCGGCCTGCTTGGCCTCCTTTGCTGCACGCGCTTCGGCTTCATACTTCTCCTTCAGCAGTCGCTGCCGCTCCCTCTCTCTCTGCATGAGCTGTCGTGCGCTGTCATCACCGGTTAACGACTGCTGTCGTGCCGAGCTGGACACCGGAGGGGAGGCGTCTGAGCGCTGTTTGGCGGTCCGTGGGCGCGGCTGGCCGATGTTGGCGGAATGCGAGGCATGCTGTGGAGAGCTCGCGGCGCGATTGCGAATGGCAGAAGACGGTGCCTGGGCAACTGGAGGCAGCGGTTGTGTGTTGGAGCGGAGCGGGGGCGTGTTCGGGGTGGTCGCGTGCGAGGTCGGTGGTCGACGATGGTAGCGGCTCATGCTCCTGCTCACAGGCGCATCATCATTCGGTGCCTGCATCTCGGGCACAGCGGGCATAGGAGGTAGTGGTGGTACTGCGGGCGAAGAATGCTGCTGCTGCTGCTGAAACTGTCCCAAGTGCTGGGTCTGCTGCTCCTGCGCGCGTCTCACGCTCCTGTAGCGAGAGACTTTCTGCGGCGCCGCTGTCGACGGCGGTATCGTTTCGGTTGCCATGGTGTGCGGGAATGCTGTGGTACCATGGACTGCGTTCCAGCGCGAGTGCGTGTAAGGGACGCACCCATGGACGTGAGGGGGAGAAGAACTAGGAGCACAAGGGAGGGCAGGTGCACGCGGCTAGAACGGCTTCGCATTGCACTGTTCAATCAAGTAACCTGGTACCAAACACCAGGCTCGCGGCTCACGGCTGTCCTAGTATTGCTCTTACGTAGTTGGACCCTTCAGGGGCATGGTTGGCTGCAAGCTAAATTGAACAATAGCCGACCGTTCCTTGCGCTAATAACAGCCACAAAGCTGAGCGACGCGTTTGATGAGACACAATTAGCACCTCGACGACTAAACTTTCCCCAGGTTGACGCTGGTATAGGCCTGCAATCTTAATCTCGATATCATCGCCGCTTGTTTCAGCCACGACCGGCACCTAGACCACGCACCCTTGATTCTGTAGATCAGCCCTGTCAGGTACGGCAACTGACAGCGTCCTTCTCAGTACTATGTAGTCGTAGATGGCTGTCATGGGCAGTGCGATTATACGCAACGACCTTAGGGAAGTCTGATTCGTATCATGATGATGCCCTGGCAGCCATAAAATTCGTGGACTCGAGGTGTGTCTTCGACTAGAAGGGTATCTTTAATGCTTCCTCTGAATAGGAGACAACACAACCGGTAGATCGATAACTCTCACCTCGTGAGAGCATTTAAGATATGCGCTTCTATGAAATCTACTTTCACCGCGTCAACGTAAACCATTCAACTTCACATTTGTCAATTTCTCAAAACTTTTCAAAACATGGTAATTCCACTCAATCTCCCACAGCAATGCCTCGAAAGCGTACCCTCGTCACGGCAATTCACCTGGCTACGATTATCTTTCTCTTCAATTCCCTAACCTCCTCCACACCTGGGCTGCTCTCGTCCCATCACACAAAGCTCCTTTTACCAGCCAATGTAACCCTTGGCTTCGGCACCATCATCGCAGTCTCGCATGCTCAGTCTCCTCGACGCCCAGGCCTTCTATGGGCAGCGAACCTTACGGACCTTGAGATCGTAATTCCAGAACAGAAAGAGTGGGCAGAAAGCGATCTCCAGATGTTCCGCGCGAATGAAGGAAGTAGCATAAGCAAAGGAAGTGCGTTTGCGTGGCTGGGGCATCTGAATGCGCTGAGATAGTAGGTACCCGATCTGGTATAATCGAACCAAGATCCTTCGAAGTGCTCCAAACTCCCCTTAAAAAAATTTGACGAGAAAGTTGACACATCCCAAGGTTTCTAAGTACCCAACACGAAACAGCACTCATCATCGAAGACGATGTGGACTGGGACATCGCCATCCGCGAAACACAGATCCCCCTTTTCGCAGCAGCTCTACGGCTTCTCCTTGCCAATGGCTCCGAGAACGGCGGATATTGGTCACCTACTACGAACTGGATATGCTCTACCCAGGGCACTGCGACGACCTCGTGGCTCCTACAACATACCTCAATGAACCTCATTTATTGTACCGCGATGATACAACACCCCAGCACACCTTATAACACCCTGATACGTCCAGCTTTCTGCACTCGCTCAACGTGCCGGAAGGCACGCGCTTTTTACACCGCGCATACTGGCCCTGTACGTAACGTAATGTCGTGGTTAGACAGTAGTCTTTGTGCGTCCAAACATCCTCAAGCAACCCCATACTTATCTAATCTAGTCCAATCCAATCTCCCCACATATTTAACAGCAACAGCAACACCAACCCTCCTTCAATCCCCCTCAAAGCCCACTATCATCCTCTTCCTTCTCCACAACCATACTCCCAAACTAACCCTCCCTCCCCCTCTTCTAGTCTGCACATTCGCCTACGTAATCACCCAACCCTCCGCCCTCCACATCCTCACACACCTATCCCACGAACCACGCGGCGGAACGCCCGCCTACGACGTCGCATTACTATCCTCCTGCCGCGATCTAGGCTGGAGGTGCTGGAGTGTCAGTCCGGAATTATTTCACCATGTGGAGGGGCAGTCTGAAATCTTCAGCGTGGACAGGAATGGGAGTAGTGCAGTGGATATGGAGAGAAGGAGGGGGACGTGGAATTTGGGGTGCATGAGCTGGTGTGGGTTGATGAAGGGGATGAAGGGGATGAGGAGGGGAGGAGGGGAGGAGGGAAGTTAAGGGGTTTGTTGAAGGGATGTTGGGGCGGGGACGGAGGGAGTGTTTTGTTGATGGGGTGGAGGAGGAGAGGGGGTGGAAGGGGTGTGAGTGGGGGGAATGTGGCACGCAGTCATAATGGGTGCAGTTTTGCACGCTCTGATTGAAGGCGCGGACATTGGTTCATAGGGCCTCAGTCGATTGGAAGATATGCATGAAGAAGTGGATATCTCATTGATATATACAAATAGCCGCCCTACCGTCCATCCTCATAGCATTGGTATCCGTTCCGTGCAACCTATCAAAGCCATGACTGATCGGTAAATACCAAACTCCTGCTCGTATCGTACAGAGATCGCGCGCGAAGAGATGGGTGGGTATCCAGAAGTGAATGGGAAGCCGAAAATAAGTGTTAGAGGAAAGTGAAATCAAAACCACCCAACAAACCAGGGGATGGGAGAGATAATGAATATGAAGATTGGTGCTTGTCCAACACCGGGGTGCGTAAGATCGTCCTTTTCGTTGAATTAAAGGAACACGATTAAGCTGACTACTCAACGTGGCTGCAGACACTTTACCGCCAAAGGTCCGCTCGTGAGGCCCTCTTCTCCCGCCCAGCATGGCTCATCCAGCTCGCGCGAGGGCTAGGTCCACTGCCGCCGAGGGAGTTAGAGTACCCATGACCCATGCCGCCACCTGCTGCGAGATGGCCTGCACTTCTCGGTCTCGCTTCCTCCGCAGGAACAGCCAAGAAGCCACCGAATCCATTTGGCACCACTACGCTCTTCCTTGCTTCTCCACCCCATTGTGGTCCCAGGCCTTTGTGTGCGGAGTAGCTGCTGACTGGTCGGCCGCCTGAGAGTGAGGGTCGACGTCCGGATAATTCAGGGGGGATGATGGAGGTGAAGATCCATTCCAACTCGTCCAAGCCCTTGGAGTAGACTTCCAGCGGCTGATTGAACATCGGTGGCGGTGCCTCGCTGAAAGGGCGTACTGGTGGCGCCAATGTGAGGATCTCTGGGAACTCGGGATCGCGGACGTACAGCTGTCGCAGGGCGGGAAGGCAGTTGGCCATTAGGGATCTTGCAAGATATTGGTAATAGGAGGCGCCAGGCGGATATATCTGATTCGAGGAACTCGAGATGATCTCGAAATTGAGTTTGTGTAATGTATGAGACGCCAAAGGTGGTAAAGGATCCAAGGGGAGGGCGGCGGTGACCGTTGCGGTATACTCAAGTGTTCTTAGATTGGCCGCTGATTGCAGAATGACATGTAGTGAGGAGACTGGGATGCCAGAACAGTCCTTGATGTTGAGGGTTCTGAGCCTGTTACTGCACATAGGACTCGAGAGGTATTGGGCCAATCCATTCGCGGTAACACCATGGACCTTATTCAACTTTAGCGAATCCAGCGCCGGGAAGTTGGGGAGACCTGGTGCATTGTGAAACGTCGAATCATTCATCCATGAGACGCCGGATATGATGAGCGCACTCAATCGCGGCAGCATACCAAAGACCTGCCTCAGTATGCTGGGCTCTATGTGTATCCTGTTGAGCTCGACTACAAGCAGCTCTTGCCAGTAGCCGTGGAGCAGTGACTCTAGTGACTGCTCTCCACCTTCATTGTACTTCATCTTCCGAATGTGCGGACAACGCGCTTGAAGCTCTTGTCGCAGGAGTTGACATGACGCGTCGCCGTTGTAGAAGCCATCTGGTAGATCAATGAACTCTAGGTTCGGGCAGCATGATACGACTCGCGCAATATCAGCCTTGCAGGACTCGCGGGTCATATAAGGCAGCTTGATGAAGCGCACACGCTGGCCGAGGTATTGGTTTCCACGCACGCTCTGGCATAGCTGCTGTAGTCGGGTCGTGGGGGCGTCTATCTCGTCACCGTTGCGCGACTTGCGCCGTCGCTGATCGGCGATTACTTCTTCCAGCTCACAGTAGTGGACAGCGTCGATGCGTATGCTGTTGTATCTGCTCCATATTAGCTACGTGGACCTCCGCGCATGTAGATGCTCGCACGTACAGCAGACCGGCAGCAACACCATACCATTGCCGCTTTGTGAGTGCGCAGTGTGCTAGATCCCGCATATCACAGCTCATGCAGCCATCGTTGCCGCTATCTTCGCTGCCATCGAGGGTTTCGTCGGCCGAGTGGGGGCAGACTTCTTCGAATATGCGGCGCAAGATCTTGTCAGGAAGGCGCTGGGTCTGATCGGGGCCATGGTATGCGTAGATTGCTGGGGAGTAGAAATCGTTTCGTGGTAGCGATGCATTCTTCTTTGGGCTCTTCTGGCGTCTGAATCGCTTGAAGAATCCCATGATTCCGCGCGATGAACTGTCAATCTGTTAATTATGGAACAAGTTGCACGCGACAGACATGTAGTCTGGGTGCGAGAAGTACGCGGGGTGTGTTGTTGCGTGTCCAACAAGTGCGTAGGTGGTGGTAGCTACTTACTCGCGCCGCGTTGCTTGCGGGGAAGAAGCATAACTCCGATGCCGAGACATGGCTGTTGACCAACGATATACTAGGCAATGGATAAAGCCGCAGAGTAAAGGTCCCAGGCACTGGGTCACGGCTTTGTGCCGGAAACAAAGAGCATAAATTGCAGGCAGCTCGTGATGCGCTGTCACTCGCGATGCTCGTGCGTTTTTGGAACCAGCGGAGGGAGGACGCGTTTAAGGGGTTTAGATCTAAAGGAGTCAAAGGTTATTCAACACAGCGAATCCCACGACCTGCAGCGGGTCTAGTGCTAGTTGTACATGTCAGCAAGACGTCCCAAGAACGGCCTGATCGACCTGCCCCCAAATCCCTATCCTCGGTGCGAAATAGCGAGCCGTCCGCTATTCTGTGTAGAGGAAGATCACGTGCAGGGAGCATGGCCGCGGGGGAGACGGATCGCCAGGGGTACCCGGTCAAGCCACAACAAGGCCAAAAAAAACTGCGCAAGGAACGACGAGATGCCCGATATCTGGTGCGAATTCGCGACATGTCAAGTCGAGGAGACATATTGTTGACATGCGTTGTGATTGGACAGGGTTGGCGTCCTCCACGCCGCGGGTGTGCAGCTTCAGAAACCACTCATGAGGCCCATTGGCGCGCTGACAGTGCTGTCGACTGGGGCGAGCAGGGCTGCCCCAATATACAAATGGCATCCTATCGCGCGGTAAAGCCACACGAGTGGCCGTCATTGATCCCTGCAGTCTTGCTGGCGACGTGCGGCGTTGCAAGCAGTGCGAGAACATGTCACAACGGTATCAATCAATAAGCACATGGAAGCACACGGTGGTACGGCAAAGGCGGCGCACACGCGAGAGCGTTCAACAGACGCGTGGAACACGCAATGAGAGGGCGCCGACGTGTTTCAGATGGTACAGAAGAAGCAAGCAGCTTTGCCGAGCGGGACGAGCTGCTGCCCGCCGTGTGCGCATGCCCTGGCCTTCCTGCGGGCGGTCCTGAGTCAGGTAACTGGGAGCGAAGGGGAGGGAGCTTGCAGCTTCAGCTGTGACGGGCGCCAGGCAACGGGGCTAGGTGAAGGTGGTATGGGCCGGAGCTCAACTTTCTGGTTCTCTGTACGGTACAGTGGATGGTCCCGCTCGAGGGGTGATGACATGGCCCGCTGCAGACGCACTGATCCTCGAACGTCCGCCAAGCGCTCCAAGGTGCGCCTTAGCCTTCAATCCACGTCAAGAAATCTTCCTGGGGGCATTGCACGGAGCTTCAGACTACCCGACCACATCTCATACCACTTGGTCTCATCTCGCCCGGCGAGCCTTCACCTCACCTTGTCTCTTTCCGCGAGGCTCCGTTTGCCTTCACTCGCTCCCACGCTCCGAAGCTTCGACAGCTGTTCCCCTCAATCAATCAGGTGCTTGCATTCACCTGCCCGCTGACGTCCTCGCACCTTCCCGCGTCACAGCCATCCGAATCCCTCGCTCTTTCCTCCTCGAAGCCGACTCGACCCTCCCTCTTAGCCACCGCAAAGCCCATACGCAGCAACGCCCATAGCACCCGCACACTTCGAGTCCGCTGAGCTGCCACGCCTCCCCGCACGAGTATAGATATGGCCTCTCAAGCTACACCAAGCCCACAAGCGCCGAACCTAGACCGGTATCTAGTTATCCATGTAGCTACGACGTGCGATGAACATGGTGTGTACGTCACGAAAGATTCTGCAGAGGTGATTGAGCTCGGATGGATTTTGCTCGATGCAAAATCCTGTGAAGAGGTAAGCTCCCTGCACCCCCCAATTGCAGCTGCAGATGCCGTTACTGACCTCCTGCACCAGCTCCACCGCGAAAGTGTTTTAGTAAAACCCGTCAACACACCCATTACGGCCCTTTGCAGTAAGTCATTCTCTACACATCTTTACCGGCATGCGGCTAACTCGAGTCCGTCTGCAGCCAGCTTGACCACTCTTACATGGGACCAAGTCCGCAACGCCGGGTCCTTTCGGGACGCAATTGACCGTTTTAACGCATTCGCCCAGGAGCACATCGTGCCTAAGAACTACGAGTTTGCTTTTGTCACGCTTGATTCGTGGGATCTTCGCGTCCAGCTGCCCCGCGAAGCTCGGGATAAGGCCGTCGTGCTTCCCCCATACCTACAACACTCCCGTACATTCGATCTGCGTACCGAGTATCAACGCTGGCAGGCACACCATCCAGAGTCGCTACCCTTCGGCTCGAGCGCGCTAACAAACATCTGCGCTGCCCTTGAAGTCGAGCCCGTGCAGTCCTCGGCACCAATTAAGCATAACCTTCCTTTTCACCTCCAGGCTCTAGCTCCCGCCTCGCCTAGGCGGGCGATGGAAGAAGCCGTAACGCTTGCTCGGGTTTTACGTGGTCTCATCCGCAAATCTCAACCACCATCAGAGCACCCTGACGTCCTCACCAAGCCCATGGATGCCCGCGCTGACGTACGTGCCTTCCTCTCGGAGCGTAGCAAGGTTCTCCATATGAGTGGCTTACCCCATGATACCACTCAATCGGAGCTTGAGAGCTGGTTCACGCAATTTGGCGGTCGTCCAATTGCATTCTGGACTCTTCGAACGCCCGACCAGCATAAGCCTACAGGCACAGGTTTTGCTATCTTCTCGTCTCACGAAGAGGTATGTGCTGCGCTTTCGTGATGTGAAATGGCAAACATACTAATGACCCTAGGCTGCCGAGAGTCTTTGCATGAACGGCCGGGCTCTCAACGAGAAGGCCATCGAGGTCTCTCCTTCGTCAAGCCGTGTCCTTGATCGTGCTGCTGATATCATTACACCATTTCCTCCTAGCAAGAACAGGCCCCGTCCGGGTGACTGGAACTGTCCCTCGTGCGGTTTTTCCAACTTCCAGCGTCGTACTGCCTGTTTCCGGTGCTCTTTCCCAGCAATGCAGCAAGGCCCACCTGGCGGTGATGCAATGGGATACGGCGGTGGTGGATACGGATATGGTGGCCATCCTGGCATGATGGGACCCCCTCAACACCATATGGGCCATGGCCATGGTCACGGAATGGGCGGCGGTCATATGCGTGGTGGCACAGGCGTCGTGCCCTTCCGCGCGGGTGATTGGAAGTGCGGCGAGAATGGATGCGGCTACCACAACTTCGCGAAGAACACGGCCTGTCTGCGTTGCGGTGCTAGCCGTGCAGGAGCCGCTGTCGTGGCTGATTCTGCCTTCCCATCTCCGATGGACACACCATCCGGCTTTGGCATGGGTCCTCCCTCCATGGGCGGTACCCCTGGCGCTGGTCCTTACGGCCCGGCTGGATTCGCTGCAGGAGGCTTCCCTGCACAACAGTATGGCGGACCGCCTAGCCAATACGCACTTCCTTCGGGCATGGGTGCTGCCAGCCCCTATCCACCTATGGGCGCTCAGTATGTACCCAATGGGGGCATGCATTCAACACCATTCGACAGCCGCTCCGCGGAAGCTGCTTTCTCTTCTGCGGACCCATACCCTAATCAGGGTGCTATGAATGGTGGCGACGGCCGCAATGATCCCTTCTCTTTCTTGTCAACTGGCTTCGGGTCCCTATCTATGAATGATGATCGCCGTAATGCATCCAACCCCGCCAATAAGTCACCGGCGTAGACACTCGTATATAAGGTATCGATCTTCTGGAGCCTGGATCTTTGAGCGATTTGATATGGGATGGTTCTTTGGACAGGCTGGCGCGGGCAAGATTAAATTTGGGGGAGTTTGTCGTCATTCAGATTGATACAAGATTTCGTAGCATTTGCTGCTGACTATCTGGCATGGAAATGGGGCTGGTTGCTTATAGACGGAAAACTCATTTGGCGAGGAGTTCGATACCTTTGGGGATTGGTGGTGTTCGGGGCTTGACTTGAACCTTTATAAAAGCTGGACGGACGGACGGGAT
The DNA here is from genome assembly GCA_033682645.1 of Phoma sp. ATCC 74077. Taxonomy (NCBI): domain Eukaryota; kingdom Fungi; phylum Ascomycota; class Dothideomycetes; order Pleosporales; family Didymellaceae; genus Phoma; species Phoma sp. ATCC 74077. The sequence goes on from JAWDJC010000018.1 coordinate 869,534, forward strand.
AAAAGTACAACATGGAGGGCGGCAACACGGGCTTGCTAACACAGGCTTGCTGGAGATTTTTGGATCTGCCGGAGGATCTCCTCCTTGATGTCTAGTCAGCCAGTGTCTTCTCTTCGACCTATGTCTTGCTTTGCTTTTTCTTCCTTGCTTCTGCGTTTCTTCTTACCTTTCGACACAAATTGAGTCACTTAGCATAGCGCGGGGGATGATGGGGCGCAGAACAGCGCCGCATAACTCAACGGTTGCTTGTAACTAATATATTGACCACCCAACTTTTTTTCTTTTTGCATGTCAGCGATCCTCGACTCATTCATCAGCACGAATGCAATAAAATACCAGCGCCTTGGCTATATAGACGCATGTATAAAAACGAATTATCAGCCTGTCCGTGCGGAAATCTTGTATAAACGTGATCTGGAGTTCCCATGAAGAACAAATTGGTAGATGTCACGACAGCTTATTACACCCTGCGTGCCTCAATTGAGAAAAGGACAAGAGGACCTTTGCTCAACGGCTCCTAGATAAAAGCAAAATGCTGGCCGTTCTTGCACATGTGATGACCAAGGAACAGCAGCTTAAGGACCTTAGATACTACAATTATAATAGAATCTTGAGATCTCGTATCCGTTCTCATGTTTCAATCTTTACCTCAGTCTCTTCATGAGAGCTTCTCCAGACAGTGTGAAAACTTGCCACCCACATTTGCAACGCTTTCGATCTACCCTGTCCAAAATTAAAAGTATACACAGGTAACAATATGAACACATCTGGATATTGATAACGGAGTCAAGAGTGGAACATGTATTTAGATGAAGGGTGCATATCGTTTTCAGGCTTTTGCCAACCTCGTCAACGTGTCGCCTTTCTAGGGAGGTCTATCAGCTTTATATCTCCCTTGATTGGAAGTGAATGTCAGCAGCAAGGTCGCACATTGAAGGGATCCCAGACCATTGCACGAGCATGATTCATGTGCCTTAGCAATCAGGGTCATAACCTTCGTACTCCCATTTCATTTCAGACAATGCAGGCCCCTGAGGCCGGAATACTGTACTCGGGTTCGTCTTTTACGAGCTGACCATGTTGGGGGAGAGTAGCTGTGAGGAGCTGTTCGCGGTTGAAGCTGTACTAAAAGGGGAAAGCGCAAGCGGTAACGGTTACGCTAATCCCTGTTCGGGGTAGGCTAAATCTTATGACATGTTGATTCTGCACCACTACGCCCTGGATACATCGCGGCTGCGGCGGGGCGAAAGATAAGCTTATGATGGCAAGGATTATCGCCTTGGTTATAAATACTAGGTGGATCAGGGCGATACGTGTGTTGCTGTGGCGGCGCAATTGGTGAGCGGTTGTCGTTATTTCTCCCGGCCATGCATACATGTTCACCTACCTGCCGGGCTTTTGACTGTCGCATCCTTATTTCCAAGATGTTGGATCATTCCCGAGGACTTGGATTGACAGTGTGATGAAGCTGCCAACTTCGCTATACTCAGGAATGCAGGCGCAAGCTTATTTACAATGTGTTGTCCAGAAGCGCCGGGCGGTGTAATACCGATAATATAGACTCGAGAGCTAGTAGACCCCAGTTCAAGTCCAGGTAATGTTGCCGGACCCTCCCGCTTCGGCTTCTACGAGGGAGAGTGACAGGGAGTAAAAAGAGGTGAACGAACGAATCACGTAGATTCAGGTCTCTCTTCGGCAAATGCGATTTGTTCGCCATATTTTTTAGTTCCCTGTGACCCTTCCATCGCACAGGCTGAGAAGGGCTTAGTCTACCGTAGCCACGGGCGTACAGTCGCTAGTTGCATGGACTGAGTCCGCTTCCGGTTAGGGACAAAACTAACAAACTGCAAGTAGGAGTGCGCAACCTTGGAACACCTAACACACTGAGTCTTCCGCGTGTCCCAGGACAGTGGTTCGAGAATCACCTTCCCTATTACAAGACTGGGATTGAAGAAGTCTTCTGTCGTCAAAGGGACAGGTAATTTTAGCCGTCGCTTGCGGCGTGCTGACGTTGGACCAGAGAGATTGCCAAGCTTCCCACGCCTAGAGTTGGAAGGAACGCCAGGCCGCATACGGAACTAAGCGAGGCTGATCCGGATAGGCTTCGTGGGTAATGATGCAACCGGATTTCTCGTCCGCGGCTACTCTCCCTCATCACCACGCGCGGACTTTCGAGTTTGAAGAAGAAAGGCTTCATGCCAGCTGTATTCTCCGTATCGAAGCTTCTATTCATATACAGATGCTAGGAGATCACCCTGTGTCCTCAACACTTAAAGTCCGAATCTGGCAACTGACCTGGTAGGACCGTGGAGCCGCATGTCTCCAACATCAGCATCCAGCCTCACATCGCTGTCGCGGATCGTTTTAGAGACGCTTTCATCCTTGCTCCTACATTCCGCCACCGCAAGCCACTGAAAATCAAGCGTTGGTACCTGTGCCATGCCCGTACTCCCATTTACTCTCCATTCGGGACCCGCAACTTTTCGAATGTTGTTTACCGTCTTTCCATTCGCACCACGTCTTCTGTCGTCCCCATAGCGTTTCGCATCTCGATACCCAGGTCCATGGAATTTGGTTTACAATAACAATCGCCGCCCGCCATGCTCATAAACATGCCGCATGTCATTTCAACAATACCCCGCCTAATCGCCGTGCCTCTCCTCCTCTTGACATGCACCATCTTCTTCCTACCGCGGAGACATGATGTTCCACAAATCTTCAATACCATTCATATCCAAGGGAAGAACGTCACCGAAGCAAGCTCCACGTTCAACGCCTCAGTAAAAGCTTTTTGGCAAGAGCTTGCATCAGCGCTTCTCGCAGCACAACCACAATGTAAACCATTACAGCTCGTCGAAGACGAAATCGGATCATGGGCCGACTGGAAACCACTTGAGCCAGAGAAAAAGCATGCTGATCGACTACTTGGCTTCACCGACAACGATGAGACGGCCTTGTTCCGTGCGCACTATGCCATGCGAAGATCAGCACAACATCTTGCGCCAAAAATTCCATTCTCGAAAGGAACCACGGGAATTGTTACAACAGCGAATGCGAAGTACATGCCCATCTTCTTGGTATCATTACGTATGCTTCGGCGGACTGGATGCAACCTTCCAGTCGAGGTCTTCATCGACGACTGGAGCAAATACGAGCCAACAATATGCGATACCGTCTTGCCCTCCTTGAACGCGCGCTGTGTCGTTCTATCGAATGTATACGACACCGCCAAGTACATCAAACAGCCAGATCACTACCAGTACAAGATATTCGCGATACTCTTTTCCTCGTTCCAACACGTCCTCTTCCTCGACAGCGATGCATTCCCGGCCTACGATCCCACAATCCTCGTCTCAACCCCACCATACACGACTCATGGCCTAGTAACCTGGCCCGATTATTGGGCTCTGACTATCTCCGCCCACTTCTACCATATCGCCGCCATCCCTGAAGAACCTTCACAAGCGCGATACACAACCGAGAGCGGACAATTACTGATCAACAAGGACGTGCACCGCGAGTCTCTCCTCATGATGGTCTACTACAACTACTACGGCCCCGACTACTACTACCTACTCCTATCCCAAGGCAGCCACGGTGCCGGCGACAAAGAAACCTTCGTGCAAGCAGCCCTAGCCGTCGGCCTCCCCTACTACCAAGTCCGAACCGGCCCGCGCGCTCTAGGCCGGCACGTAAATGGTTCCTTCCGCGGCTCAGGCATGGCGCAAGCAGACCCCGGAATCGACTACGAGTACCTGATCCCCATGCGCAGCCACATCCACCCATCAGAAGTATGGCAAGACATTGACCTCGCCCACACAGACCCCGCAGTAGAAAAAGCCCTCAACCGCACGCGCAAAGCGCCCAAGAAACCGCGCCCTGTCTTCTTGCACCAGAACATGCTCAAGCTTGATCCGAAGAAGGTGCTCCAAGATAAGACACAGCCGACGTATGAGCTCGACGGTACACCGCATCGCATGTGGGGAAGTAAAGACGATATGGTGAATATGCTGGGTTACGATGTAGAAAGGAGGTTGTGGGATGTTATTGCCGAGGAAGGATGCAGGGAGGATCAAGAGAGCAGTACGTGTGGGGAGATTAGGGCGTATGTTAGGGAGGTGTTTGGGTGGATGGATAGTATCGATCGGCCGTGGTGAAGCAAGCAGGGCGGCAGAAGTGGCACGGCGAACGATCTCTTCACATGGCGAAAATTTGGCGTTTACCGTAATTAGAGGTTTAGTCATGGCGTATACTGATGACTGGGACTTAGATTTAGATCGGTTTTCTTTTATACCCTTTAGCTTTTTTTTTTGGCGCTTTTTATCCTGTCTGAGCAAGTAGAGCGTTAGTTATACAGTAATCACTTGATCAAAGTACGAATCGCACATAGCATAACAACACTACACTTTCAATCAATCACGCTAAACTATTCATCCATCTCCAACATAGCTGGGAGAGTGAGCACTCCACAGATCGGGAACTTAACCCTAAACTTCGCTTCGCCGCGAAGTAAAGATTTTTTTTTGAAGAGGGTGAGGGTGTCATGTCTCATGTACCACAATGCTCTAGATTCTAAAGTTGTGTCACACGGATCCAGAGAGCGGGAACATCATCATCCCTTGGTAGGATAGTTCAGTCAGATTTTACGTGACCATGTATCGGGAAGCATGATTATGGGCGAGCAAAGGGACAGAGAGCATACTAGATCTTCATTTTGACGTTGCACATGACAACTGGTGGTGTTGGTGAGTTTATTCGAAGGACGTCGCGGTTCAGATGAGCACGACTGGGTTGAAAGTTTGACACTGTGGCTAGAAAGTAAAAGAGGGATATCATTCGCGTGAACTTCATTACTTCCAGCCAATCCATCCCATGAAAATTGCCATTGACGATAATGTTACCGAAGAACGCCGAGGTGAACCCAATCCAAGGACATGTACAGATACCCCTCGCAATCGATCAAGGGGAGTCATCGTCTCTCAAAAGACTCTCCATGATGTCATCCTCCGTTACCGCCGTCCTTCCTCTCCCCCCGGTCATCGTCGTATCATCATCATCATCTATTTCGTCGTCTTCTTCGAGTGGCATACGTGTTCCTTCGCCTTGCATACCGGCTAACATTGTGTCTTCCTCCTCTTCTTCTATTTCGGATCCGTCGACGTCTATCTGAGTCTCGTCGACACCACCCTTCGCTTGTGTCTGTGTCTGTGTCCGAGCAATCTCGGTGGCATCCGCTTCTGCTTCGGTCTCGCCGTCATTGCCGTCCACAACAGTGGTGTCAGGTGAAACCGACGTCTGGTCCTGCAGCTGTGTGACATGTTCCACCTCTCCCAAGCGCTTGGTAAGACTGATCTCTAGTTTAGCCAGGAAATTTCGCTGCGTAGCATCCGTCCCGAGTTTGCCTTCCACAGCCTCCGAAACAAGGGCATGCAGCGTACGCAAGCTCTCCTCATCCTGAGCAGGCTCTTCGCCCTTTCGATTTGTAGATGTCGGAGCAATGTACAGCTTGCCCAGCAATGACAGTAAAGGTTTCCTTTCGTCCTTCGAGCATGTACTTGTCAAGGCGCGCTCCAAGACTTCAGTTGCAAGATGAATATGCGATTGCTCTGCTTCCACGGTGGTACTCATCTTCCCGTCAAGTCCCAACTCGGTAGCACCGACGACTTTCCGCCCATCTGTCCATTCGGAGAGATGGGCTGTGATGACAGGCCAGCCCACCATCTCATTGACTTCCTCATCGTCGACAAGCTCGTCACGCATGAGGAGCAACTTGGATATAACCGGGACAGAAATTTGAGCCATGAGTTGGGCATTCTTGAGCTTCGAATGGCAGAATACGGGGAGGAAGTAACTCAGCGCTTGCCTCAGCGCTGGATTTGAGGCGGTCTCCGGATCGAAATATGTCAGGGCAAAAGCTTTCAATATCTCTGCCGTCGTTGCTGGTGGTAAAACGCCAAGCAAGAGGAGTTTGGATGCAGCAGTGCAGGCAATAAGGCCTAAGCGCTTGTTGTCTGAGCTGAACGCTTTCAATAAGACTTTAGTGATTGGTTTGACCAGCGGATTTGGCTTTGGCTCTGCGTCCTCTTCGGTGGCTTCTGAATCAACTGGCAGAGGCGCAAGAAGTTGCGGGTGCGTGATGATAACGTCGGTAAGCACCTGAATGACGATCTCTTTTAGTGCGTCGTGGCCTTTTGTGAAGCAATGAAAGAAGAGATCGAGGTTACTAAGAGCAAGATCCTGTGTATCGTAAGCATCATCTCACTCATGCTATTCGAACATAACAAACTTACCTTGCTAAGAAGAGCAGCCAAACCTAGACAGATAACTCCCCGCTCGCGGATCATCGCCTCGTGAGCCTGAACGGCGGGAATGATCAATGTGTTGAGGATGTTCGTCAACGAGTTATCCGACTCTAGGTCGCAGTGGACGTTCTGCAATGTACACTGGGCAATGTGAAGACACTTGGAGTACACCATGACTTCTCGAATGCGCTGCTCCTCCTCCTCTTCTGGGCTAAGATCCTTCTCTGTCTTCGAGTTTCTTGGCTTGATGAGAGGGGCGTCTCCGTCGACGTCTGACTGGGCGGAGTGGAAGCTTTCTTCAGCATCATCATCGCCCTTGACTGTGGCATCATCCGCATCTAATAATGAGTCGCGCACTTCAGCAATAGCCTCCATAATCAATGCGCAAAAGTCCGACTCGCCGCGATTTCCACAGACAGTGCGCAGGACTTCAATGGCGAGCTTCGTACATTCTTCCGGAAGTTGAGCCTTCGCAATGGCTTCACGCATGATGTTGTACATTTGCCTTCGACCCATCTCGTCCGTGTAATCGAGTGTATGTGCAATGTGAAGAAGCTGTAGGACAATAAAGTCTTTCTCCTCAACGTCCTCTTGCGCTTCCTCAGCTTCTGGATCGGACTCCTCCATTATTGCGACTTTGTCTACAAGCTCCATCAAAGAGTTCAGCTCCCTCTGAAGGACGAACGCGAACATTGTAACTTCTGGCATCTTGTCTTCAATCATGGTCTGGACCCTGTCGTCCTGGGCGCTTTGGCAATAGTCGTTCAGAGTACGCGCAATGAACGCAGTCTGCGCATCCAGATTGTTCCAGAATTCATGATCGAACGTGATGTGCTCACGATAGTCTGGACGGCCGTCCCAGAATTCGCGCATCGCCTCGTGAGCCATGCCATCTTCTTCGCCAGAGCGAGTGACATCAATACGTTCTAGGAGCTCGCACAGAGCTTCTAGGTTCGGTGGAGCAACATCGCCGGGCTTCTTCTCTTCCTCGGGACGATTATCGCGTGATGAAGCGCAGTCCTCGAGCCATCGTTCGCGGAACAGACGTGCTGCAGCTTTTCGTACAATGTCGTCGCGATCCCGCAGACCCCATCGAATCAGCTTCTCTCGCTCTACAAGCGACATGTGCCGAAAGTCCCCTAGAGCAGGCAAGATCTTGCCATATACTAATCGTCGTGTCGTTGCATCCATATCACGAGCTCGCTCGAGGATGTATCGTAGAGTCGATGGCCAAAGAGGTAAATTCAGGAGAACAGCGCGTCGCACTTCGGCGCTCGGGTCATTAATCATGATATCCACTAGCTTGTCCAGTATTCCTCCTGCGGCATCATCGTCGCTGTCTTCTTCATCTTGCTCGTCATCGTCATCGCCTGCAAGGCGACCCAGACCAAGGCTTGCTTGCACGCGCACTGAAGGCTCCTTGTCTCGCAGACGTTTCAAGAACCCAAGTCTGATTAGATTGAAGATATCGTCATCGATTGTGGTGAGACTGTTCACAATGTGTGCGACTATTTGTGTCGCCCGGAAGCGAATTGTCTTGTCCTTGGCTGTTAGGAAGGCGAGGATCGTGGTGAGGATGTGTGATGTGAGGCGGCTGCTGGGCGTCTCATGGAACGCTGTTGCCTCTTCCTCAGTCTCTGCTGCGAAGATTGCTTGGTCTGTCCAGCATTAGTACACCTGCGCCGTTATCCCAAGACTCTGGACCTACCCTTTTCTGAAGCATGCTTCAAGAATACACCCAAGAATCTGATCACTCTGTCTCCCACCGGCTCGCTCTTCTTGACGCCGAGTATCCTGAGCACGCACCTAACTACCTCATTGTTGAACTCTTCTTCATCAAAGTCTTCCCGGACCTCCTCTTTCGACTTCTTCCCGCCCTTCTTGCCTGTGTCTGGAGGCTCGAAGCAGCAGGACTCCTGTATCTTCCTCAAATGGACAACCAGCTTTCGTTGCGTGGCAGTGGTTTTCTGCGCATCGCCGAAAACTTGCGCAACTTGTGTCCGTAATGATGTTAGGGGGCCTTCATCAGGTATTTCGACTGCATTCGAGGATTGTCGCGCGGAGGAAGCGCGCGTTGATTTGAGCGTCCCAGTACTCGACTTGCGGGCCACAGACGTGGTGGAAGTGCGTGTTGAACGCGATGTGCGACCAGGCATATTGTTGTGTGGTTATTAGTGAGCAGTGTCTTCGTCTGGCATTGATGTCTTGTTGGTGTTATTGACTGATGTGTGCTTGCGACCCGCGATTTCCCAATGTTGTGGGTAGCGCACAGACGATAAACAATGGCGGGCGGCAGGTGCGAAAGCACGTGAAGGCGGGATGGCGACATCGGGCGAAAGCTGCGTTCATTGGCCGATGGGCCGACAACATCATCGAAAGCTTTCTTCTCCGTCCGAACTGCCTCGCAGCTCGTCTTAGTGTTACAGTCATGTTCAGGACAGCGGCGCGGAGCTTTGCGGCTTCTGCATGGCGGAGTGCCGAAAGCATAAGCCAATTGGAAGCTGCACATCAAACCGCCATCAACATTTCGAAGGCTCAAGGCGTCGGACAGCGGGGTTTCTTAGATGGTACGATTTCCGCTGCTTCAGTACTACAGACTTCCTTCTGCCTTTCCTCAGTTTCGTCGTACTAATCTGTCACACAGCAATTGGCAAGACGCCTTTGATCCGTCTCAAGAAGCTCTCCGAAGAGACCGGCTGCAATGTCCTGGGCAAGGCTGAATTTCAAAATCCTGGTGGCTCCGTAAAAGATCGCGCCGCTCTCTTCGTCGTCGAACATGCCGAGAAAGCCGGGCTCCTCAAGCCAGGCGGCACCGTCATCGAAGGCACGGCAGGAAACACAGGCATAGGCCTCGCGCACGTCTGCCGCTCCAAAGGCTACAAACTCGTAATCTACATGCCAAATACACAGTCGCAAGGCAAGATCGACCTCCTCCGCCTGCTCGGCGCAGAAGTCTACCCTGTTCCCGCCGTCGCATTCGACAACCCAGAGAACTACAACCACCAAGCGAAACGGCACGCCGAGCGCTTAGATAATGCAGTGTGGACGAATCAGTTCGATAACGTTGCGAATCGGCAGGCGCATATCGAGACGACAGGACCAGAGATCTGGTACCAGACCGAAGGCAAGATCGACGCATTCACTTGCGCAACTGGCACCGGAGGCTCACTAGCTGGTGTCACACGATACTTAAAGGAGAAGAGTGATGGAAGGGTGAAGAGCTTCTTGGCGGATCCACCGGGCAGTGTGCTGCATTCGTATATCCAGAGTGGAGGCAAGTTGGCGGAAAGAGCGGGAGGTTCAATAACAGAAGGCATTGGGCAAGGCCGTGTCACAGACAACCTCAAGCCCGACATTGACCTTCTAGATGGCTCGTTGCACATCAGCGATGAGAAGACGATTGAAATGGTATATAGGTGTCTGGACGAGGAGGGTCTTTACCTAGGTGCCAGTTCATGTCTGAACGTCGTAGCAGCAAAGGAGGTGGCTGAGAAACTGGGCAAGGGACATACCGTCGTTACATTGCTCTGTGACGGTGCATACAGGTATGCTGATCGACTATTTTCGAAGAAGTGGTTGGAGCAGAAGAACTTGCTTGGCGCGATACCACAGCATTTGACCAAGTATATCGTCCTACCTTAGATAGTTTCCACATCAAAGAAACACAAGTACAATTGTCAGATCTAGCAACCGGTCTTCATACATCTATGAGTCTAGTCATGGGTCTTCATCTACCATCTCCAACCACAGATATCCCGCCCCTGGCCTAACTCGAAAATATATTTAGCCTAGATCATAGGCGTTCCACTAGCAAACCCGTTGACAACCGCGGTCATAAGTTGATTCGCAATCGCAGTTGCAGGTGGCAGTCTCAGTCCACCTTCCTTATACTCCGGCCCCGCATCCTCTCCCAGACCACTCGTCCCAATCCTCAATGCCTCCCTAACCTCCTCTGCCGTAAACCACTTCGCATCCTCTAATTCCGCGTCATGACCTAGATGCACAGTTTCTCCCTCAGGAATAGCCTGCCCAATTGCGCCAATCATCAAATTAGCCGGGTAAGGCCATGGCTGCGTCGAATGAATGACCACACGCCCAAGATAAATACCAGATTCCTCCCAGACTTCACGGCGAACGGCTTCTTCGACCGACTCGGCAGGTTCGAGGAAGCCGGCTAGCGTGCTGTACCAGTGTGGGGGCCATCTCTTCTGTCTTCCTAGCAGAATCTTCTGCCCGTCTGCTGAGACAACGGCCATGATGACTGTTGGATCTGTTCGCGGGAAGGAGATATTGGAGATACCAGTTCGTGTGGCGCATGGGGGACGCTCACCTGCGTTGGTTACGGCTTGGGCGATGTCCTTGGGGGGACATGTGCGTTTGAACCCTGCGTTTACGGAGAGAGTTTTGTAGCCGCAGGATGCGCAGAAGGGGTTTCGCGCGTTCCAGTCCAAAAGATGGCGGGCTTCAGCGTAGATGGCGGCTATTAATCACTCGTCAGTATTGATACTACACTTGCTTTATACTCAAATGTCATGTCCAGACGAAGTGAATGGAGGGTAGGGAGACATACCTTCCTGCGCGGGTAAACTCAAATGCATCCTTCCCTTACTAAAATCTAGCCCCTCGCCCTTTAACTTCTCTACTAACTTTTCCGCTTCCTCCTTTACACTCTCCCTCGGCGTAACATCAACCGCAAACCATGGCTGGCCTTTATAATGCTCCTTATACACTAGGCCCTCTTTTCTCTCGTCTAGCCCAAGAAATACGATCTGAGGCAAATAAAGAGAGGAATTATACTGCGCAATAATCTCTTCCTCTGGTCGCTCAAAGGGGTCGTTACCAATAACGGGTTTCACATCGTCGAATTTCTTTTGGGCGAGTTCGCTCGGAGATTTCAAGAGTGGCTCGAGTTTGTTGAAGAGGAGAAATGTTGTGCTAGGGTGGTGGAGGGCAGCAGAGAGGAAGGCGTGGTCGGGGCGAAGGAAAGAGACGCGGTTTAGTGGAGAGCCTGAGTAGTAGTGTAAGATTTCGAGGGGTGAAGTGACAGTTGGCACGGATAGATGTACCGGAGAAGTAGTTGGCCACCTCCTTTCCAAACTTGCGGCTCAGCATCGACTCGACGGTTGGATGTGCTGGCTCAGGAAGCTCAGGCTGGGGGAGCTGTGGCATTGTATGGCGTCCTATCTATCTCTAACAGTATATAGAAGATATGCGCAAGCCTTACAAATAGGATCCTCGGTCAAGAACTGGAGAGTAATATGGGGACGAGAAACGAGACAAGACAAGCGACGTCGAAGTAAACACCCGTCTGACGTCTTACCCCACGCAGCGGAGGGGTACACTAGCAGTTGGATTATTAACCATGACTCTGAGCGGACGAACACTCGTCACTGATTGTTCCGAGGCCTCGGTTCCTTTTCCGATGTGCGTCCCACCACAAGTAAGCTTATCGATAAAGGTTATTTGGACTTCCTCGACACCTGGCGCGAGGACATTCGCCCATCTTTTGCATATGGCGATACACTCACCGCCATGAGTCGATTCTACGTACGTGTGTACATCTAATTGACTATTGCTACCCGATGTTGTGTGTGGTTTGAGGCGTGTACAACAATGTACTGACAGCAGTCTATAGTTCGGAGACTCTCGCTCCAACTCCTCCGACGATGAAGATAATCTCGATACGCTACCCTTCGCTACCCCATTACAGCGCAGCGACTTCCTAGCCCCAAATTTCTCGCCGTCAACATATCTCTCCACTCTTTCCAATCGGCACCAAACTCTCGAGGACCTTCGCTCAGAATTGCGCTCCCGATCACAGCTCCTCAGCAAAGAGCTTCTTGACTTGGTAAACTCGAACTACCAAGATTTCCTGAACCTCGGAAATAGTTTGCATGGGGGCGAAGAAAAAGTAGAGGAGGTTAGGGTGGGACTGTTGGGGTTCAGGAAGGACGTTAATGGTCTGAGGGGTGTCGTTGAACAGAGAGAAGTTGAAGTTGCACAGCTACTGCAGGAACGGAGAGACGCCAGGACTAAGATTGAAGTTGGGAGAAGGCTTGTGGACTATGACGCGCGACTCAAAGAACTCGAGGGTGAACTAGTCATTGAGACATCAGGGAAAGACATGATTATCTTGGGCGACGAGGTATCAGATAGTGATGAGGATGAGGACGAAGATGAGGAAGACGAGGGGAATTATGGGGTTTCTATTACGAAGTTACGGAGGAACGTGGTGCAATATCAATTAATACTTGGTTTGCAGAAGGGGTTGAGCGAGCATCCACTCATTGCGGCGCAAGCGCCGCGGATAGCGAAGGTGCGGAGTACGTTGTTGATGGACCTGAGCACGGCATTACAACAAGCAAAAGGTGCTGGAGCAGCAGGTTCTGGACGAGTCATGAAAGTTATGAAAATCTACGCGGACATGGAGGAATCTGCTGAGGCAGTCAAGGTGCTGAAGTCATTGAAGTCGAGCCAATAGGCAGACAAGATATCGGCATAGCGATGGCGTTAGATATGGTACATTGTTTGTACAGCGAATATCCTACATGCATAGATCTACAATGGGCCAGATAACTCCTTCGGCGCTATTGAGTTCGCGCCTCTGAACTCTCCATTTAGCGTGAAGCCAGGCGAATTGGTCGAGCTGAGAACCTATCACACTGTTAGCCACTCATCCACACCCCGAATTTGTCAGACAGTAGTTGGATTGACTTACTACCTCGTGTACCTCCTTACTTATCCGGTCACTCATCTGCGCAATATCCTTCCTCAACGCATCCATGAACGCCTTTACATTCCTCTGCATCTCGTCTGGCGTGAACCCTAACTGCCCAACCGCCATCCTGATCACCCCCAATCTTTCTCTGTATTCACTGCCACCCACCATATTCCGTACACTCGTCCCAACAGATGTGACCACGGTACCCGTCTTCGTGCTCGGCATCAACCCCTTGGGACCTAGCACTCGTCCCAACCCAGCTTTATTGAGCTTTTGTAGAGAGTCAATGTGGCAGATGCACCGGTCGAACTCGACGATTCCCTCTTTTATCTGTGCAAAGATGTCGTCTTCGCCGACGAGCGTGGCCCCTGCGGAGCGAGCTTCGGCTGCGGCTTTCGATTCTGGAGGCGCGATAACGCAAATCCGTATGTCTGTCTTTACCGGGTGTGGGAGGCGAAGGCGATTGCGAACTACAGGGCCGTTTTTGAGGGTGCGCAGGCGGACGTGCATTTCGTATTTTGAGGAGGACGGGTTGCGGCCGACTTCGAAGGCGCGGATATATCTACCAGGACGTCAGTATTAAGCTTAACAACAGCTGTCGATTAAAACCGAGAGAGCCATACTGCATCGCATCAATGAGCGAGAATTGCTCCGCTTTCTTCAGGTCATATTGCAAGAACGTGTTCCTGGCCTTCTTCTTTTTCTTGGGTTGCGCCTTTGTGGTAGCGCATCGTATCGTCTGGTACGGAAGCGCAGTAAAATGGGGTATCTCGGATCTGGACGGCGCGATTGATAATGTCGTAAACCTGCTCAAGGGAGCTATGAACGATCGTGGGTGCGCCATTGAGGCTTTGCGGTTGTTGATGGCTGTCGCGTTCATCTCAAGATTTCGATCGGAGTTCGGGAGAGCCAAGATGCGCTAACTGTTTTGAGCCCATCCAGTATTCGACTGCTCCACGAAGACTGGAAAGTGCAATATCACCTCAAATACTCCGTTCTCGCAGCAGCCTTGACATTATGAGATTTTGGAAATCGAAAAGCCAAGAAGAATCAAGCAGCAATTCTGGTCTGTGTCGCGAGAGGATGTGGCGACGACGACGACAAGAGACAGTAGAGAACTGCAAGGACTGTGCATTCTACGTCAAAGGGATAATACCAGGATTTCTTATGACAAGGTAGTTCAACTTTCTCTGCGGTGGTCTTACCAGTCTCGACAAGAACACCGATGGAATCTCTATAAACTCCTTCTCCGCCCTTCCGACCCCTCGACCAACTGCCAGCCTATCCCCGTCCGCCTCAATTTCATTCGACTTTCCCTCGCCTCCTTCCTAATGCTGACCCCAGATCCCGCTCCTCCCTCTTCCTGCATCGCACGTAGCAGTGGCAGAGGACTTGACTTCCATATCGGCGTGTTCCTCGTCGTGAAGATGGTCGCTACGAAGAAGACAGCAACGATTCCATAGAGCAATGCTGGAAGGATGAACCAACGAAAATCAACAAGCAAAACCCTTTGTTGATATGTGTAAGTACCGAACACTTCCTGACGGCGGTCGTCGTATCGGAAACTGTGTTTGGTCAGAAGTAAGGACAAGTCGGAAATGGAGGTAACCTACGCATCGGAAAGGCTATGAGCAATGCCCGCAAGAGTCGTTTGGAAACCATATTCTCCAATCACCGCATATGGATTCGGGTTCTGGTTCTGCCAACCGTTTCCCTTTTGCTTGACTGGACATGATGGCGCTGTATCATCTTCACCTCCAAAAACACGATGAGTCAGTCGCGGGCCCCATTCAGTGCTATAACTAATATCCGTGCGATTCATGTCGGAAAAGAACGCCGTGGTATTAAATATAGAACTCATTTGAACGGACAGGCTCTCCATGACTGATTCGGCGACACAGAAGTCCTCCTTCTCCGACTCAACTTTGGTGCAGAAAGCCGATTCGTCGTACTTCGTCTTTTTGTACCATTCAAGGCTTGTCCTTGATTCTAGAAGTGTCGTTTTACTAAACTCTGCTATAGAGGTCTCGGCTTCCTGTTTCTGTACACAGAATTGAAATTGGCCTTTGAATGCTGTCCAGCGCCTTGGATTTGTTTTATCAAACTCAGACTCTCGATCAATGCAGACATCGTAATAGAGGTAGTAAATTTCCGCTAGGTTGGGTAAATTGGTTCCATCGCTAACAGAAGTCACCGGCATAGAGTTCGCAGCCGAATGACCTTCTGTAATGTACACACGAGCTCCAGATTGGAACGACGGAGGATCTTCGCCCTTTGGCAGAAAGTCCTGCAGGATTGGTAGAGTGACGTAGTCCCCGTCTCGAATGATATCGTGGGAAATATTGTTTGTAGAGAAACACAGAGCTAGGGTGTTGAAAGGCGGCCATGAACACTCTGCCGTTGGGTGCCCAGTACATTCGCCTGCCACACCGCTATCTGAGTTGCCATAAACAAAGTTCGGCATCGTATATCCGATAGCGCCAGATCTAAGGGCGTTGCTAAATTCCATGTCTATTTCATGTGTTGCTGTGTCTCATTTAGCATATGCTCATTGTTTTAAGTCGATAGTTGTACTCACAAATCGTACCATTACCAGCGGGCGTGGAAAGCTTCATTTCCCCCTTTGTATCTTTAAATATATTGATCGAGCGCGCAATAGTTGCACTATCGCTATCATAAGCTACAACTGCTTTATCGCCCACCTGGACGGACTGTTGGACGAATGTCGGGAATAGTAACATTAAGATCGTTGCGAGAGCTCCAAGCGAGACTAGGCGTTGTCTCCAAGAAAGATGGAAAAGCAACCTTATGCTGCCGTCCGGTCCACGACTTGCTTGATCGAAGCGGTCTAGGTCAACGATGCGTTTGCTGCGCTGGAACCATCTCCTACGAGGTAACCATTAGTACACCTTTTGAAAGTGTCGCTCACAAACCCAAAATCTCACCACTTCAATTGCCCGATGCAGCATGATATCGGAACCAAGAGCGCCGACTGCGCAACCTGTGCCAAGGCTGCTATGATAGCCGTGAGCTGGATGCGTTCATTTCCGAGTGGTAAATTCGGAGGCGGCTTGTCTCGAAACTGGACAAGTAAAGCGATAATGGTTGCGAACGCTCCTGTTCCGAGAGAAAAGGTAAGTATTTCCCATCGCCAGTGGCGTATTAAATGTCGAGGTTCTTGTTGTGGATGTTCGCTCTTCTCTTCGGTACTTGAGCGGGATTGTTGTTCTTCTGAAATATGAAGGACCTCAGATGTGTTGACAGGAAGCGGGCCATATCCGCTGCGTTTCGTTGACTCAGGCATGCCTCGATGTAGTCAAAGTGCACTCTGAAGAAAGTGGAGCCGTGCTGGTGTAACGCAAGCGGTAAACACAGGCGATATGAGGATATGGCAGCTTGGCTGACCCATATTTATGCATATCTCCCCTGTCCTGAGAAAGGTCAATGCGTAGGTAAGCACTAAGTTCTCAAGACAGTTGAGGTTCTTACAGTGTCCGGACACGATCGCTCGCACCCTTGTTCTTGAAGGACAAATCAGAGCATAAGAAGCCGGCCATTCAATACCGCTTATTGGAGTGAGAATGACAGGGATGCAAGCCGTCGCCAAACACTGTAACAGTACGCCTCAACGGCCCCCAAATTAATCTATTCAGTTGCGCCACATAGCAAGGACTTACGCCCCGCAATATATGGCCGTGCCTGTCGAAGCGCTGCGGTCGCGCACAGCCTTACGAAAGCTTTCAGACTGAGTAGCCACTCCTGTCAAAGCGGATTGGGAGGAACATTATTTCCAGAAATACTGAGGACAAGTAGACTTATCTGAGCCCGTAGTGGTGAAAGCGTCAATTGTGATTTGGTACACCACTGTGTTTCGGATCTTAGCTAGGATGTATTAAGCGATGCTCCATAGAGGGCTCTCCTTTCAAACATAATTGCGCTACTTAGAGGTAAAGTCCCACAAAACTGTTGGCAGAATGATACCAATCATCCTGGTGTTTACCGAGTATGTGTATTTCAACAATAACCAAATACCACTCATATTTTCTATGCAGGTCCGGTTACAAATAGTCATTGCCGTTAAGACTACACACACGGCGTTTAGATCACAGAAATTGCGTTGACGGGACAGTATTTGCGTGCAATCTAACAAGTTTATGGTATTGGCCTATCGGCTTCTCTTTATAGAGGATTCTTCATCCTTGTTCATTTTTGTCGGAGCCTCTACCCATGCAGAACTGGCCGACTAGAACTAGACATACCCGCCAGCCGCCCTGGTTGCTTCCATTCCCTTTTCATACGGTAAGCATACAACACGGGACTGATAGGTATGGCAAGCCCGATACACAAGGCGAAGACAGCGTATGGCCAAGCACCCGCGGCAGTAGAGACGTAAAACAGCCTGGTAAAAGCGTTGTTAAAAATCCCGAGAGCAGTATCCAGCGCCTCGCCGCCGAGTGTGCTCTTCCAATTTGTAGCTCCACCAAGCAGCATAGATTGCACATCTACTGCGTTGTTTCTCACTCCTTTAGACAGTTGAGTCCAAAGAACGGTTTGTGCTGCGGATATTCCTGCTGAGCCTCCAATCATCTCCAGGAATATCACTAGGTTTGGCCAAGGCTCCATGCGCCCATGAATAGCGCGTGATGCCTCTTCGTAGTCCTGCCAAAGAAAAGAAGCGAATAGAGCGCGGAGTGCTCCGATTCCTGCGCCCAGACTGAACAGCGCCTGGAGTCCAAGCAAGGTGCTTGCCGAAGTACTTCTGTCGAACCTTGACATCAATCCCGCGCTTAGTGCCATACAACCTAGGGAAATTAAAAGCGATGATTTTGGATAATCATGTCGCTTGAGGAAAATGCCGGACAAGCAGTTGTATATGCTCATGAAGAGGTGTGCCGCCGCCAAAGGAAGAAACATGATTCCAGCCTTGAGAGGAGAGTACTCGCGAACGATTTGCAACCAAGAAGCTAGAAGAGCTTAGATCAAGTGTATCAAAATGTAGCGCAGAGACTTACGAATATAATAACTGAATGAATAGTAGCTGACTCCCCATAGGAAAGCGAATAACATTACAGTCGCACCTTGCCGGGTCAACTTGTTGAACGGAAGCAACCTTGCTGCTAAAGATCTTTGGGTCAGTATGAAGACTAACAGACCACCTCCGCTACCAGCGAGAAGGCCGATGACCAGAGGAGTACCCCAAGAACGACTCGCTCCATAATGGAGGCCGAGCTCAAGGCATACCATAGTTCCACCAGCCCAAATCAAACTAGCAACATCCCTTATAAAAGAGTAATGGCGTAGCAACCTCTCGGCTGGCGTGCCTCTGGCGATAGTACCCGGTGGAAGGTGATAAAGCCGATCGGTACCACGAACGATAAAGACTTGAAGCAGCCCTAGCACGAACGGTACGGCCATCGCGACAAGATGGACGAGGAAGACCGCTCGCCAATTGAATCGTAGTCTTTCTGTTATTACTGCTCCGATCCTTTCCGAAGTCAGTAATGGATATCGCGTCTATAAATCTTCACTTACATTGGTCCTAAGAAACGTGAAAGTGCGTGAATGAGTAGCAATATCCTATCTCGCAGTTCACGACCTCGACGACGCACCGAAAATATCGCTGTACGAAGGAAAACAATTCCTGATAACGATCCGGCAGCACCTACGCCGCAGATCACTCTGCCCAAGAGCATCATTCTGTCATTGCGAGCCAGATAGCAACAAAGTAGGCCGCCTTCGAGCATACCTAAGCATGTCGCTATCAAAATGACTAGACCTCTCCCTCTCCAAATCTGACAGATTATCGGATAGAGTCCCCGAGAGATTGGGTATACCACTGCAACCGCAAGGAGATACGCACTCCCATACCAACCAATCAAGTTTATAGAGTTGAAAGTATCAGTAACTGCTGGCATGATCATTGGGAAAGCCGAGAAGTCCTAAGGAGATTAATGTAATGCCTCGAAGTGATGGGTCCATGTCTTATCAGAGACTTACTAGGCCAATCAGGAATACAACCAGGCACATTGGTATAAATATACCTATTGGGATGGGATCTTGGTTAACAAGGTGACGCGTGGCAGGGTCGTTCTTGGTGCCTTCACCCTTCTCTTTTGGGGGCTCTTCAATGTCCCTCCTATCGCTGCTTAATTCTTGCATGGGTTCACTGGTACTTTCTGGTGGCGTTGCTCTGCGGCTTTGCAGAGAGTGGTTGGCTCTCGTCTGCCTGGTCTGGACTTGCTTGTGCTTTGGAGCATGCTTGACGCTCCATACATAAATTTCCGGATATTTTGAATCCTCAGAAAACATATTTCGAATTCCAGAGAACATCGATGCGATTGGAACCATGTGCGCGTATGGTTCGTCGTCGTAGACAGCGATGATAATGCCAAGAAGGGCGCGGCCATCGACAACCCAAGTGCCCGAAGCGCCGGACCCTACTGTTGTTAGTAAAGGAACAAGGCTTTGAGAATCTACTACTACTGAACATGCGGGAGAAAACACATCTTACCCAAAGGAGCTTGTAATTGTATCTTCCTAGTTTCCCAACAACCGCCCGCGTCAACGAAGATCCTGTCGCCTTCCAATAGGTGCCCTGATCTGACATCCTCATAAGAACATATAAGACTGACTATTCGTCCGCTTAGATCATCAGAAGTTGTGTCCACGGTCTGTGCAATGGCCGAGGCAAGATAACAATTCTCTGGCATACGGTTGGTCTCAAAATCCACCCACAATAACGCGAAGTCGCAAATATCCTCACTCAAGGTTGACAAACGCCGTATAAGTCCTGGATTATTTGGGGCGTGAGACACGCCGTACCTTGCTGCCCACAGCTTGGCCGGCATCCAATCCATATTAGGTGTTGTATATGATAGTATAGATTGATCGTTGCCATTAGAAGGCCCGTAAGTAAGATAGACTGTGGGATGGAACTCGTACTCATTCTCCAGTTTACCCAGCTGCGGATCACTTAAGGCATGGGCTGTCGTTATACCAAATATTTTGTCATCAAGACAGACCAAGCCGCCTAGTTTGCATGAGTAAAATCTTCCATTATCAGTAGTAAATCGTATCTCGAGTCCACACGCAGAGTTATAATTCGAATGACATGGCCGCACTTGGATATAGAAACGATTGTGTCCTATCCTTGTAGCCCACTCATCTGTAGATGTGGAGATAACCGGCTTGGTTGATTTGATGATGGGTGAGATTGCATCCTGCATGTCGACCAAGGCTGTGGTATTATCCATCAAAGACCTCTCGGGTTTCCCGTTACCACCAGCCGGGCGTGGGGCATGTTGTGTGATATGAACAGGAAAGCGTTTGATATGACTCAAATCTGCGACAGCTCTTTGTACGACTTTCTGGCATTGCTGGCTTCCACACCGAATCCAGATGGTAGGCCTGAGTGCGACGAGATACTGACCTGGTTGTACTTGACCAGACATGCAAAGCTCTGGTTCAAAAGTCCTCTGTGGTCCTGAGACTGACGGCGGCAAACTTTGGATGGCACTCCTGATATTTTTGACAAGTATTGTTCGAATCGGGCGCCATTCTGTTTCCAATCGTGCTGGCGGTGGCAGGTCATAAAGGTGTCCGACGAAGACATCCTTTTCCGGACTATACAGCCGTGGGGACTCGATCGAATGTATCTCAGTGTCGGCATCTTGATTGGCCGCCGCAGTCCAGTGATCACTAGGATCTACTTGCACATTTGTAATAGTAGGCAAAGGAGAGGTATGACTTGTGACAATTATAGGCCTTAGACTAGCTTGCTGCTGCGTAGATGCCGTTCCAGCACCATCAGCAACATTCGTCGTAGCTGTTCGAGCCGCCGTGGTATCACTGTTCACTGTTTCAAGTGGGTGCGTAATATGATTTTCTGATAGGACATCTTGGTCTCGCGGATGTTTAAGGCGTTTCCAGAAAAGGAGCTTGAGCATAGCGGTTCGACCATTCAGCTGAGCTGAGTCCGGCCCAGTAGTGGATGCATGTGTTCGGGCGCATGTATAATGAGCCAAATGAGTTGTAGAGAACTCTCCAGTCAAGCTTCCATCGTTTCGTGGCCGATTCAGGCTGCTAGTTTCATTTCCATCCTGCGGGCGCTCCTGATCTGGCCTGCCAGGCTGCGATACCTGTTGGGTCGTTCTGATACATGCTTGGGCATCGATTGCACTATCTTTCGACTGTACTTGACGCAAAGAAACGCGTGGCAAGTATTTGAGGAGATATTTTTTGCGTCGACCATCGAGCGAAACACGAGGCTGTGACGCGTGATTTATTGGATCGTGCTGTGGTACTGCATACTCAGGGCTGTAAAGGTCCGATAATTGAAACTGTGGACGCGTAAGAGAATTAACTGCCATGACTATGAGCGTGGTGTCATTGTAATGTACGGGGTGGTCTGTCCTACTGATGAACGTGAGTGGGGGAACACTGCGGCTGAAGGCATGCTGGCGGTCAACGCCACAAAGGGCAATGATCATGCAGCCTCGTGGACCTGTAGCTCAGCCTTGCTCAGCCTAGCTGAGTATAAGTTTATTGTGAGGCCCGCTCGTGTTGAGAAGTTTGCGTTCTACTTGTCCAAAATGTTGACGTCTTCTTGCTTTTTCGATAAAGAGTTCATTCAAAATCTCAGAACACTGGAATCTCAGCAAAGGCATGAGCTGGTATCAAGATTTTGGCCCCTTCCAGACTATGACACAGGAAGCTTCGATGATTTTGCTAGGCCTGCATTCCTCGACTACGTTGCGGACGAGTTGGAGCGAGTGCGGCCACATCGATCTCTTTTCGCTGCGCAGAACTTTGATAGCACGTTTGCCATTGTCCAAAAACTGCGAACGGATCACTCCAGGCCATATGAAGAGATCCTGCGCGACCTTTCGTCTCAATTCTTGAACGACACACAAGATGCGATCCGACGTTCTATTGAGTTGTCTGTCCGTCTATGGCTGACAATCAACACGCACAGTGCTGATATCGCTGTGGGTCTGATATCGGCGGAGGGAAACCCAACAGACTGGGCACAAGATGTCTCTTTAGACAAGCTTCTTCAAGAAATATTCGCAAGACGCATGCAAACCCATCACTCAGAAAACAAATCTAGATTCGACCCGGCTTTTACGGCCGCTTATCTGGTAAACACTTGCGGGATGAGATTGCAATGGACCGATGACATTGCAACCCATTTAGATTTCGACCTCAGGCATTTGGTTCTGACCGTGTACCGACACAAAGCTTGCCTGGTTAGCCACCTCAAGAGTCCTTACGGTTGTCCGATCCCAAGAGCTGTCTTGAAGGAGCTTCTGAACACCATGGATATGTTGTTTCCATTCGGGGATGATGCGACGAGGCGCCTGCTGATCAAGGAAAACCAACAGTCTATGTACACACTTGGCATACATGAGACGCTCCAAAACTTTGAGCTATCGCGCTACATATATTTTGGCGCAGACCTCGGGCGCCTGATGGAGTCATTTGACAAGACTCCGAGAACCTGGAAGCAGCTGGCTTTCGATCGTAGGAATAAGCTCGAATGGTCCGCCTTTTGGGTAACGGTCATGGTTGCTGTCTTAACCGTGGTCAGCATACCTTGCAACATCATCCAGGCAATGTACTCAGTCAAGGCATATCATGCGACTTTGGCACAGGGAAAGGGCATTTAGAGAAGGAGCGGCGATGAGACTTATCATAAATTGACAGCAAAATAGTTTTAGTGAGGGATTAAACGTGAAGGCTCTGATGGAAGGCATGATTTGGTTAAGGCAGGCACCAGACTTACTCGGGGACACGTGATGCACCTGGTCCTAAACCACTCATGCTATGCAACAAAACACCGCCCCGATTTCCTCCGGGACCAATAGTTGCCCTGATATTCACGCGCTTGGTTTGTGAATGGGGGGGCATCTAGCAAAGAGTATCGTGAATGTGTATTCAATGAAATGTTTATCGGATATGGTTGACCCTACAGAGGTTTTACATTCACATACTAGGAATAGCTTGAGACTGCCTCTCCCAAAGCAGCTAATCGAGGCTTGATGCCCAAGCCCAGCGTAGTCGGAGCTGTGACAAGACCATCCTGAACGGGATCGTCGCAAGCTGCTGTCCTCACTGTTACAATGTCTTTCGTGTCTAATATGCATCGCAGATAGCGCTCTGGGGCCGTTTGGACTTAGGTGAACAATTGCGACAAATGAGATGTCTGAGCCACTCGTATCCCTAATACTGAGAGTGTAACCTGCAGCTATGCAGATGTCCCGCTGACGATGACCTCTAGTCAAACCACTAGCTTTCGTGATCTTAAGTCAAATGCCTTCTGCCGCGTCTTCAGCAATTGCTTTCATGATAGAGGTTTCGTTAGTGGCAAGCTCGTCGATTATCATAGGATTAGACGTCCCGCATCTAAGTGACAAGTGCTCTCGCAATGTTGCACACAAGCTCTCGAGAGCAAAGTCCAGTTCCTCCGGTAGCAACTTCAGTGTTTGAAGCGCGATTTCAATAGTCAACCCACAATTCGCGCTGACAAGAAAGAATTCGCTAGGTTGCTTATCGGCCATTGCTGCATTATGATTAGACTGATCTGTACACCCTCATGTGTCGTGTAACATTCACATCGAATCGAATAATCGTATGCGAACGAATCGCTTCAGGCCAGCTTGCTGCATCTGGTAGCTGAGAACGACATAGTGTTAGAGCATTGAAGTATTCATGACCGTCAACATTGGGCATGACATAAAGCCATCTCAGCGGTGATGCTATTGGCCAATTTGGAAACATGCGGGGCAACTTAGGTGTGGAACCTCAGAGGCTCACTCGCAAAGTTCTCCCTCTCATATCGGGAGGATGTAATTCTGCCGAAATTGATTGCTAAGTGGGATTCCTGAAGAGGTAAGTGTACCCGCAATATCATCTACAGTGCCGAGAAAGAAGGGCGTATGTTCGTTCCCGATATAGCAAATCAGCGACCGCAAATCCCAATGATCTCCTCCGTTCATTGGCTAATTTCCATGCCCTCAATGCGCCACTGCCGACATGCTTTGAAATACCACCAGCGATGCTCTAACAACAATTGACAAGTTATAAAAGCGTTCTAGCAACAAACACTCAGCTGCTATGGGACTTCGCATAGTTCTTTTCCTTTATACGAGATATTCTTGATATGAAGCAACCTTAGGGTCTACATTGGGCCACTTCAAAGTACGCTGAAGATTAACAACCAGCCTTTGAAGTTGCATGCTACATCGATCCCTAGACCAATACTTAATACACAAAGAAAACGCAAACATGTCCGAACTCCCTACAACACGTCGCGCTTTCCGCCGAACCGACGACTTCACACCCGGAGCCCCAAAAATCAAGCTTGTCACTGAAGCCCTTCCAGCCAAGCTTTCCGCAACTCAGGTACTGGTCAAAGTACACGCCATCTCCCTCAATTACCGCGATGCCAACATAGCTAACGGTGGCAATCCCTGGCCCGTAACCCCCAATGGCATCCCATGTAACGACGCAGCTGGTGAGATCGTAGCTATTGGGGATCAGGTGAAGTATGAATCTCCAACGACCAATGTTAGATATTATTTTTGAACACTGTACTGACTTGATACGCTATTAGGCATCTGGAGATTGGAGACCGCGTAGCTCCTATCACTGACACGGAAAACCTAACCAACCGCGAAACGGGGCGTTCCTGGCTGGCCGCAGATGAGGACGGCGTTCTAGCCGATTTCATCGTATTTGACGAACGAGTGCTGTGTAAATTGCCCGACCATCTAGACTGGGTGCAAGCAAGTATCATTCCGTGTGCGGGGACTACGGCATGGAGCGCGATAAAAGGCGTGGAGTTCGGAAGAACAATTTTGATTCAAGGTTCGTCCTCAATCTACATGATATACCTTTGACTAGTTACTCACCGATAAATCTAAGGTACTGGCGGCGTAGCTATGTTCGCCTTAAAACTTGCCCGCGCCGCCGGGCTCCGAGTCATCATCTCTTCGTCAAGTTATAAAAAGCTTGACGACCTAAAGAAAAAGTTTCCAAGCCCACCACTGTTGACTGTCAACTATTCTACCTATCCAAACTGGCACGACGAAGTCTTGAGGCTCACTGATGGTGTTGGAGTCGACTTAGTTGTTGAGGTTGGTGGTTCTTCAACACTAATCAAGAGTATGAAGTGTACTAGACGTGGCGGGATAGTAAGTGTGGTTGGCTATCTCAGCAAGCAGGACAATCAGCAGTTTGATGGCCTCCTGGGGATTATCATCGATCGCCGAACAATCGTAAGGTATAGATCCCACTGCCCGCTTTGTCGGCCCTCTCACAACCCTAGCACTCACTCTGGCGTCGCAATTGATACCTAGATCCCGATTTGAAGTATGACACAGACTAATGATGATCATAGGGGAATAAATGCCGGCTCGAAACAAGACCAAGACGATCTCTGCGCCGCTATAACAGCCACACAAATGACATTCGACGACATCATTGACTCAACCCAACCGTTCGAGAAGGCCGAAGAAGCTATACAGTATATTTGGGAAGGCAAACAAGTTGGCAAGTTGGTTCTGACTTTGTAAACTGCAAACTGCAAAATAGCAACTTGGCGAATGGGTCACTCTTGTGAAACAGTAAAAACAGGTCAATAATTTACGCGAGAACTTCAAGCCACCCTTCCAATCTCTCACTCCACCCAGCTTTCCTAATCTCGCCTTTCTCTCCTCTGTCCGCTCCCATACCCTCACGTACTCTTCGCAACCCACTCAACCCCTTCATAGCTCCGAATACCCAATCACTTAGCCTCCTGGGCACCAGCGTTCTGAGCACCCATATCAACCACACCCCCTGACCCCTCCACACCTTCCCCTCCCTTCCCATCTCTACATCCCTCAGGATCTGTTCGGCGAAGTCTTCTGCCGACGTTTCCGAGTGCGGCACAACGCCCTCAACAAAGTCTCGAATCTTTTCTTGAATTGGAGCGTAGAATGAGTTTGACTTAGCGCGAAAACGGGGCTGGTTGCGCGTGAGATTCGATTGAATGGCTCCTACTACGACGGTGAGGACGCGGATACGAAAGGGTGCGAGTTCGAGACGCATGCTTTCGGACAAAGTGTGCAGCGCGGCTTTAGAGGCTGAATATACGGCTAAACTACTGTTAGTCCCAAAACCAATATTTTGCAACTATGACCTCTCAATTGCAGGCGGGCCTAAGAAGGGACGGGGACGAACGTTGATATGCAAACCAGATCTCCCCAATTATGCTACCCATATTTACCACCGTCGCTGTTCTGTTCGCTTGTTCACTAGCCTTGACTAGTAATGGCGAGAATGCTTGCATCATCCTCAATGGGCCCCATAAATTCACTTCAAAACACTCTTTTCCGACTTGGTCAATGTCAACGTCTAGGCCGGGACCGCTGAGCATTGTGCCTGCGCTGTTAACGAGAGCATCTAGCCCATTTGCCCCGACAGAGCGAGTGACAAATTCGACCGCTCGATCGATCGAGGCTTGATTAGTTACGTCGAGTTCTAGTATGTGGACGCGACCTAAGTCTTGTAGGTATGCGGGGATTTTCGAAACTTGGCGAGCGGTCACGAAGACGGTATAGCCATGAGCATGAAAGGCGTGGGCGAGTGCGGCACCGGTGCTTCCCTTAGAACAGCCCGTGATGAGCACCGACTTGCTATCATCGTCTCTTCCTGGTTTTGATGTTTTTGAAACGGTGCCGAACGACCTCCAGGCAAAGAGTGCGGCGATCGACAGAGCCAAGATAATCGTTGTTGGGAAGCCCGATAGCGAGATCATGGTGATTGGAAGAGTGAGATAGTAACAATTGGATATGTAACTCGGAATTGGAATGAGGACAATTCTAATACAAGCGACGAGATTCCAAGACTCCGCACTATGCCCAGATAGTAGTCTCTTATGTCCTAATTAAGGCAAACCATTGCATGACGTGAGATGAATCCTATAAGGTGTAGAAGAGACAAGACGCTAATGGAAGCGGTGCTTAGTCATAGGTCAAAACTTCCTTCAGATGCAACCAAGAAGCAACCAGGAAAGTTGGAGCTATCATGCGAAGATTCGTGCGATCGACCATCTACTAAAGTACCCAATGTGCGCGGCAGATGGTAGACTATGCATACCACGACACTAGTTCTAGATAAGAATGCGCAAACGCGTTATACCATATTGAGATTTAGATCTAATGTGCTAGAGCTTCAAGAACCTCAGGAACTCATCGTCTACACATGCTGTCATTACCCATGCCACGTGATCTTGTTTCGCGTAGAAATAGATCTTAATTACCCATCTACAGCATACTCAACACCTTCCAGCTAGATTTGTATAGTCTGAAAAGATTGCTCAAGTTTCTTTGTAGACAGCAATGCGAAAGTGTGCACACATGGAAGTTGGTTTCCAACTTCTTTATTTACTTCTCAACAGGAAGAATCTCGTGGACCTTCATATCCAAGCCCACCCAGAACTTCCTTCCTCTCCACTCCACAGTTACACCCCCCCAAAACGCAACAACCCAAATCGGTAGCGCGGATATTTCACGCCCCAGCCATGCATAGAAGAACTCCTTGAAGTTTCTCCTTGCCCCATCAAGCAAACTAGGTTCACCTGGTGTCTTATCACCCAGCAGTGGCTGTAAGGCCTCTGTGCGGTGATATGCAGATGCAGAACGCTGTGGTAATATGAAGTCTGGCGTATTGGGGTCGATTTCCACAGTCTTTGCAGAATGAAGGAGGAGATACTGAATGTAGTCGACTGTGCACCATAAGCTCATATGGATGAGCCATATGAAGACGAAGGAACTCCATGTAGGACTAATGCCAATGCGGTGGAAGAAGGGTAAAGTTGTCAGGGCGTATGCGCCATACAGTCCGCAGAGAATGCTCTCTGTGCCAGGCTCAACGAAAGTAGCCAGCGTAACCGTAAATTTTCTTACTCGCAGCCATCGGACACGGCGGTCTAGGTAAGCCATCACGGGTGTGTGACTAATGGGCTGGAAGCAGAAATCCCCGAATAGCATTGCGTGCTTTCCCCACGTCTCCTTTCTTTCGCCTGCTGCCTGCTTGTAGTCTCGCCTCTCGAATGCTTGGGGTTGCTTCCACAGTGCGTCGCCGATGAGATGATCTTCGCAGATATTGTCGGAGAAGAAATCGATGCCGGGAGTGCGATTGGGATTCGAAGAGGTGATGTAGTCTAGTTGCGAGCGACGGAACATAGTGCTTTTGCCGATGATGCAGGGCGCTATGGCGACTGTGTTGATAGCCAGGTAGAACTTGGCGTGTGAAGAAGAGAGGAAAGCTTCGTCGAGACGTCCGCCACCGCGCTGAAAGAGCCTTCGCAAGATACTGTTTGAGTGATTGCGAGGGTCTGATGAGGTACTGGCTGCGATGTTTGTCATTTGTCCATTCTCCGCAAACCGTCCTCCTAGCAAGTCCTTCCGGTCTTGAAGAGAGAGGCCCTGCGAATCCAAATCAATGGCAACCGGAGTTTGGTGCACGAACTTGAACTTCATTTTGCTCTTCCCGTTCTTGCCTTCGCCAAAGCCGCAGAGCAGGTCAACCAGCCTGCCACAGACACCCTTGCCCACCCAGACATTGCAGTCCAAAATCCACACAATATCGCCCTTCGCTTCTCTATATGCGCGACTCATATTCCTAATCTTCGGATTCGGTCCCAACGCGTTTTTATCCTTCAGCAGCAGCGGGTCGTCCTCCTCGGCCAGGATCTGCACATCGACGTCTTGGAAATCCCGACAAATGCGCTCAAGGATAGGGAATGCAGGGTCAGAGCGTTCGGATACGCAGAACACGGTGTTGATCTTGTTCTTGGGGTACGTCTGGCGAAGACTCGCAGCGAGGCATTCATATAGGCGCGGCTCCAGGCCTTTGACCGGTCGAATGACGGTTACGCGGGGAGCTTGATCTTCTTGTAGCCTTGTGACACATGTCGCTGGCTGTGGCTTTCGCCAGTAATATCGAAAACTGCATCGTAGTATGTTAGTATCGATACAGGCAGTGACGATATAAGCGAACAGCTGGCTCACAGTTGGGTAAAGCCGATGATACACACAAACCACACTACCACGAACCATATAAGGCAGCCGGTAGCGATTATGGTGCGCAACATGGAGACATCATTTGTTCTGATGTCCTGAGAGGGTGCGCCAACCATGCGCGGAAGCTTGGGCAAGAAGCGAAGGTGGGATGTTTTGGCGAGTCTCGGAGGTCTGCGGAGTTTTGGGAAGCTTCGGCCACGTGCAAATCAGAAACAGAAGTATGCAGATGTATGCAGGTACCGCTATGTCAGGCACTCTTTTCACGGTTCCAGGCAACTAGGTCGAGTTGTATGGTGGTGCGCGACGTTTGTATTGCGGATGCTAACATTTGCTCCCGAGCTTTCCGATGTCACCGCACAGATTTGCTTCGGATCAAAGCAAACAGTTATCATGAATAGAATGTCAGAACTGCATGAAAGAGTATACAAAGTAAACCCGATCTATTATGAACCAAATTAAGCCATTTCCAAATTGCCATGCCAATTCAAAATGCCATTTCCACACACCAGACGTACTCGGATTGGTTCCACGTCTCTAGCCCACCATTTTCTCAAGCCTTGGACTTCTTCCGCACCAAACCAGCCGAGAGTGTGTTGACGCCGTTGGTAACGCACGTTTCTGCAATTGATGTGGGCTCGATCTTTGCCTTTTTCCTTACCAAGCCCTCTGAGAGGATTTGCACACCTTCAGCAGACTTCTCCGCAGAGCTTGACGCTTCTTCTGGAGTGTCCGGTTTTCTCTTCTTCCTAACGCCCATCACTATGTTTGCAGCCAATCCGTTCGTTGATGTGGAACCTGCAACTAGGTTCTCTTTCTTTCCTGTCACTGTCCAGTTCCAATTCTCCAATCCGCCTAAAACACCAACCTCTTCTTTCCATTTCTTCGTACTTTGTGCCGCAGCCCTTCGATTTGCGAAAGACTGCTGAAGCAGTACTTCATGTGCTCTGTTGTAGTTTTTCGTTGAAAAGCAAATTGCGCCTCGTGAAGAAGCTGGCCATACGAAATATGGACTTGTCTCGGTATGGACTTTGGAGCCGGAATTGCTGGAGACGTGTGATGTACTCGATAAATTTGATGTGCTCGCCTTGATCTTGGGCAGTACTAGCGGGATTTGTCCGTACTTAATCTTGTCTTCTCGTCTCCGTCTGTTTCTTTTGCGTTGTTTCGGGCTAGACACGTTCTCTTGAGGATCCACCTGTGAGAGTGATTGTGAAAAGGACTGCTGTGATGGCGTATCCTCATCCTCCTCAGGTATTGAAGGCTGCGGTGGGGAAAGTACGACCCAGATGAAACCCACGATCCTGCCAGATGAACACTCCTGTCGGAAAGCCATGAACTCCCAGAACTGGTCCAGCGTCTTGACGCTCTTCCATTGTCCGTTACTTCGCGAAGGCGTACCTCCATCCGCCACCATAGCGTCAGTACCTCGGTCAGGTAACTCTTCATCCAGCTCTTCAAGAAAACGTGTCTTGGGGTCGTCTGGGAAGTGCGGGACGAGACAACGGGGAGGAGCGGCTGGATGTGGCGCAATCTGCAGGAGAGGATGTGTGGTAGCCCAACGTCGAGGTACGTTCGGTTTTGGTGGTGGAGGAATGTACCGGAGCGTGTCGTAGGGCTCGAAGCCTGGTATTACGAGGTAGCCCTTAGCCGTGATCTCCGACTGCGATGGTGTACCACTTGTCTTAGTACTCTCGCCTCTCACTAATCGCTCACCGAAAGGTCTCCGCTCTCCCTCAGCCTGGTATTGCCATATTATTGGGTCTAACACCCTACACCACCATTTCACCAGTCCTCTGTCATCCAGCACATGTTTGTTCTTGTTCTCAATGCTCGCTGGAAAGAGGTATTGATCCTGTGCTCGAGCGAATAACGAGACCACCAACTTCTTCCCGTCTCTTTGTCTCTCTCTTGCCAGCCAGGCTACAAACGTGCCGCAAATAGCCTTCAAGGGCGACACAGATTGCGAAGGTGGGAGTTGTAATTCTGAGAGGTAACCTGTCGAGTCCGCTTTCGATACAAAGATAGTTGTGAGATTCCGCGTGGTGTAAATCAGTACCTCAATGGCGAGTATAAGCAATTCTTCGGGTATCCCCGAAGGCGAAGGGGCGGTATCTTTTGGGACTATCGAAGCTGCGAGAGTATGCGATTCACAATAGGTTCTTTCCGACTTTCCGTGCGGCGGTGCGGAGAACAGGGCGGACGACTTTGAGGGCGGTGTTGAGTAGTGATAGAAGGTAAATGAAGCGTCTTTTGGGAGCTGCTCGGCCAACAACTCTTTCAACGACTTGGAGGTATCAATGTCTGCCATATTGGCCAAAATATATGCCTGAGAAAAGAGTAAACGCGTGTGGTGGTCCAAAGCTGGGGATAGGAAAGCGCGACTGGGCTATCACCGATAGGGCAAAGTGCGGTCCGCGTGCCGCAACTTTTCGAACCATCTGAACTTCACTTCTAATAGCAGCAGTACCTTTACCTCAGTGCCAGCACCCACACATCTAAGCTAATTCACTTCTTGCGGAGCTTCAATGGCATCCAAACGGCCGCTCCGCTCACTCCTATCGACCGCGTCATCGTCTCTCCGCCCAGCGCAATCGACAAAAGGCTCCTTCGTGCGGACCTCCGCATGCGCATTCTCGACCACACCATCATCACGAGGACCCGAATATGATACTGAGGCTGCAGACAGGCCAAGATGGCAACAAACTCCGCCGCGGATGACGGCTCCCTTCCGGATACGGCCGCAAGCAAGAGGAGGTGTCTTCAAGGTGAACGAAGACCCAAAGAAATTAGATGATGCCTATGTACGGATGCTGGGACCTGGAGGCGACAAGTTGCTTGGGGATGAGGTCAAGTGGTTAGCAGTAACCCACAAGAGCTTCGATCACGGAAGGAGAGGGTTCAATGATCGGTTGGCGTTCATGGGTACGTTGGGTCTTCGTCTGCTGCTACCGAGAAAGATATTAACAGAGTAACATAGGACGGCGGATAGTCGAACTACAAACATCGCAAGCGCTCATCAATTCTCCGCAAGAAAACCAATGGCCGAGGGACGAGAGGGGCCAACCATTGAATGACGAATTTGGGCGGAAGCCATACCTGCACCCAGCCCTGAATGGCTTGCAGGGCTTGACGGATGAAGCGGAGGGTATGGTATTAAACAAGTCGCGGTTATCACAAATAGCAGAGCGTTACGGACTCGACAAAGTCACACGGTGGAAGCCGAAGAGGGTATGTTACTATTTGTAGAGATTCACTATGTTGGCAAGACTAACGTGCCGTAGGCGGACAATCTTCAGGGATCTGGCATAGAAACTGTCCTCATGACTTCGCTATACGCCATTGTCGGCGCCATCGCTCTCGAGCGTGGCGGAGACGTAGCAAACAAAGTCGTCCAGGACAAGATCCTGGCACCGCTGGGCTTCACCTTTTCCTCCGACTCATAATCACGGTATCTTCAAGTCATGACTGTCTTTATATTCATGTACAAAAGAGCCTTTAAGCGTTTGTAACATATCTGTAGCAATGGCAAGACGAGATATCCAAGGATACTCTGTCAAATCACAACTTGGTTCACGGCACTGAAGTAGTCAAATGCGATTGATGCATAACCGCTAACATATAACCACATCAAAACTATGAGCATGCTGGACTAGGAGAATTCGAGATAGTGTTGGCAACGATTGCCCCTTATGGAGCATGAGAAAAAGCCGGCATATTGCTTTGCTCCGCAGATATAACAGCCTACGGTACTCAGCACATTTTCGCGAAACCGCTACGACCTGCCCGACGAACTAAATAGCCAGGGCACCACGTCAATCGCCGCCTCCTATTGCACAAAGTGCGAAGGCGTTGACCAGGACCTAACACCTGCCTGGCCACATCCCGATGGCGACAACGAAGGAGCTTCTATCTAATGATTCACCGTCAACGATGACTTCTGCTCGAAACATCGTAGCAGGGCCACAACACTGTACGGCATTTTCTTTTAATCATACCGAATTCCTATTAGTTACTCCTAGGACAGCTTATATAAGTTTTACAGAATAAACTGCAACGTGATTTTGTTGCGAGTGCTACTACAGGTGCACTGCGGACAATGGCGTTTGCTTACTAAGCTTTACCCTTTCCCATTTCGCGGCTTCCGAATTCTCGGAGCTACAACCTTTATCAGAATCTGCCTGACTTTCAACAGGCTTCGCGCATCCTCGAGGCCAATCTAGCAATGAATTATCATCTGTCTGAGACATTGTTCCAATGCTTATGACATGTCCTGGTCCTCGGAGATGGTTGTCTCAGAGGAGTAGATCATGTCGATTCTAACTAACCTATCTTATCATTACTTACCTTTCACCAGGTCCTCGGCCCTTTAATGCTCCTCAGCTGTTCTAGCAATATCATGTGTCATTGCTAAAGACATCAGAGGTTTCTGGGCGAATGGGAGGGCAGGTCTTATCCTCCCTGCCTGAGGAGCTACTTGTCTACATCAGCGCTGTAGCACTGGCGCAAAACATGTCTTCGTACATCATTCAACACGCACATGAGCAATTCTTTCGGTCCTAGATGAGAACGCGCATAACTTCCAACCGATAATCGAGTTGACCAAATTTGAGCAGAACACTACACGCTCAGGATTGCGCAAAGATGACTTACAAGAGACCGTTCCAGAAAGTAGAAAATGCTCGCGTGATCTCATCTCAAGTCCGTCACAGCTTAATATTTTTTATGATCAGCCAACGCGAGGCTGTGACTGGTAGTCTTTTCAAGTATTTATCATGTCTCGCTTGGCTAGATCGGACGGATCACATTCCGCATGCATCCCTCTCTCGGCTCCCACAGTCTTCTTGTTTTGCTCTTCATATTTTCAGTTGCATTCCTCTCGGTCTCCCCTAACGACAGTAAGTCGTCGCGCAAATACACCAAAACGTATGTTTACATGCAGACTTCCCATGTCTTTCGTAAGCACATTGTCGCGGATATCGCTCCGCCGTTCGTTACATCACGGTCGTTTCCACCGGCGCAGGATGAAGAGGTAGGAGAAGAGGAGGATAGCATACAATAGAAGCGCCTTCAAGTCTTTTTTTGCGAAGCCCACCTATCCGACGACCCGGACAGCACGAATCGACGCGCTTGCGCGAAGCCGAATCCGAGCGCATACGGCGCACTCACTATTGCTTATCGTCTTGTCGCCGACAGACTAGAAGATATCTCAATGGCGTCGTTGAAGTCGCGCGCCACGGCACGCGGGCAGTTGAGCACTACAGCGATTGCGGCAATCGTTACGGGGATTGGCGTTGTCATGCTATGTTTGCTCGTCGCGCTTATCTTCCTGCTGGTCCGGGCTGTCAAAAAACACAAACAGCTACTCGCGGATCTGGAGGAGAGAGGCGTATCAATTGCGCAAGCACAGAAAGAGGCGGGTCGAGAATCCGTGACAAGACCACGTACTGTTCTGCGGCGCCACACTGTTCTTCCGTTCAACAAGTCCGGATGGGGAACATTACCTTCCGTGGAGACCTTCCGATCCGCAGAATCAACGACTGTCCCAGCGCACTATGTGCCGCCCAAGCCCACAGAGGAGTTGAAAAGAGCTAGTCGTCTCTCATGGCCATTTTCTGCACGCCGTTTATCAGGCCACTCTAGCCACTCTATTCAGATGAAGAAGATAAAGGTGTCGAGGCTCTCAACAGTCATTGAGGATCCCAAGCCATCACCACTTGTACACGTTCTGAGAAACTCTCACCCGGACGGGAGTAGGTCATCTATCACGTTATCTGGAGACAGCAGTCGACTGTCGCCGTGTCAATCACTATTGCAATACCATCCGGCTTTCCGCGATCAGGGGCAGGGCGCGGGTCCTACAGCGCCAGACCGAGCGAACAATGGTTTGATTACTCACACGGATCCGAATGGACGCCTACAACGTGCCAAATCGGTCGCTGAGGTCCCTTCATTACAGCCCTCACGCCCGCAACTTCGGGCGAGATCAGTTAGTTTGTGTAGTCAAACTTCCGGTATTGCACCCGACGTGATACTGCCCCCTCTCCCACTCGACATTGCTCGTATCAAAAATGACGCGAAGAGGCGTAGCCAGCTCCAGCGCGCCCCCTCTAAGCTTTCCATATCCAGCTTCGGGTCTGCGGATACTTCTATTCTCGCGTCTCAGTTGTCCCCACTCGTATCACAGTCGACCAAATGTGCTACTCGAAAGATCACTAAGCCGAACGCGAAAGGTTCTAACTTCGCACGAGCGAAGCCATTTAGAGATCCACTGGACCTTCGTGCGAAGGTCTTGGGTGGGCGAAGCTCCACTCAAAGTTCCCCGGCTCGTATTAGCATGGTTCGTGAAGAACTTGGAGAAGTACAAGTCGATAACCAAGGTGCGCTTTCGACGGAATCGAGTACCACCTCGCTCGGTACAGTGAAGGGAGCGCAATCCGTTGTCTTGAGCAAGGTTTCTTCGCCAACCGCTAGTCCCCTTCCAGCGCCGAGTTTAACAACCCCGAAACGTAAGCTCAAGACCCAGATATCTTCATCGGGTTCTCCTGAGCGACAATATCAGAACTCTACGGTCTCTAGAAGCTTGACTGGAGCTGTGAGATCACCCAAACGCCAACATTCGCAGACGTCTTCGCGAAGTAGCGGCGGCAACCCTTTCCAGTGGGATCCTACACCACTATCATCTGCTGCGAAGCCGTCCGCCTTGAAGGGTAGTCCTAGCGCGCGCCAAGGGCATCGACGAAAGAATAGTGTGCGCATTTCCTTAGTACCCACCATTCACGGTCCGCCTAGTCGAACACCCAGTCTATCAGCCTTGGTTGACAACAAGGACGATGCAACGGAAGGTGCTTCGGCGAAGAACATCAAGGCTGTTACTGATCCGGGATTCTCTAGTACGCGGTCACTGCCAACGCCTCCTAGCTCGTCAACCTTTGCACCTGATCTGAAGTTTACAGCGACATCTCTTCGGGCTTCGTTGACACCGACTTCGCCAGAGTTGCCTCTAGTCGGCTACGACCAGTCCTATGTCGTATTACCGACTGACCAAGTCCTGCCTGCGCTCTCCGCTGCCGAGCAAAAGCGTTTGAGCAACGGTTCTCTCTTCAGCTTGTCACAATTTCCCTCCGCGCCCTCTGTCATCGAACCCATGGATATAGACATGTCACACCCACATACATACTCCACCTACCAGCCGTACGACTTCGATGGAAATTGGATGCCTGACACGCCATTACTTCAACAATATCCGTTTCATGCACATATGTCCGATCGCGATCGGTCGCCTTCGCCCATCGATATTGATGAGTATAATCCGGAGCAGCCTAGTTGCATCTATCAGACGCCCGCAAATACTAATTCACGAGCATTTCAGTCAGCATTCGCGACCATTCCAGAAGAATCCTCTGTAAGCTCAAACAGAACAGTAGATCTCGAAAACTCTCGATACGACGATTCTCCGCCTGTCTCACCTAAAACTATGTCCCCGCCAAGATTCAACTTGACCGATCATTCAGTGTACAATTTGCCCACACGCGCCACCGTTATTCCAGAAGAGCCCCTCGATACTATTGACCCAGCAGTACTAAGCAAAGACGCTTTCAACCTGCTCAATGGCAATTACAGCAATGCGGAAGGGAGCATCTTTAGAACACCAAACAGCAACCGCTCAAGTATCGCTATACCCACGATGCCTAGCTCAGCACGATCTATGTTTGACCCTCTTCTAGAAGCAGCACTTCCGTCTAGCCCTCCGAATGGTTGCGGCATGGATTCGCCAACGCTTGCACATTTAGGAGCACAGTCGCCATCGAGCTCAGTCTACTCCTCGCCTTCACCATCTTTGTCGCTCACATCGTGGCCAACAAACCTACCAAGTCCAGCTATACCGTGTTCTCCTCGTCCTGGTCATGCACAGATACCAACACCGAGGCTGTCCATCAACTTCGCAGAAATGCCTAAGCTCAATCCTTCACCACGGGGTCCTCGAGGTTCACCACCACGACCGCTACGCTCATCGATCGCAGCACTGAGGAGGATGAACTCTGATGTAGCGGATACGGAAAGAGAGAAGACTGGACGTGGCGAGAGAAGGTATCTGAGACTAGGGAGGGGAGATAGCCTTCAACTACCCGGAGATGAAAGCTGGCTTGATGAACTTGAAGACGATGATGCGGTGGAACTTGACGATGTGGAGGGTAGGAGACTCGTAGGCAATGTTCTGGAAGGTTGGGAAGATGAGGGATGCACAGTGCTTGATCTCGACGAAGGAAACACCACCACACTCTCGTATTCTACAATCAAGCCTGAGGCAGAACATAGCAAAGTAAAGGTTACTGAGTCAGACACAACAACTGGTGTGGACACCAGCTCAACCAGCAGTATATGGGAAGACGGCGACAAGTTCTGGGCTTCTAACACACCACCCCAACCAAGCTCCGGCTCACCCAACACCAACAACCCCAAGGATCACTACCAACCGCTCGCATCTTCACCTGTCATTCCGTTATCAAAATCCAATCCCACTACCCCGACCTCCAAATCTTCGAGCCGGAAACGCGACTTCCAAGTCGCCAAGGACGACAATCCTCCCTCCCCCACCGAGAATTCCACTTCCCACACCAGCCCCACCACTGAGCACAACAAAAAACCCAGGGAGAGTGCCAATGATACCAATACCAATGGCGGTGATTCTGGTCGGAGAAGTAACACATCACGTCGTAATCATCGGAAGCGTCGCATTCTAGGCATCGGCACACCGAATGTCAGGATCCAGGTTACAAGTCCGGGTGGGCAGGTTAGGGGCACGCCGGGAAGTTTGTATGATTCGCAGGGATTTCTGATATTCTGAATATGATATGATGCAGTTAGGTATCTATGGGCGTGATGGAACTGTGAGTTGTACGTATATTTATGGTGTTAGTCGTGTGTGTTGGAGAGAGGAGGTTGGGAGTGGTATATTTAAGAGTCGGTAATATCTAATAGATAATCTTAAAGTGTTGGTTGATAGTACACATGGAAGTTTGGCGTTTACTAATAGGCCTTCCAGGCACTGAATTCAGCGATAGGTATATCTTTTCATAGAGTAGTTAGGAGCGAGCTGTGTTGGAACGGATTGCATTGAAGTGCGAAAAAGTATATACTAAGAATGAGCGGCGCACTGCCAGCTCTGGGTATAAGCACAACATAGAACGAGCGAAGGAGAATCACCACGACCCCAACTACATATTACGGCTTATTTCTCCTCCAGAAAATAGCCTTCGCAGCGTTCTTGGGCGGCGGATCAAAGCTAGGCGCCTCCTCAACATCCATTTGCTCCATCTTGCTCTCCCTGTTCTTCTTCAACTCCCTCTTCAGCTTGCGCTCATCCTTCTTCCTCATCCACGTAATCCACAGGCAATACAGTGCTGCAATCGTGCCCATGCCACCAAGTACTCCGCCAACAACTGCGCCTATCAGGCCTTGTCGTTGCCATTGGCTTTGGTTGGGCCGCTCGTATGCTTCTGGTGTGGATTTGGGGCAGAAAGGCACGGGCATGACCATGTTGTTTTTCTGGACCGCGGGGGCAAGGAAGAAATTGTTCGTTTCATAGTCGGCCATTAGGTAGACTTGGCCTAGGAAGGCGGTGCCGAGGTAGAATGGGTCGGTGGATTTCTCATCGCGGTCTTGGATGGGGGTGATGTTCGATGCGTTCATGAGGACTTCTGGTGGTAGGGTCACAGTGAAGCCGTCTTCGAGGACGATTGAAAGCGTGCCATTGAAGGCGTTCTTCAGCTTCAACGAGTTATCACCCCATCTGTTATCCTTTACGGCGCCCAATCTGGCGATCAAGTTTTGTGTGATTTGGTAAGGAAGCGAGATTGGGAATTGCTCGGTGGTAATTTGAGCTTCGAAGTCTTCGGGCCGCGACTTCATATCGGTGAAGACTGTGTTGTCGAAGAGCGAGACGTTGGCGTTATCTTTTGAGTCGGTGATGACGATATCTTTGATACGAACGTTCATGGGGTTCACATTGGCGATGTTCATCGGGTATTTGTGAGGCACCCCCGTGAAGCGGCCGGAATCGTATCCTCCGAAGACATTGCTGCCGTTGACGGAACCTCCAGCCCGATCAAAACCCTGCCCAATGTACAGCGAATATGTTTTGCCAGCAATCATATCCCGAGCAGCAAGATCCCGCAACAGTGTTGAAGATGATCCAATACCTACTCTTGAGGGTGTTATTGATCCTTCTTCGGCGACTTCGATGGTTGAATTCTCCACGAGCGTTTGCGATGCGCCGTCCGTTTCAAAGAAGTGCGTGTATAATCGTAGCGTCTCTTGGCCGTAAAACCCTTTGAAGTCGGTGCTTGCTTGATCTAATGACTTGATATTCTCGCTCTCAACAAAACTATAACGATGTAAGTAAGAGAGCTTCTGATCGTAGGACCGTTTTGACCTACGTAGTTGAGTCTTGATGGTTGAAGAACCCTCCTGTTGATCGATCACAGTTCTTAAGCGTGCTGTTATCTTTGCAATAGACGTGTGACGCGAAGGAAGTATGGTTCTGTGCTAATGAAGGCCAAAGGCTTTGGTTCTGTGCTGGTGTTCCCAACCCGATAAATGATCCATATTGGAAGACCGGAGAGTCGTGGACGGCGCGTTTATGAATGTCGACATATATCGGGTTCTTGGAGCAGTTGAACGCAACCGTTGACTGAGCGAACAGCACAGTTACAGAGAGGTAGAGAAGAAGCGACGCCATGGTGGATGATTAAAAGACGCTTGAGTCCAGCAAGCTGTCAAGTCAACGATGGATATATGCTCACAGCACCAACGGGCAAAAATGGACAACGACAGTTACGAAACGTCTTCGACCCAGTAGAGGCACGGGAGGCAATGTGGTGTCTTTGTAGGTCTCTACCATCCGTACGACCCATCCGCTAAGATGAGCCTGTAGGCAACCGACCAGTCAGACAACGCCACTGCTATTCTTGCATGCGGGAGTTTCCCCATAAGATCGGGTCATAGCGCATACTTGCATATCTGGGCGACGTCTAGAGCCGCAAATTACAGAGCCGCTGCTCAAGAGCGCCTGCTGATGCCCTTGTTGGAGCACCATGACCGGGGTTAGAGTGGATCGTGGGCGCTTCGAAGGGAGGGACGCATAGGGAAGAAAGTAAATCCTCCCCGATAGTACGCTTCGCTGTCATGTGGTGGAAGGCTATTGGATGCTAAGGGAGGTTGTCGCACCAAGAATAGCTGGGCGTTTACAAGGTGAAATCGATTGGTGGAGAGCTCTTCAAACAGGATCGCAAGCGCCCGGGGTGCACGGACTCAGTGCACCGGTGCGGATGTGGAGTCGAACGGCTGTGGCTATTCTTAACCTCGAATCTCTTTGACTTTCCAAAAACCTGGAAGATGACATGCACATTGATTGCGTACCCGCTCGTTAAGCTTTCAAAGATCTCGCTATGCGTGAACGCTACGTTCCGAATGCAGTCTTTCCATCCGGCTGCCGGGATTTCGCATATCCGACTTACCCGCACTTCAAGTTGGAACTCTTTCTTGGTGAAGGCCAAGTGCATATGTGCATTGGACCGCATTCTTGTTACTGTATATATAGGTTGTCTTTAGCCGAGAATACAGAGGAAGAATAAGTAGCCCATTGCAAGTGCCGTGTAAGTATCCAATAGGACGACGGTAGTATCATGGCGTGTGTACGTACCACTACTGCATCGTCGTGAAGTTAGAAGCGCCTACACTGAGAACTGGCCATGCTCTGACCAGGTTCTTGCCCCTCATGCCTTCGTCCCAGCTTTATGCAGTTTGAGGAAGTTGATGTCCTGAAGAGCTAAATGCCATGTATGCTGCAATAATCTAGTCTTTTTTCAATCTCAAAGACTGAATAACACTTCCTTCCTCTGGATGTCTTCACATTGCTGTGCTCATTGAAGAGAACTGCTTTACAGCGGGAACACATTCGGGTATCTCTTTCCCTATGCCTCCGTTACCACGCCATCTTGGCTCTTTGCAACATCTGGTGGCGAAACGTCAAGTAGTGTACGCTCTTAGCTCTGGTGCCGCTCATCCGCTTACTAGTTTCACCTACAACCCTTGGCGGTTCGTAAGCGCTGGTAGAACGCCTTATCAGACACTGAACTACTCTACTTGAAGTAGGCCAACGTAAATGAAGTTACATTGGGCCCACGGCAGAGTGTGCGGCCTTAAAGGATGATCAAGATGGTAGGCATGTGTAATTTCAAAGCTGTCTTGCATTCTCTAGATCGTTGACTTGCCTTGAACGCTCATCCATGCACTGTCATCTGACGCCGAGAACTCCTAATGCTTGCGATAACGCTTGACGATGATGACTTTTACACATAAGCACCTTAACACCTGAACCTTACAACTAAAGCTTGTCGGACCGGCAAGCTGTATGTTACACTTTACTGTTTTCGCCATATGTACTAAGACATATTGAACAATGAAGATAGATCTGACACCGTTAACACTCGTGATATGCTGCGACAGTCATACTGGACAATCAGTTGTTGATCAAGACCCAGCGCTTCTCTTTTTCAGTAGGTCCAACCCTTGCAGCGACAACACTCAAAGTGTTGGTGATGGCATCTTTGGGGAGTTTCGGGAACACCTTCTTGAGGGCTTCGATCATGCCGATCTTAGTGAGATCTTTTCCTTCAATCTCTGCTTTAAAGGCCGGAAGCTGTTCAGCCGGAATCAATCGTTTCGCTTTGACCGGCTTGGAGGCGGTGCTGACCGGGGGGTTTTGGGGAGTATTCAAAGTGTTGAGCAGACCATTCATAGTACGCTGGGTAAGGGGTGCCCGGGGTGGTGGATTCATGGGGCCGTTAATGGACGTGTCTTTACTTGTTGATTGACTGGTCCCTACGGATGAAGTAGGCTCGAGCATCCAGTACGCAGTCGAGAAAGGATCAATCGAGCGTGGCTGCGAATCTAGGACAAGGTTAGCTTGTATCAAAAATAAAGCCTATCAAAAAGACTCACCCAACAGGAAGCCCATCCTAAAGTCCTTGAACTCTGTGCATATGGCCCCTGATCCGTCGTTCAGTTTGGACACCTTGTGCGCGTCTTCCCAACACAAACCAGTGCTCACGGGCACAAGGTCGCCGCTGATATGCCGCCGCTTGAGCTGAGGGTCTTCTTCGTCGTCAAGGAAACCGTCCATGTCGTCTTCCTCTTCATCGATGTCATCTTCACCATCGGAGTCAAGGTCTTCACCTTCTTCTGGCTCATCCCATTCGGCTTCAGAGTCGTACTCGTAGTTAGTATCTTGGCGCAGCTTAGCAAGAGGATTGCGAGCAAGTCGAGCCGCCTCTGCAGCTGTGTATGATCTAGTGTATGTTCCGTAATATGGTGGGCGGACATCTTCGCCGAAATGGATATACTTCATTGGGATGTCCTTTAACATATCCAGTGGTTGTCGTGAGTCCACGTCCTTGTCGCTGGTCAAATCGATAGGGTGATCGGTTGAGTCATTAACACTTTCGAGTACTTCAAGGATAGAGGCAGTCGGCCGACCTCGACGACTGTGTGATGGGAAGGACAACTTCAAGTGTTCCAACGTTATGGGATCCATGTTTACATCTTCTTGAGCTATAAGCTTATCCAGTCGTGTCTGGGCGGCCTTCAGCTTGGCTGGATCTTCGAAAAATGCGTTCTTCGGAGCCAGGATAACGTGCGCAGCTAGATTGAATGGAAGGAAATATCGTTCGTAATCTGACTGAGCATTCTTGACGATAGCCTTCTGTGGAGAGGGAGGGACTGAGTTAGTTTTTTCTCCAGGTACATCCGGTAATAATGATGCACATGGTGCGATAGGAGTCTGGGTTGAATCTACCACGACCTGTCCTGCATGTCCCCCCGCAATTTTCGGCTTCACGAAGAAAGCATTGAGCTTCATTTGGGCCTGGTTTGATGTTAGCACTGAACAGAGATGATAACAAGCTCGCACAACACGCGATCAAGATTCCTTGAAGTTCGTCGCAGCCGCCTTTCCAACTGTTGGGCAGTTCGAATGAGATAAATCAAGCAGGCCCGTGAGAACAGACGCCGGTAGACTTACCCGCTCCTTCTTTGCTTTCTCCTCCTCCTTTTGTTGCTGCTCTTCTTCTTTCTGTCGCTTCTTCTCGTCCCGCTCTTCGATCTTCTTGCGCCTTTCCTCTTCCTTCTGTGCCTTGTGCTCAGCCTTAAGCTTGTCCTCGGCTTCCTTTTGTGCCTTCTTGTCCGCTCGGGCTTTGGCTTTTGCTTCCTTTTCAAGGCGTTGATCGTCTTTCTCCTGCTGTGTCAGCTTCCGTCTCTTGGCCGGCTGCGGTGTATTGTTCGAGGCAGGCACGGTCTGGGAGAATAAGGCATTGTTGCTGATGTCTGGAGCGGTCGAGTTGGGTGTGGTAGTCTTCAGAGGTGACGGTGTCTGAATATGGGAAAGAACAGATAACGGGGAGGAGGCTTCTGATCTGATTGCTTTGACGGGTGTTGTCACGGGAGGTTCGGTGTCCTCCTCGAGGGGACGCTTGTGACGAGTTGGCGAAGCAGGGGCTGGATCCTCCATGTTTGATTTCGAAAAGTACAGTAGCAGGTGGAATTGTCTTAGGAAAGCCTGGAGTACTTCAGTATTTCGCGGGGGTGCGGTTGCGGTTGAACAATTAGCGTGGTTGTGTTAATCGATGAACGGAGAGGAGACGCGACTGGGGAAAGCGCGACGCGTTGCGCGTGGAAAGCGCGGGCACCCTTGGCGTTCGTTGGAACTGGCGATCCAGGCTGATTGCCGCAGTGCTTGGCATATTGCACATAGTAGCTAATTTCCTAAGTTGGGATGGCGCGCATTAGGTAAGCTCCTTCACCTCCCCCAATGCACTTTCCCCTTCATGTTGGTCTGCTCCTAGATGAGTTCTTTCACCATCTGACCATCAAAGCTTGCGCTTTCTTGATACTAGACTGACGATATCCGACTGACACTAGCGTTCAGAGCAACGAGAAATCTGTGTATAGGCACCCTTATAGCCAGGCCAATATGGAACCCGGCGACTTTGATGACACGTTGTTTGGGACTTCGGCTTCCCAAAGCTGCCTTCAAGATGCTCTGAGTGATACTTCCGGGGATGAATTACTCTTTGCTCCGACTGAGGACGAACCGATCTCATGGTGGCTCCAGAGTAGTCCACGGCCAATGCCAGGACCGACTAATAGAGAACCCAACGAGCACTTTAGCCTTAACAATGCAGGGCCCGAACATACAGGAATCGAAAATCGCATTACCACCTATGCCCGAGGAGCGGCTCGCGACAGGTGATGCGTTGAGTGCTCGATCATGATATGTGCGACTAATTCATAGGCAGGAACTGGGTCATAGCCCGCATAGAAGCTATTCTAGA
This sequence comes from Phoma sp. ATCC 74077, assembly GCA_033682645.1. Classification (NCBI taxonomy): domain Eukaryota; kingdom Fungi; phylum Ascomycota; class Dothideomycetes; order Pleosporales; family Didymellaceae; genus Phoma; species Phoma sp. ATCC 74077. Next base: position 914,016 of record JAWDJC010000018.1, read on the forward strand.
AAAGGTTGTGGATGACCTCCTTGAAGAGAGCGAATCTCTCACCATCACACTGAAGTCTCGGTCAGCCCTTTCTCGAAGAAGGCGAACGAATGCGCTGGATGGCGATGATCAACCTCCCGAGCCCAAGCACCGCGATATCAGCTTTCCGGGTGCGAGTGTGCAGGAAGCATGGAACTTCAGTTGGGCGCACCCAAGTCTTGCAGAATATTCACTAACGATTCTTCAGCTGTGCTCTTGCGGATACTGGAGCTTGTTCACGGTGCTCTCGTTGATGATACCAGCATGACTAAACGGTGCTTCATGTAACGACCAATGTCCATCAAATGCTAGCTGACTGCATGTAGCGACATCTATTATCGACATCCGGATCTGTTCATCAAGCAGGCTGTTGTTGATCGATATGTGGATGATCTGGCGTGTACCTTCGGCATCACCAGGTCTCAATTGAATGTGGTGCGCCAGAGTCTGTCCTACAGTGATTCCTAATGCTAAAATGCTCAGACTGCTGCTGCCAAAGGTCTGGTCGCCGGCAGCTTCACACTAATTCGAGAAGATGGCCATGAAGTCAATGGCTTGAACGATAAAGAGGTTTGGGACTTGCACACGGGCAGACCCGTATTTTTCTGACGGGTCGTCTAGGGCATGCTTGTCCCTAAATTTGGCGATAACGACACACTGGGCTTCACATCAGTCAAATGGATACTCGTTATAGAGAAGGAGGCATGCGCTGCTCAGTCCACATATAATCTAAGCTAACAAAGACTTGCAGGCGACTTTCCGATCTCTATTGAGCTCTCCACAATGGAAGGCACTGGGATCACATGGAGTGATATTGACTGTAAAAGCAATGCTTCACTTGTTGAACATCGACTCACACTTTTTAGGCGAAAGGATATCCCGATGTAGCTTCGAGAAAGTTCTTACGTCAAGTAGCGGATCATGCCCCTCACATTCCCATGTACGTGTTCGTGGACTTAGACCCTGATGGCATCGCCATCTTATCGACGTACAAGTACGGCTCGTACCGCCTTGCTCACGAAGATGTTGCACTGAAGGATACGCCTGCACTAAGCTTGCCTGACATCCGCTGGCTTGGTGTAAAGAGTCACCACATCAGCCGAACTCCGGTAGGCGAGAGTGACACAAACACAAGTGCGATACCTGAACTCCAAGGTCTCATGAAGCTCTCGCCCCGCGACCGCATGAGAGCAGCTCGAATGCTAGAGTGGGACCTTTGCGCCGAGGACGGACCAGAGCAAGGCTGGAGACAAGAGCTTCAGACGATGCTTATGGCCAACATCAAGGCTGAGATGCAGATATTGGACGAGCTGCCCGGCGGATTGGTGACCTGGTTGAGCGACGAACTCGATCAAGCCAATAGGGAGGTGTGTGTACAGCCGATCGACAGCGCTTGCTCAGATGACGGGATGCTCTTTTGATGGCTTCGAGAGTGTGCATCACTGGCCGGACGCATCGATTTTCGGACGCAGTGTTTGTGACCTTCTTCTTTCCTCGTTGTTCACGCAACGTCGTGCCAGAAACTTTTCGCCAACACTCAAGGTCAATATAGCAATCGTATATCTCAATTGAACCCGGTTATATCGCACGTCTCCCCAGTCATGAGGACCCTGAAGACATGCAACTCAAATCAACATGTCAAGGCGCCTGGCCGCTGTCTGTGTGACGATTGTGTCTTAGAGCAAACAAATTGTCCAATGACTGGAGGTCGGAGCTGTGGTAGGACAGGATCTCGCCAAGCGTGTTCCGCGCTCGCCAGCGCATCCTTTCGATCACCGCAGCCCACGTCCAACAACTCAGACTGCGTCGCATAGCGGCCATGCATTGACCTGCAGCTCCAGTAAAGCAAAACCCACAATGCCCGACTCAGCGGCGAATTCAAATGCCCTGGGCGACCCGTCTCAGACGCAAGCTGCTCCGCAATTTTCTGCCCCTCCCACGAACCACCATGCCTCAGCTATCGCGGACTCAGCTGCACTCCCGCCAACACTGACGCCTGCAACGACTACCAGGCAGTCGGTAGCTTCAGGCGTCGGTTCTATATTGTGGGAGAGTAATATCACGCCCACACTCAACGCGCAACCCATTCTGTCCGACAGCTCGGTCCCAGCTATCCTCACCCACGCGCCCTCCCTCGATGCACAAGGAGGTCCGTCTGACCTGACGGCAAGCACTGGCTCGGTGCCTAGTACTACTACGACATTGACGAACACGCTTCCACCGACACAGTCCGCCGCCCTTCGCGCCCTCAATGCCCCCGCGTTCCACTCCTCGCCCGCAAAAAGCAAGTCTGCGAAGTCTACTTCCAGTCGAACGACCGTGACGAGCCAGCCGGTTGTAGTACGCACATATTCAGCGTCGCGCCACGCTTCGCGTCCGGGCTCTGGGTTCAATACTCCAAGGTCTTTCGCTATGAATGGGCATGCCAATGCTTCTGTTCTGTCGGCTGGTCTGGCAGGCAAGAGCGAGCAATTGCCTTCTGTGGACGACTTCTCGTTCTCTGCCATTCTCCGTGCTGTGGACCCTGAAATCAGGGACGCTATAGATGCCATCGCTGAAATCTGCGCGCGGAGTAGAATGAGCCTGGCGGATGAGTATGATGCACATCTTCCCCCACAAGGCGAGATTACCGGCGCGGGGCCTGGGTGGGCTGCGAGCACGGGAGCTCTGGTTGGCCGAGGGCGCTTGTCGAGGGTTAGTCAAGGGTGGACGGCCGCAGACAACACGCTGATGGCTGTGCCTGAAGCAAGTAGCTCGAGCGAAAGGTTGGCGCAAGAGAGCAAGATTGGGAGCAGCAAAAGAAGGAGCCAGTCTGCGTATGGCAGCTTGAAGAGTGTTATCAGTGGTGGGAGCGGGAAGAGGAAAGCACTCGATGGCGATACATTCCGTGATCAAGAAGGTAGCAGCTCAAAGCAAGCGGAGGCGCAGAAACAACAAGGACCTGCTTGGACCGTTCATGCTTCATCATCGACTCATCCGTCCATCACACTAGTCACATCTCCAACAGCGTCAAAGCAACTTTCCCTTGATACCTCGACGGCTCTACCAGACGTCCCAGAAGAAGCTGGCGAGGGGTCAAGTACACGGCCTCAAACAGCGTTGCCACAAAGAGCCTACGGCCATCGTCGAGGGACTTCGACCTTGAGCTTGCCCGCGTCAAGAGCACGATCAGGCGCTTTATCGTCCATAGCCTCGTGGCTACCCTGGCCTCGGCCGACAGATTTCAATTCAGATAGTCAGCAAGAACTGACCAAAGCAGAAGCTCGCTTGAGAGAAATGCTGTTGTCGTCGCAATCCCTGGGGAAAGGCAAGAGTCCAGTGAGTGTTGCATGATCTCTCGTTCCCGAAGGCATCCTCAGAAGCTTGATTCAATTCTCTCTTTTTGTGCATCATCTCAGGATACCCGGCCGGGCAAAAGTGTCATCAAATTCGAACGGGTGGTGTTTTGTATTCGAATGCTGGAGGTTCTCTGCACATTACTTTGGTGTTACGATATGATTGATATGCTACACGACTTACGATATATGACTTATGATACTATGAATAAATAGCTCGCAACTCCTGCGATATAGTTCTCTCGCTCTTTGTCTATAATTCATGGTATCAATCGTTTTCTATTTATTAATACTTACCCCTCCCTCGTCCTCCCAGTCGCTGTTTAGGGTAATTCATAACACCTTGCTATCTTATCTTATGATATGGTATAGACGTAGTTTCAAAGAACATAAGATGATATTTTGATATGGAAGTTAGGAGGGAGGCCCGGTGTTTAAAATATGAGATAGAAATGATGTTGATGTCGACGCGGGGAGGGTCTTACGGGCGCAAACTACCAGCCCCTCTCAAAAGTAATTCATCTAACTGGTTGTGATCGGCTAGTCCAATACTCCTACATCTCACATGCCCATCTCTCTCCTTACGACCACAGCGTCCCTCTCAGCCTGATAATTTACGGCCAGATTACTTGGCATATAGTCATCCATATGCTCTGACTGGCGTTCCCACATCCACTTGACAACCACCCCTTCCCTTCTTTCCCCCTCCAAACAGCTCTCTTCTTCCACCCTCATCACCCTCCTCGCAACCCTCTTCTCTCCAACCCAACACTCCTCCAATCTCCCAATGCATCCAAACGCCAACCTCACAACACTATTCTCCGCCTCCACTCTCCTCTCTTCCAGTTCCCGCCACAACAATCTGCGCGAACACTCCGTTTTACATTTCGCAGCGCGCATCCTCCAATCCCCTCTGTACCCCATACTCAAATTCTCCATTCTAGTAAGATGAAGAGTCTTCAGATATTTCAGACCAGAACCAAGAATCCCAAGGAGTGTGGGTGTAGACGTGCGATAGCAGTACTTCTCAATCTTCAAGCGCAAGTGCCTGAGATACGGGAACGTAGAAGTAAGGTACTTGAGTTCCGGCATGTTCCACAATGCAGTCGCGTCGAAAGAGACGAGGTGCGGATTAAGCCCACCACCACCATCATCACCAACGGAAGGCAGGAAACGAGAAGCATGCGTTAACCCCCTCAAACGCAACGGTAAATCCACATACAACTCCACCACGCCATCTACACCCGTAACAACCAGCTCTTTCAAATTCTCACAATGCGGCGCTAAAAATCCAGCAGTCCACGTAACTTTCAACGTCTCAACGCTCGGCAGCATAAACATCCCCTTCGAGAAACTCTCAGCTTCTTCAAACGCAGCAGAGAAGATGTCTATACTTCTGTCCATCATGCTGATTTCCAAACTCCGCAGATGAGGCAGTGCGTGCATGAAGCGAAATAAATCTACCGCGTCGCTGCTCGACACGTACACGCCTGAGCTCCACCACCACATGCTGCCGAACATGTCGATTTTCAGGCTGTGAGCATGGTGGTGGGGGAGCTGGGTGTTTTTTTCGCGGAGGAATTTGATGGGCGCGTTGATGTGGAGGGTTTTGAAGAGGATGGGTGTGAAGAGGGAGTGCAGACGACGGTTTGTGAGGGAGAGGTTTTTGAGGGGTGTTGAGGAGTTTTGGGATGTTTGATCGAGGTACGAGATGATGATGAGTAGGACGTCGTCGCAGAGGTCGGAGAAAGTGATTGCGGGAGTTGGTGGTGAGGTCGTCGCGTTTGGTGGGCGTTCAGCTTCGGTAGAGGAATTAAATCGGGCCATATTGTGTGCGTTGGGAAATCGCGATTGGACCGGACGGATAATATTTTGAAAACTGAATGCAGTATGAATGGAAGATAACGTCAATGAAGCTGGGGATGGGAGCTACTCCACGTTGAATACACACCTTTTGCCCGAACAAGTTAGCTCATGTTGAGCGTTCTGATTGCCTCGCAAGTTGCACTCAATGGGCTTCGATCGTTATTTTACATGTTCAAAATGAGGATTCCTTGATAGTATGATAAGATGCTACTATGACCCATAATCCAACAAACATGCAGTGAGTTGATCCAAAGGCAACCCCAATCAACAGCCAACGACAGCAGATAATACACTACATATGTGATATGTGATGGTAACATATAAATCATGCAAGTGTGAGAGCCGAAAATGCACCAGACAGTTCCGTTCGCCTATGCAGTCCAAGACGCCGAGTGATGCGACCCCATCATCTTACGCTACAAACCCGTCGATACCCAAGACTTCCGCTTTGGCCATAGTAATTAATGGGACTACCGCCCATAGCCATTACTCGACGCACTCCCACCACTCGAAGACGGCATTGGGGGTGCTGAGACCGGTTTCCATATTCTTATCTTGGTATCATCGCCGGCGGAGGCGAACACCGTGGGGTCTTTGGGGTGCCATGCTACGCTGTTGACGCAGCCGGGATGTGCATCGAGAGCTTCAATCAGGAGACCATTGGAGCGCCATATGTATATCCTTGAATCTAAACATATCCATTAGCAATCGTATCCAAAATAAGGAAATTGAACATGAATGGGGATGAAGAATAAATGGAAAGAGAAGAGACATACCTTCACTCCCACTGACAACAAAGTTCTCATCCGCGCCACCGAACGCAGAACGGATGATGTAATGCCTCTGACTGTGCCCTTCAAATCTCTGCACAACCTCGCCAGTCTCAATCTCCATGAGCCGAACCCTATCCTGATTTTCGCTAACAAGCATATGCCGACTATCTGCACTGATACTTACGCTCGTCAGCTTGACATCATCGAGATGCCACTCACATAGCCTCTCATAGCTCTCAAGATCGAACACGATGATGGAGCACTCCGACACGACCACGAGACGTTGACCGTCAGGTGAGATGGCGAGGTCATTAGGGCGCAGCTTGGTGGAAGACGAGGAAGGGGATGAAGATGAAGACGTAGAGCGGAAGGAGTGAATAAGGTGGCCTGAGAGATCCCAAATGGTGCAGCCTAGTTTGTCATCTTGTGAACCGATGATGACGTGTTTACCGGAAGGTGCCCATGCGGCAGTTGTGCAGGGGTAGGTGAAGTCGCTAATGAATTGTATGCATGCACCGGTCTAGATTGGTCAGCTCAATTCTGCTGGGATACAGTGCTTGACTATACCTTGACATCCCATATTCGAGCAGCGTTCTCTGGCTGTGAACAACAAGTTACGATCTTTGAATCGTCAGGACTCCAGGCGAGATGTGTGACTCCTGAACCCTGATGCTCATCGAGTTGATGAATCATCTTGTATGTCTTCGTCTCGTAGATGATGATTGTGGCGTCTTTGCTTGTTGATGCCAACTTTGTACCGTCATTCGAGTACTTCAGGAACCACACTTCATCCTTGTGATGTTTAAGCTCGAGAACCGGTTTAGTAGGGAAGTCTTCCCTTTCGCAGTTGTGATCTAGGTAGAGCGAGGGTGAAGCGGCGGTATTGTGGTAGAGGCAATTCGCTATCCAGCTATCCTTCACCTCATCCAGAAGAACCGATAATCGATGTTCAGGAATCATGACGCTTGGGGATATGGATTCTGTGGCGTGTGAGTACGAGTCTTCAGTCCATGAAGCTTGCCGCTTACTTGAAAGTTCTGAGAGAAGTCGTGTCCGTGACTCGCCCTGGGCGCCATCCCACTGGGCTTGATGTCTCAGGTCCTCGGCGGATTGGCACATCATAAGGCTTGTCATTGTTAGCTTTTAAGAAACCAGCCAAACGAATTCAGCATTAGTGGCTCACCTTGAAAGAGAGTGTAATCTGCCAACATCCTGATGAAGGGGCGTCAGCTCCTGTCGTAGCACCGTGAGCGCCTTTCCCAGCTCTCTCTGCTCAAGCAGTTCTAGATACTTCTGCTGCTTCATCCAGAACAGCATCTCCTCCCGATTCGCTCCCTCGGCAAGCGTCAAGCCTCCTATATGCTGAGAGTTCGGTCTTGAGCGCGACTTCCCCCACGGCTTGCCATATGACACATCCAAACCGATGCCTCCGCCACTATCATATGAACTGGTGCCAAATAATAGCTCTTCTGCCTCGGTCCAGTCTCCGTTCAGCACAGCGCTTCGAAATGACGCTACCGTCGGCCCTTCCAACTGAAAGCCGCTCTCCTTGCACAATGCTCCTGCAGCAGTGTGATAGCCCAGATCCGTCAGACTCTGTATTAATATCCTCGTAACTTCCTCTCTGTCGTGGCCGAAGAAGGTGGTGGGTACCGGCCTGCCATTCGCTACCGGGCCTCCGTTCGTATGTGCATCTCCATTCTGTACTTTGCCCAGGGGCGACCTGGGCCCTGATGACCGTGACGATCCGTTTGTGTAGTTTTGTGAGGGTGAGTGGGATCGTTGTGAAGTATCGTTGTCAAGGCGCATTGTCCCGTCTGCTCTGCGCCTGCGCTTCGATATATGGTGGATGGACCGGCCTACGTTCCGGCGTGTTATAGAACCGTCTTCAGCTTCGTCGCTCTCGGAAAAGCTGTGCCTGCGCTTCCCGGTTGTCGTGTGTTCGGACGGGTCTGATACGGTGGCGGCTAGCGGTTCGGAGGCTCTGGCAGTGGGCGCGGTGGTGGTTGGGTGGGCAGAGATTACTGGGGAAGTAGAAGATGGGGAATTCGGAGTGGCTGGGCGGTCGGAGGCGATTAGGGGAGGAGGGATCGGGGTGGTTTCGTCTGCCAGGACGAACGCTGGGGCAGGTTACCCGCAGATGACGCAGGTATTCGTTGGCGGCAGCGCTATGCCCTTGAATGGCTTCGTTTCCAGGATTAGGTAGGTACCATCGGAGGATTTAGCATATGGGAAGCTGGAGTGGAGCGATCTGTATAGCCTGGGACGTTTGGCAAAGCAGCTGTAAGGCGTAAAGCGAGCTCGGTGGTTGAGGGCAGTTCGACGATGTCACGAGCGGAGGGATGATGTCGCGACGTGAGCGGTGGAAGTATCGTGGCTGGGTCGCAGAAGTCGGTATAGCTCCACGGAGCTAAGGAGCGTCAATTCACGGCAGTGGATAGCGTGTAGTGTCTGTCGTTGTCGTGTCCGGGGTTGCAGAGTACACCTAGGCCCTCCAAGCGGAGGTTGGCTAATAGCTCACCGAATGCGTTGAATCGTCATCCGCCAACTTGGCAGGCACGACTTTGAGCGGTTTGCCGGTCACAGTAGGTAGGAGCGACCACGGGTGTTGAAGAGAGCTCAAGGTCAACCGATATTGAATTCAAAGGCAGGTCTATGCCGTACGCATGTGCATGTGCATGTATGAGTACTGTCTTACTTGAAGTACAGGCACCCACGTCTTGCTCGGATGGACCCGTGACGGCTTATCGGACCAGGCTAACGACTAACCCCATCACCTCTCCCACGGGCCCCGCTACAATCGCCAGCCACTTGAGATATCCTGGACAAGGAAAACACTGGACATTCTCTTTGTCACGTCTATCCAAGTCCAGCTGTTCGCGAAGCCTGCTGTACGCACCGTCGCCGAACGAATCGCGAACAAGCCCAACACGTCGCATGAAACAAGATACGCGCTATTCTGCCGAGCAGCCAACCACCCACGAGAGTACCACTAGAGCCGCTAATAGCGTGTTAACAGCGTCAGCTGGACCTTGAGTACCCCATCATTTACAAACGCTATCGAGTGGTCTGAGTGGCTTCAACACTTGTCCTGCTTGCTGTCGTATATTCACGCCATGAAGAAGTACATTAATCATATCCGCTCAGCTACTAAAATACAGGATGAAAACAATACGTATAATGTTCTTGCGTAGTAGGGTGAGCCAGGCAGAAGACCTTCCATTATTCATCTGCTATGTTTCCTAAGTTTCAACGTACGTAAAGATCGCACCCAGGCTATCACATTATCCGTACATCCAACCTAGATTCCCATAGTCGCATTACTCCCCGCTTCATGCTCCTTGAACCAGTTCAGAAACTGGAACGCACTCGCCTTTGGAGTCCTCTCCAAACTCGTGTAATTCACATATTGCACACCAAACCTCACTGACGTCCCCAACGACCACTCGAAATTGTCGAATATAGCCCAGCCCCATGCGCCAGTCACATTCACCTTATCCTCGTGGATCGCCAGTAAGATGTTGTCCAGATACTGCTGGAAGTAATCCGCTCTCTTCAAATCCCATAGCGCAGAGTTGAGATTCGACCACTGTGACTCAAACGGCTCCGCAAACCCAAATTCCGACACGACGATGTCGGGAATGGAGGGGAAGAGGACTTGGGTGATGTGCTTTAGAAATCTGCGCACGCCGGAAGGAGCAGAAAAGAACCAGCTCATTGCTGGATCAGCAGCTGGGCCAATAGGAAATCCGTTAGGTGCGATACTTGCAGAGCCAGCGCAGTCGGGGAACGAGGGGTGTGAGCGATTACTCGTACACGCTTCTAGACCGCCGTCTACCTCAAATGCGAGGAAAGATGAGTACGGATCGATGGCGTAAAAGTCGCAGCTACCCTTGATCATATCTTTCTCCTCCTGCGTGAATTCTGGCAAGAGATCACCCAATGTGTCCTTGAGGCTTTGGGGATAATCGCCATCTGTCCACGGCCCTCCAAACCAACCAATGCTGAAATCAAAATTTCGCTGGCGCGCGATTTCGTCGCCAGGTGACGTGCTGTTTGCCTCATAGTAGTTTCCAGAGTTCTTGAATGTGATCCTGCCACGACCCTGGAACTCCTCATGATACCATTTCGCCACTTTAGCGTGCGCCAGGAGTGTATGGTGGCCACACAGAAAACGCGCTTCATTGCCTCCTGTAACCCCATTAGGTGCAGGATAAAATATGCCAGCTGGATAGTACGAGTACTGCCAATTACAGTACTGTGGCTCGTTGATAGTGAACCATTCATCGACGTACGCATCGTAGCGGGTAATGACGAACTTTGCATAATTGAAGAAGTCGTCAACGATGCGGCGGTCCGTCCAGGCGCCGTACTCGCTGAAAAGGGCCAATGGTGTATCCCAATGGAATAATGTGACCGCGGGATGAACACCTTGGGCGTGCATCTCGGAGATGACATCGTCGTAGTGCGCAATGGCATCTTCGTTGACTGGCCCGTGGCCAAAGGGAAAGAATCGTGGCCAGGAGAAGCTGGGACTGAAAGCTACTACATGTTAGCTTAAAATTCTCATCCCTGTGTTTGTGCTGCGAGACTACAAGGGAATTTTCGCGCAATGCTCTGATCGCCGTGGCTCAATGTAAGCTCTAGAATCACCCCACATCTTGTTCCTTCGATGTCTTTCTAAATGGATTATTGACCTACCTTTGACACCTAAACTCCTAAGTCTGGCAAAATCTTGCTTATATAGATAGTAGTGGCTTGCAACGACATCACCCGTCGTATTATCCGACACGGAATTTGGCACTCGATGTGCCAGCAAATCCCAGATACTGGGGCCCTTTCCCTCATCTTTCGCCGCGCCTTCGATCTGGTACGCAGAAGAGCTAAAGCCCCATTGGAAGCCCTCTGGCAGCTTCAGATCTTTAGTCTCTGAGTACGCGCTGCCAACCAAGGCATGGTAATACTGAGGGTCTGGCTGTGGGTAGGAACTGGGTTCTGGCGTAGGAGAAGGCGTGGATGTAACAGGCCCTGTCGCGACAGGACCTACGAGATCCCAAAGGGAGGCAAGAGCGTTGGGGGAGAAGTCGGTACGTGTGTATGCTGTGGGTTGTGTAGATGCATTGAAGCTTGACGTGGTGTAGCCTAATGGCAGCGTGAAGGAAACAGTTGCTGTGCCATTGCTTTGAGCAGCTGCTGGAGACGAGAGGAGAAGAAGACCAAGGAGAGGAAATATCCCAGCCATCTTGACAAGCTTGGACGCAAAATGGGAGGAGCGATCAGGCGGAGAGCGTTCAGGAAAGAAACAGTACCTTTCTTAAGTACCTTCAGGACCTCCAGCCCATGCTAGACCAGGGAGCTCGTGTACCTACATGAGTTCGCGCAAATCTCATCTCATCTAATAAGCAGTACCCGGGACTGCCCACTCGGCATACAAGGAACCCCTCATAAGAACACTCAAATGCATCTTGAATGAGCCGGTGCAGTGGGTATCGAGAGCCGACAAGGTTGTTTGTTGGCCAATTGCTCAAAACTAAAGCAGGACCCAAGCTTTGCCGTGGCGCGGGCTTTTATGTACTGCCTGTGGAGGAGGCTAAAGGACGTCATCAGTCGAGAGCTGCTCGGAAGAACCGGGGTGAATGTCCGTGCCGAAAGCGGTAGGGCACGCAATGATGTGCTGTGATTGGTGGATTATGTTCTGGAAGGGTGCTTTTGCGGGGAAGGTTAGACATTCTTAGCATTGCACCGAACTTCAAGTTCAAAACCTTTGCAAAGTCGTCCTCCTAGAAGGTAAGGTCAGCGTCTCAACAGGACTAGGTAGAAAATTAAGCGATCACTTCGGAACTGTGTAGCTAGCGTCAAACGCTTCTGTACCGTTAAGAACCCTTCTGGTAGCGTTATGCATTACTCCAGGCCTGCGTATATGTTGCGATTGGACTCTTTCCTATGAAGATTGCGAATTTATCTATGCACCGTAAAAGGCGCAGGTCCTGCTTTCTATTTGAGCGAGCGTTGACGCCTTCTGATGCATCATGTCAAATAGCTCCAACACTTGTTAGGTAGTCTGTGCACCTTCCTTAGCAGCACGCGCTCGCGCTTTCTCCAAGGCCTTGACCTCTTCCCAGTTTTCTTTCACCCAATCCATGATTTTACCTCTTTGGTCTGCAGGTATGAATGTGGTCCACCACCGATACTCATCCGTATTAGATTCAGTCGTGATTCGCGGCTCGCCGTCGTGGAAGACCACCCAGCGCCGCAGACCTTTCAATGCTAGAGCCAATGAGCTGCCCTCAACGGGTAGCAGCACACGAATGTCTTTCCACAAGTCCTCTTCAGCCTCCTTGTTGCGATGTTCCTGAATCATAGCGTCGTATTCGGCTTGCTTGTTGAAAAAGGCAATGGCTTCTTCGAGAACCTGCTGGCGAGTCCACACATTTCCGTCGCTTTTGCCTTGATGTGTGACCATGTATTCTTCTACAAAGCGTCGATACATAGGCCTCTTTGTTTGTCGTGATCGATCATTTGACTTCTCAACACGGCTCTCGAAGACATCGTGCGAAAAGAATCTTCCACTGGATGCCCATTCGAACAGGTCATTTTCGTCTGTGAATCCAGCCCAGTATTTGCCTACGTTAAAGCCGTAGAATTCCATAGCTTTGTCTGGATCCCGTGTCAAGAACAATAGCGCTTTTTTCTTGTTATCTAGAGGTGGTAATACAGTCAGTAGAGGCACACGGTTACAATGACGGAGAGCGACCGAAGCAAGAAAACAGAAAGGTACGCGACCTAAAATACACTCCGTAAAGTACTTTGCGTAATTTTCCAATCACAAAGCAGTGTTAGAAGTTACGTGTCGTACCCAAGGAGGTGCGCAATTTAAGACAGAAGAGAATATGTACTTACACGGTTCAATCTGCTCAACTCGAACATGTAGGCCCCGGTCATTGCAAGTTAATCCGAGAGGTCGATGAGATACGCCGATAACTTGCAGTAGGTCTGAATCACCTTTCATAAATCTTGTCCATGCAAAAATCTCTGGTCCTTCAGGCGTGCCATCTCCAGGCGAAAGTTCTACATCGACTTGTACGTATGCGTCCGGATCTTCTGGGTGTGGAATGAGGTAGGAGTGAGAGTCGCCGCGAGGTAGGTGTAGATCAGCACCGATAACGTTCTTGATGGCGACCCCAATGTCGTTTCTCAATGTGGGAGGCTGTATGCCTTCAACAAGGAAATCGATGTCGCCATGATCTGCTTTTGCTGGAGCCTCGCGAGGAATGACGACATGATCGAAGAGCTTCTCTAGCTTTGTTTGACATTCTGCTGAAATGGTCCTGTAGAGGTCTGGCGACAAACGAGGGACGTAAGGTGGCTTCCCGTTGCCGGTCGTAACATTTGCAAACGCCAGACCGCCCATGACCCTCGACGGTAAACAATGTTGAGCTATGGTAGGAATTAGAAGTTGTTGAAAAGATTAAAAAGCAAGAGTCGGAAGGAAAGAAGAGGGTGCAGCCTGCGTGGTTGACCAGCGCACACAGCCACCACGAAGTGAAAAGAATCTATGACTCCACAGAATGTGTGCCACTACACGCGACGCTTTGGAGAGTGTATGTGAATAACGAGATGTGTTCTGAAGGCTTTTGACAGCCAGGCACCACAAGGAGGATTAGCTATCGCGCTGATGTTTCTAAATCGAGGCGCGGCTAGATCTTGAAGTAGCCTGATGCTGCCCGCGCTACAACGCCAATGTCATTTAACAAGACGTCAAGTTGGGAAAGGTTCCTTAGTATTGAACTTTGATTCTGAGCAACACGCCGTTCTGCTATCGATCAAGAATTACAGGCTTCGTACGCAACATGGCAAGTTGTTGAAGCTGTACGCTGCGAGCAGGTTGGTGATTGCTCATCTTAATTTGAACAACACAGTCGGCCCAAGCCCAACTCCTATGCAGTACGTATACATGCATTAGTACTATCTTAGCACGATAACAATATGGCTGAACATTACCACAAACCAAAGCTGAGAGATGAGTTGAGGAGTGAGTGCAACCCACCTGAGATGTGAGCAACCGAGGCGGGAGACAGTTATCGAAACGATGTCACCACTCTTTTAGAGAACATGATTCGGTAGATAGACACGTCGGCTTATCGTAGAGCCCAGGGTACAGCAGCTGCTCGAGACTTGGGAATATTGTTGGTAAACTTACGGTTGCGAGCCCATGGAAAACGCGGGATGTCTCCGCTATTTGCGGGCCCGTGCTTGAGCTTGCAGCTCCACCAGGCTTGAATCCCTGCAGCAGTTCCTAGGAAATTTTGGGTTGCGTACATGCCCACGCAGCTCAACACATCGCCACTGCTCAACAATCTACACGAACATTTCGAGCCTGTACTCCATAGCTAAAGTGAGTCGCCTTGATCCTGCGATTGCGTTGGATTGCGTACTAAAGCATGCCGTTCTTAGAAACCTCAATCGCAATCCGTTCGCACAGCATGGATCTTGAAAACCCTGAGGTGCTCAATGCGAGATTTGAGCAGCTTAGTGTCCTCGAGACTGAATTCGAGGAAGTCGAGCTAGAAATCCGTACGTAACTAGTCACTCTTTGCGGTATGAAAGATCTTGTTGATCGCAGCGCATGTAGTTGTATTGGGTCGCAATGGGATATGGGTTATAGACGGGCGACAGGTCACGACTAACATGACACAGTTCGCAAAGCCGAAGCCCTCCATGCTCCTCTTTACAAGAAGCGCGCCGAATTCGTTGCAGACATCCCACACTTCTGGACCCTCGTCTTCGAACAGGCCCCACCAGAAATCGACAACTTCATCCAACCCTCAGACGCCAAAGTCTTCGCAGAGTGCTTTGACACCTTCGAAGTTTCTCGATTCGAGCTGGACGACCCTAATGGCTCGCCGCGCAGCTTCTTGCTCAAGTTCGGTTTCAAGGAGAATGACTACTTCGAGGATAAGGTGCTGGAGAAGAAGTTCTGGTACAGAAAGACAAAGGATTGGGCAGGTCTGGTTTCAGAGCCTGTGAAAATCCACTGGAAGAAGGGCAAGGATCTGACCGCTGGTCTCACTGACGCGGCATGGAAGCTGGGCGAGGAGAGGAAGAAGCTCTCGGGCAATACATCGAATGGTGAGGCTAGGAAACAGGAAGCCAAGACAAGTGCGTACAAGGAGCTAGCGCAGAAGATTGAAACCTCATCAGACGCCTCAGTGAGCTTCTTTGGCCTCTTCGCGTTTGTGTCCGGGTACAGATGGGTCAGTGCCGAGGAGTCAGAGCAGATTATCAAGGAGGAAAACGAGCAGCTAGAGAAGATCAAGCGGGGAGAAAAAGTTGAAGAAGACGAGGATGATGATGAGGAAGACCCTCAAGACTACCAGGAAATCGAAGTCTTCCCTGGCGGAGACGAGGTGGCTACCATTATTGCGGAAGACATGTGGCCAAATGCCATTAAGTACTACAGTAGGTGCAGCAGTCTGTTTTCTCTAGGTTCCATTCTGACTAGTTACAGAGGGAACCTTCGACGAGGAAGAAGACGACGAGGAATTATCCGATCTTGATGTCATGGATGAAGATTCGGATGCCGACAATCAAGACGACGACTCTGGCGACGAAGTTGATATCCGAGCCTTGGTCGGTAAGGGCCGAAAGTCAGGACAGCCGCCGCCTGCAAAGAAACAGCGCAAGGCGTAAACAATATTCAACATCGAGGTTCACATTACAGATGCATTGGGCCAATTGTGCAACTGTCGGTATAACTCCGCCCATTACGAAGACGCTCGTTTTTAATGAGCGATCGTTTAAGCTACCCCTCTAAGCGTCAGCGATCGCTCATTAAAAACGAGCATCTTCGTATTGCTGAATCTAGCCAAGGCGTTCAGGTTACCCAAAAGTTAAAAAGTTCTCGGCGAGATAGACTACCACCTTGTCCAATGTAGCTCTGTTGTTTTTATCTACAGTGCGCAACTCCTGATTGCCTCGTAGACCTGATGATTAAAGCTTTAGCAACACCAACCGCAGTCGCACGTGAAGTACAAACTAGCACTAATTTTCGTGAGCGAGTGACGTAAGGCCCCTTCCACTTAAGCTAACCTGATACTTTGTAGGCAGTAAAATTTCATTTCTGAGCCCATGCAAGTGCATGTGCATGATAAGCCGCGTAAATTTTTAGTTTCGAAGGGGTAATAGAGGGTAGTTTTGAAGGGGTAACAAGAAGCTGAAAGCGGATCTGATTCGTTAAATTCGCACTGCACGCTCTGGTGCTCGGCCCGATCAGGAAGGAATGACCTGGAGCACGATCAGTTCTCTCGGCCGCCAGATTTTTGGAGAGGCTTCATAAGCCGATAGTACGCCACTTTGAGCTGTCCTGCCAAGCAATAATTCCCAAGTTCTTGTTCTTATCTTCTTTGTGTGTATTATTTTGCGGTACCGAGCGGCAACTTTCGATTGGATTTCGACCTCACTTTTTCTTCGCTTGCTGCAACACCGGCCTGCGCTTTAGATCTTCGGAACCTAGAGCTCGAGCCATTTTAACGGCGGGTCTTGAGCACCTTCCTCTGGGAGGCTTCTGAAGGCAATGGACGATCAACATCCAGAGCTTCATCTTCCAGAATCACGAGTTTTAATTGTCATCACCGGTGCGCTCGCAACTATGAGAGGTATCTCCAAAGCTAACATCGAACAGGCGGCACAATATGCATGCGAAAATCTGCAGACGGGCTTGTACCTGCGAGAGGATTTCTGAAAGCCGGACTCGCACCAAGGCCTGTGTTCAATGACGGATCCTACCCTGAGCCTCTCGAAATTGTTACCGATGACACAGGTACCAAAAAAGCTGTACAGAGTTTGAGAACGCCTATCAGCACATATGAACGCCGAGTCAGGTACTGCGTGCTGGAATTTGAAAAATTGCTCGACAGCAGTTCGATCGACTCTACTGGTTGGGACCAAATCGCCAGAGCCGTGCAGAGAAACTATCAGTTATTTGACGGCTTCGTTATTTTGCATGGCACAGATTCTCTAGCCTACACATCCTCCGCGCTGAGCTTCATGTTTCATAATCTCGGAAAGCCTGTCATTCTTACTGGATCTCAGGCACCAATGATGGAGTTGCAAACCGACGCTCAAGACAACTTACTAAACTCCCTCATCATCGCAGGTCATTTCATGATACCAGAAGTGTGCCTATTCTTTAATTTCAAGCTCTTCCGAGGGAATCGCGCTACTAAAGTGTCTGCAGAAGACTTCGATGCGTTTGGTAGCCCTAACCTTCCACCGCTGGCAACGATCTCGTCAACCAGGACCAATGTCTTGTGGCACAGGGTACATCGCTCAACCGACCTCAGTCCATTCGCTATCCAGACGAGTTTAGACACAGGACACGTGGCTTGCCTCCGCGTCTTCCCAGGTATCACACCTGCAATGGTGGATGCAGTTTTACGTCTCGAAGGCCTAAAAGGGTTGGTGCTCGAAACTTTTGGTGCTGGCAACACTCCAGGAGGTCCTGATAGTGACATGACACGAACCTTGGCAAATGCGGTAAAGAGAGGGATCGTGATTGTCAATGTAACCCAATGCTTAAGCGGAAGCGTCAGCCCGCTATATGCTCCGGCAACCATGCTCGGTCGAGCCGGTGTGGTATTCGGACAGGATATGACCTCGGAAGCAGCGCTCACCAAGTTGGCGTACCTGCTGGCCCTACCGGAAGCCACTCCCGACGAAGTCGCGAAGCGAATGTCGGTTTCCCTTCGTGGCGAGCTGACCGAGACAACACGAACCCATTTCGAACATCCTTCAAGAAGCGGTGTCCTGACCCCAGAGCTCTCCAGCCTAACAGCACTCGGCTATGCGGTGCAGAGGGGTGACCTGCAGGCGACGAGAGACATCATTCGAGGAGAGCCTCGTTGGCTGCTCAATGACTGCGATTATCAGATGAACAGTCCTGTGGTGAGTGACCTTTCATGTACAATCTGTCCAGTCAGCGTCTCAAGGCCTATCTATACCCTTTTGTCCTACCTTCCGCATGGGCATCCAGTCGAAACTTTCATTGTTCCTGCATCAGAGAGCCCCTATCGGAAGCAGTTATTATGCAGCACAGCTGGGAGTGCTTTGCGACACTGAAACGCGTTCAATCTTTATCTGATAAAGAGAGGAGGAGGGCCGTCGGCAGAAAACACACACAGCCAAACAGCTCTCAGCTCAGTCCCAGCGCGGTGGTAACATAACACGACGCTGTCGCTTATCTCTGAGCCCAACGCTGTATCCGGCTCTGGAGCAACTTTCTTCCGTACAATGATGCAAGATTGCGTTCATTGCTGACAGGGTTTCCTAGCATCTGGCAGCGACCAGCCCGAATGTCGAAATCCTACGTGATTTTCTTGCCCAGGGCGCATCCGTGCATCTTCGCAATCGAGCAGGCAACACCCCGCTTTTCTTGGCTGCAGCAGCTGGGCTACAAGATCACGTACAGACGTTAATCGATGCTGGAGCCCATTTGCACTCAGACGAGCAGAGTGCGGCAAAGCTTCGTGCGTCGGAGGGCGACGGCGCTGCGATATGGAAGCTTATTATTGGCTGAAATTAATATGCACGCTGAGTTTGCTGGGACCACGGGTAATCGTGGCCATACTGGCTGCAGCTAGGAACCTCAATTGCATACTCTGATTGATGCATGGCGCCCTAGGATGTCGCCATGTCTGGCAAGTCGGTTCCCAGTGTCTGGTGACGCACCAGGATCAGCCCGACGTGCATATGCAACGCCTAGGAGCTTGAATCATTCGACTTACGAGACAAAAACATGGTGGCTTGATGGCATCCTTATCGAGGTTGTTGGACGGATCCGGAGCCGAGAAGTCTCAAGATATGCAGCGAGCATGCAAGATCTTTGACTTTCAAGTCGAAGGGACTTCCTGCGCGAACGGTACTCGGGCCGCAAATTCGAACGGAGCCTAACCTGTTGACGACGTTGAAGTAAGACACGCCGACTCATTGCTTGGCTGCTTTTGCTCTTATAGATGTTCGAATATCTTCAGGCGCAATCATCAGAACGCTCAATAAGTGGTGCCCAAAAAGTCAACAGCTCAGAGGCTTGTTTTCGGTTAGTAAGAGAAACGTTGTGCCAAGTTCCAACACCCTGATGTCCCTGCGTTTCAAGCAATGCCATCAGAGCACGTTTTTCAACAGGTGACCTTGATGGCTCGCAAGCACCTAAGCTGCCGATGTGGACCGCGCCGCTGCTGTTGACATCGGCTTGCGAATTCCGTCATCCTTCGGGCCTCCCGCCATGTTTGCTGTCCCTGATTTTAGTGTACTCCCCCGCAATCGAGTTTGTGGACAAGCCCTTCCCCTCTTCGTCACATTTGCATTACAAGTAAGAATGTGATGTGGGCCCGTCGTCTACTGGATTAGCCTACCAAGGGTCCCTGCGCACCGAAGATAGGCACGTTGCTTGCTTGGATAGGTTGATGGATCTTTCACTTATCTACCCAGGGGACAGACTATGGTCCGATAGAGTAAGCTATTACGAGCATATTGCGTTTCCTTAAGTACTCACCGTTGATTCCCGGTTCCAGTCAGGTGCTCCTTTGAAGAAATTGACAGACTTCTCCACTCAACCGTCCCAAAATCAAAGCTATTATGTAACATTCACCCCAGAAAGTGATCCCAGCAATTGACGAGCTCCCGACGAGTGACACAGAGAGCGGGTGAGAATTTTGTTTCTCCTGACATCTCCGGAACGTGCTTAGGTAGTACTCAAGGCTGGTGGCCCTTTATTATACTTATCCTAGCCCATCGGGTGAACCGTGGAAGGTTTCCCACCTTAAAGCATCCTGACTAGCCGCCTCTTACCCTGGATACTGCGATTCACGTGCCTCGCCCTCAGTCACGCTATCAAAGCCTTGATACCAAATCCTTTGTGCGCCGCGAAGAAAACACTCACTCCCCCGCCATCCACTACGCTATCCCGTTCACCACAGAATCGCAGCCTAGGAAATCTAGCTGAAGGCCGCCCGGCGCCGGTGTGCCTCGTCTCTGTTGGCCTTGTATCCATCGGCGTTCCTCCCGATATCGACTTCCTTCATCCTCCGCAGCTGGATGCGACTTTCTAGCGGCTTTCCAGAGGATCGCTAATTTCTTCCGGCACCTTTCCCTTTACTTATTTCGGGGATCATTACCACAGAATCGCGAATGCAAAGGACGGTCGTTACCATCAACAGCAATGGCCGCCAATCGGCGAGCTTCATTCGCGTGGCTGCCGCATTGGGATGGCAGGTGCGCGCGCAAATGCGAGATCTGAACGGCATCGTGGCACAAGAGCTCTCGGAGTTGGAGAATGTCACAGTCTACATCGGACGCCTGGAAGACCGAAAATTTCTCGATAATCTGTTCAAGAGCGCGCAATGCGCATTCATAAATACAACACACTGGGGCGACGAGGTCGCGATTGGTCGATCACTTGCCGACGCGGCGAAGAAAGCCGGAATACAACACTACATTTACTCGAGCATGCCGGATCACTCCGTCTTCGGCCACAACTGGAGAGCATTACCGCTATGGGCGCCAAAATTCACAGTCGAGCAATACATCCGCCAAATCGGTATTCAGGCGACGTTCGTCTACTGCGGCATCTACCACAATAATTTCACCGGCCTCGATTTCCCGCTATTCCGCATGGAAGCTCAACAGGACGGAAGTTTTCTGTGGCAAGCACCCTTTCACCCAGACCAGCCACTGCCATGGCTAGACTCTGAGCATGATATAGGGCCAGCTATCTTCCAGTTATTCAAGGAAGGTCCACGCAAATGGAATGGCAAGCGGTAAGCGTTTCCTGCATCTGCTAATGCTGCTCCACTTGGCGCAAGCATACCCCACAATGATTCGATCTGGTGACTATCGTCGCCATTTCCAACTGTCACGTTTTCCACTGTTTCACGCACGTTTATACTTGGCTGCATCACGCAAAAGCTACAGCCCACGGGTGGCTACACGTGCTGTCGAAAATAATTCACTGACTGACTCAGGATACCTCTGGCATTTGCCTCGATGACTCCAAAGGAAGTTTGCGAAGCTTTCAGCACTGGTCTTCGGAGACCAGTGCGCTATAAGCGGGGTCCCATAATTATCAACGTTCCCACACCCATCGGATACCGGGAACATCTTTCTGCACTTGAGTACACTCTAGGCGAGAAGGGCGCACCTTACTTTGGACCCGACCTCGAGCCCGCGGTTCCCGCTGTCGCTCTGGAGCTATGGGAGGGCAATCGATCAATGGAGGAGTATGCACAGGAAGTGTTTCCTGTAGAAGAGGCCGCTAATGGGCTAACCTGGATGATGGAGGTAGAGACACCTCGCCGCGAAATCGAGATCGACTTCGAACAGGTCAATTGCTGACTTCTGGCTTTCTCTTCCAGGGCGAGTTTTTCGAGCATCCAAACGGTATCGTGGACCTGAGCGAGCAATTGAACCAAGCCAGGCTTTAATTCTTCCGGCCGGCATTCCACCTTCCCCTTTTATCGGCGTTGAGCGGCAGCATTCCGGCGGTGTATGGCCTTCTTTGTTATTTTTCATGGAGCATCTAGGGATAGAACAGCGGTGAGCGTGTGGCATATGGGATGCCTGAGGCGGGTATCTCGGGTCTTTCTTAACTCCTATCAGACCATCTATGCACGATAGGATATCGCGTCCAAGCATGGTGTTTCGGCTGCCTTTTCAAGCATAGGCAGATGCATTACGCACTACCTGGGATCTGTAACGATCTGCATTTACAAAAGTTCTAGTCTCTCAATGCTTTGCAGGGAGATCTACTCAACTGCTTCCATGCATCCATGCATCTATGTGGGCATACTATTTAGCCAGAGCACATATGGCGTTTCCTATGGATTTGCGCCTCTAATTGAGATAAAGTAGATTCATGAAAATATGAATAATGATTATACCACTTCTCCTATGTAGAGTTAATCGCGTAGTGCAGTGATGTCCTGGAAGTGAGTTCGAGATGAGATGGCCGCTTACATAAGCGACCTCGAATTTCTTGAGCTCAATCTTCGATCTCGACAACCATAACTCCACCACCAATGTCAGCCGCAATACCATGCACACGGGCTGCGGCCCCGCGTGTTGTCTTCAGAATGACGCGATGTCGACGATTGATGAGCACCGAAGCCGTTGCTGTTGAGCCAGTGCCAGCAGCGCCTATACACTCAAAGCGTGAAATGCCAGTATTCCGGAGGACGCTCAGTGAGCAGATGCATAGGGCAATGTATCCGCAATTATACGAGGGCGAAAGCTCCAGGACAGCAGCACCTAGGAGACCTGCACAGCCAAAGAAGCAGAAACCTATTCATTCCAAATGGGCGCCGGCAATGCAGGAGAAGAGTGTGCAGAAGAGCCTCAGTACGTTTACCTCGTGGTAGCCATTGAAGGCGTGCAAACCCCGCGCATGCTCCAAAAGGCCATATATCGAATGTCTTGGAAGGAGCGACCATATTAACGAACCCTTAGGCGAACAATTCGGCGTCCCCGTCTTCAAGCCTTCGTCTCTTAACATCAAAAAGACTTGCCCCAACCCCGTCGCAACCGTTACCGCCTCGCAAACCACACTCCTCGACCCCACTGGCGCCCGCACACGTCTCTTCACAAAGGATAACCCTGAATGCGCTCGCGTCGGCGACATCCTGCTCGTGCGCCAGCGTACCGGCGACCCTTTTGCTGGTGTATGCATCAACATCCGGCGGCGCGGCGTCGACACCGCTATTCTCTTACGCGGCCAGCTCACTCGAGTTGGTGTGGAGATGTGGTATAAGATTTACAGCCCCTTAGTGGAGGGTATTGAGGTTGTACAACGCGCCGCGAAGAGGGCGAGAAGAGCGAGATTGACGTACATGCGCACTGTTAAGCATGATAGGGGCAGTGTGGAGAATGTGGTCAGGATGTATCTGAGGCAGAAGGCTGCGCTTGGCACGGCGGACGGTAAGAAGAAGGGCGGCGCTGTTGCCGCAGCAATGGGTGGGAAGAAGGGCAAGGGACGAGGCAAGAAGAGGTAGATGTATGTATAAGAGTTAGAAGGGAGGAAGGAAGTGTATAATAGCATAGCATGGCACATGGTGCTGGTATTGTTGGGCATTCTGTACACATATGTACATCGTATCGGGCAATAATCAAGAGCTTCTTCTATTGAACCTGTGCTTCGCAAAACACTCTTCGTTCTATGAAGCAGTAAAGCGCACCGTCAACGAATGTCAAAGCAAAGGTATCATATCCTCCCAAACCATATCGCATTCTCAAAGCTAATCCAACACGCAGACTCCCGCTCAACCCATACGCCAAACCTTCTACCTCCCCTCCCAGCCTCTCCGCCCATTAAGCTCCCTGATCTCCGCCACCTAATTCACAGTCCCATACCCCTGCTGTTGTCCCGGCTGAACCGGATATCCCTGTTGAACCGGCACAGGCGCAGGTCCAGGACCAGCAGCAACGGGCGCCACAACCGGTGCTCCGCGATGCCCGCCACTCTGCACCTTCTGACTGTACACGCCGGGTGCCGGGCGCGCATTGTATATCCCCGCGCGCACTTCGTCGCGGCGCTTAAAGTACACGTATTCGACGTAGAAGGCGTGGATGTGACCCGGGAAATAGCTGGACGAGAGTTAGTAAGTGTTATTGCTAGTGCCGTGTGTTTTAGTCGTGAGATGAATGGGAGGAAACGGGGTGAGAGCTGGGTAAGGAGGGGTTAAGGAGGTGTGGCGTACCCGAGGATGGTGAGGAGGATGTTGATTAGCAAGTCAACGCCGCATCCTGCTACGAGGAAGACGCCGATGGGTGGGACTGTAGGTGTTAGAGAGACAGACATTAGGTGAGTTGGAGGCAGACGTACTGAATATTGTGATGATGATTAGAAGAATTGCTTTGATCATTTTGACTCTTTAGTCGCGGTTTCTTTGTCGTGCAGTCAGTGGTGAGTGATAGCTAAGATGCTCGCTTTATATCGCCTTGTTGTTTGCTCGTACTCGTTGCGCAATGGAATGTATCCGCTTGAGCCGCTCGACGTGGTAGCGCAAGAATCAGGTAATTAGGTGTCTGGCACGTATGGGGGCGAGTAGAGGATATCTTGTAGCTTGGAAAGTCAGTCGATCACGCCAATTATTGCCCTGCTTCATGGGTTTCCTGGCTAAACGTCATGTTACCAGTCGCACGAGATGCGCTGTGTGGCGCAGGCCGGGTGTGGCGGAAGCTTAGTGCGGAAGCGGCGCTTGCGCGTCGTGTGTCATTATTAGTAAGTGAGCTGAGGCGGCTTTTCTCCTTACAGTGGTCGACTTGCGTGTGCTATTTCTTTAGTGATTGGCTTTTCAGCCCTGGAGGATATCGGTATTGGGTAGCTGGGAACGCTTCGGGCATATCACATACATATATCACCTCTCCATGACAATCATTCGAACTTCCCTCTTAACCGCCTTCATGCCACCTCTCGCATCAGATTTCTCCAAAGATGCTGAGAGTTATGACTCTACAACTGCTGTTTCGTTTAGTTCCTACTGAAAATTTCTGTAAAATGATCAGAACGCGTATAATTTTAGAAGAAGATGAGATATGAAATCACTTTTCCCTTCGTGGCATGCACATACCATTTCGCGGATCTCGACGTCACGAGCATGTTGAAGCGCACCTCGCCTGGTCCTCAACTGAATGGGTGGTGCAGCGATAGAGCATTATAATCCAGAGTATCCTTCTCGAGAAAGAACGGGAAGTATCGTCTACTTGTCGGCTTTAAGGGATCCTATTCCATGCTCCATAGTACTACTCAATCAAAAGGTTAGAGGCCTTCGCTATAATTTCAGCTTTCTCGTCCTGCTAGTTACTATACCGAAGGTCTCCTAGAGGTATTATTATCTCTAGAACGGTAGTGTTGTCTCGAAGTCTTGAAAGCCTCCTTAGGCTATAATTATTGTTGGAATAATTAACGTTATTAAGATACATATAGATAATGTACGTGTAGAGACTTAGTCATTAATCTGTTAAATATAAGTGATTTAGATGTTTCGGGTCTAAATTGACTCGAAGAGGTGATCCCTTTTCTTCTAGTCCTCTAGGCCTGGTCTTAAGCCATAGTTATTTATAACCCAGATTTTAGTATACACACGTACAAGAAGTATTATAGCATATCGATTTGTATGAATTGCTGGTAAGGTTCATGTGGCGTAGCGAATCTATTCTTAATCCTCTTGTTAACTACAACACAACGCGATAGGTCTTAGCGTTAGGAACAATAAGGGTGGCAATATTTAGGTGATCTTTTCTAAACCATTATATGCTTAATAGGATATCGTGAAGACATAATGTGCTAGACATGAAATTGTGATGTTGATGTTGACGCGGGAATGGAGTTAACATTCAACGTCTAGTCCTCAATAATCCATCTCAACTATATAATGCACCAAAGCAGCTGAAATGAGCACATACGACCACAGGCGAAGGACCTCACTGGATCCCGTTTGCTCTCCGCACGTTAAGCCTTCGACCGGCGGATTAGTAGTCAGGTGGGTGACCACTGGCGAATCTCCGCTGTTGTATGTTTTTTATTTTTGCAAAACTCCTGAATGAATTACTATTCTTCTCTGAATGTTAACCTAGCACTTCAAATCTGCCTGTCACTTCTTGTGTGATATGGCTTTTATTCTGTGGTAGCCAGAATAATGTACGAAGGAGGTCGTATAATCTAGAGATGCTAAACACTATCCATCTACTATAACACCTAATGAGATTATAATCGAACTTCCCAACTCACTTGAACGAAAAAACAGTGAACAGTTCACTGCTATTATCACAGGAATATGGAAAGCATTATCGAGAAGTTGGTACCAAAACATTTTATTTTTACTCCTAATTGTTACAAGAAATCCCAGACCAAAGAGCGAGCAACCAAACGAGTGTGATAAATACCGGAAGAAAAAAACTGAAAAGGAAAGATAGTAATGTGCATGAAGCACGCAAATTTCGTAAAGCACTCGGTTATTAGCACGTTCAGGCAGTGCGTCCACTGCCCCAGCAGCCTTGTCATGCTCTCAGATTGTCTTAGATGCCCTCATACGAGCGCTTAGATAGAGCAGCCAACATCATAAGCCTTGAGCGCGCTCTTTTGAGCAGTGGTGGTAGGAGCTGGGATCTTCGATGCCTCGACCGAGTAGAGCTTGCAGACAATAGCGTTGTTGACCTTGCCGCATGTGAAGCTCTTGCAGTTGGAGTTGGCCTTGCACTTAGCCTTGCAAGCATCCTCAGATGAGACGGAAGGTGTAGAGATGGGCTGATTGTTGGTGTTCGCCACAGGCTTAGATCCGCAGGTGCTGGCACTGGAGGATTGCTTCTGCTGATCGGCTGAGCTCTGCTGCTGCTGCTGCTGCTTGTTGTTGGTTCTCTTTTGCTCGATGTTGATCTTTTGGGTTGCCTTGGACTCATTTGCCTTATTCTCAGTAGTCTTGGTGCCGGAGGTCGACTGATCGTTGGACTTGGAATCGGCCTTCTTCGACTCAGTAGCCTTCTGCTCGGTAGTCTTAGAGCCAGAAGACTTAGACTCAGTGCCCTGCTCCTGACTGTTTTGATTCTCAATCTGCTGGTTATCGACCTTCTTGCCAGTAGGATTGCTCGTCGTAGGAACCACGCTGGGAACAGCCGAGCAAGCTTTGTCGTAGGCTACAAGATTGGTGCTTGACTGCTTAGGGATGGAGGCAGCAGGAACAGAGTAAAGCTTGCATTGGATCGCATTATCGACCAAACCAAAGCAGAAGGACTGGCAAGCAGTATTGGCATCGCACTGAGTCTGGCAGTCGGCTGCGGTCTGGATGTCGGTGCTTTGCTCGATCGGCTGGTTTTGGGTGTTGCTCCCAACCGGAGCTGAGCCGCATGTATTGCTGCGGGTAAAATGAGGAGCACCAGAAACGGCAGTGAGGAGCGCAGAGGCTGCGATGATGGCGGTGAATGAGTGCATTTTAATAGCTGAACAAGTGATCTAAACAGAAGTCGTCTAGAAGCGAATGTAGTGAAGAAGATGGAAGAGCGAAGAAGTGGAAAGAAGATAAGTGATGATGGTTATGATGATACTGATGGACTTGGGATACTTCTACCTTTATACGTCCCTCATCTATCTCATTTTAGGAGGACATTTTCTGGCGTAACTTCTGTCACCGCTGCTAGGGGATTCGAACCAAACTTTCGAAGTCTTTCCTACGTAGAGGCTGACGACTTGAATGTTCTCGGCCTTTCCGAGTGGAGCGAATGGAGATGGTGGCTTGCATCAGCGTGTGAGTAGTCACCGTAAAGCCACAATGGAGTGATTCCTAGCATTTGGCACAGACGTTTGAATTCTTTTTTTGTCCAAATTAGGGATGACAGCACCTGAATCCATATATTTAATGCTTTTTGGAACCTTAAAGTTACTTTTGTAGCGTGAAACACATGTTGGGCGTGGTGACCTCAGCGTCCACGTACGCTCTGCACGTGACTGGCTCATTCTCCACAATGACCCGAACAGCGCCCGATTGGGTAAAATATCAGTAGATTAGTGTTGGAATGGTTCCAAACACTCGATTTGGAAGTACACGACGACCTCAGAACCGTCTCAGCTGGAGAATGCGTTAGTTGCCCACTTGACCCACTGAAATGACGACAGGCCCTTGTGGCCGATGCATTCACTGCCTCCCACTGAGTGACGCGGAGCAACTGCCAGTCACATTCGAGCTCTTTTGCGGCATATTTGCATGCTAGGCTTGTTGCAAGTCGGCAGATTTCGTCTACGCATCACCTCCATGAATAGTGGGACGCGAACGGTGGAAGATCTCACGGACACGCAATGGACATACGTTATGTGGACTAGATCAACCAGAAAAGAAACTGGTGGAGAATCCATGAGGTGTTCGGACAAGACTGAGTTTCGGCGCTGGGCACCGGCATCGTGGCAGACTGCCCCTAATGCAAGCATTCGGGCGCAGCAAAGGCTAAGTTCGAAAGGGGGCAGCACATTGATCGATGGTTTGGAACAGTATTTGATCCATAACCGTGTTCTGTGGCTTCGAAAATAGTATTAGGAGGTTTATGAGAACACTATTGGGAACGAAACCTTCGTGTAGTCAATAGTGTAGCAATTACTTAAGGAGTGTTATAGAGATCTGTTTATGAAGTGACTGTGATCCATCAGTTCTGTTTCTCATTCTTTATAGATGCACATATTGTGCGTATACAATAAGCAGATTCTTTGGAATTGAGATGAATGCCTCAGTGAGTGCAGCCTTTCTCGCTCCTGCTATCTATGTATACTCCTTGCCAATGACAGAGGTCATACTTCCAGCGACAAAGCCCAAGCCAACGTGCATAATACCTGCTACGAGAGTTGAAAGTTAATGGTGCTCTTCTCCAAGGTTAGTCACTCCGTTTGCAGCTTATAGTCTCACTCAAGGCCTGCCGCTAATGCTAAAATCATACACCATGTACTCGGCAGGCTTTCTGAAGACCTGATAGAAGTGGGCTAGTACAGAGTGCAGATCAAGACGCAGAAGGAAAATGAAAACTTACAACAACGTCCCCTGAACGATCGCTAGCTTAGATTTCTGAAGGATGGGGCGGTGTCCGCAATGTCCGAAAGCACAGTCCCTAAGTGTCTATCCCGATGCGGGACGCCTTAAACGGGATTCTGAATTAATTTACTGTAGACACTCCCCCAGCAGATGGCGGACCGGATACGAAAATTTGCTGTTTCTCGAGATCATAGTCGTATGTGAGAGCGCAGCAATGACTTTCGATAACATTCGACGAATCAGTTTACAAGGCGAGCGCGGGGAATGCTTAGTCGCTAAGTCAAGCTTTTAAGATAATGGTAATAGTTCCATGATCTTTTCCAACATATCGATGGCACTTCGCCTGAATTGGCTATTGAACTCATAGCTTCCTTGAAGTTGAAGGTCGCGCTCTTTGCTTGATGCATTAGTCCTGGAATCATACTATTCAAATCAGCCTAATGCCCCTTGCTTACACGAGGCAGTTGAATGTACTCCTCAGTCAGCCTCGTCGATCCTTTTCTGATAGTCTGCAGCACAATAATCAAATACCATGTTCCTGGCAGAGCCACTCTTAATCCATTGCCATGTTGCGCCAAAAAAAAAAAAGGCTCCTCGAGGCCACTTTGAGACCTGGGAGTTGGGGTCGGAATTTTAGGTCTTCGGAAAGTATGTCAGCTTCACACTATCACCACGTTATCAAAATTATGTGGACGCTTCGGTCTGTTTTCGCGGCGCTGCTGAGCGACATCACTGAAGCCGAACATGTGTTCGAAGAATACTTGCGCATGTCAAAAGACGGACAACCTCTTCAGCTTAAGGGTAACAACTGCATCAATAGCAAGCCTCATTAGACGAAATCTGACGAGCATCCCCACAATACGTATTGTTTATGCTCCTCCAGCTCCTTCGAATCCTTCGGATACGAGACGTGAGTGCTCACTATGACCGTATCAGGACTGACCACTGGCCAACGGTCTCCATTTCCTAAAACATACTTCAAGTCGTAGATATTTAAAGCGCCTTACTTCCCCGCCCATCTAGATATCTCATCAATACCATTCCAGTTCCCCAAGTCCACACCCAGCGCCAACACGATACTTCTCGTCACTATGTGGTTCTTCAAGCTTCTTCTCCTTACTCCCGTACTTGTTAGCGGCCTCCCTCAACTCTCCACCCGCCAGAGTGACGTCTCGGAGTATACTTACACTTTCCCCAGCTCCTATATTGCCGAGCACCCGGGAACTCCGACGACTACTGTCTTCGACGAGCGCCAGCTAAACCAATTCTCCGCCCTGGTCCCCGTTGAAATAACTTCTAGCAAAGAAATCATCGTCACCGGCCAGGTCGATGTCCAGAAGATTTCCGATGCCGTTCAAGCTCCCGAGAACGAGACAGCTGGTGAGATGGTGGCACAGGCTCCGGACCCGCGATGCTTGACGTGTATGGCAGCTTGTGCAATCTTGGGAGTGTTGGGACCTGAAGCAATAGTGCCTTGCAGTAAGCATCCTGTTTATGATTAGGGTTAGGACTTAGTGATTGCTAACCTAGGTTAAAGTTGCATTATGCATCACGCGCACCTTTTGCCGCGGATAGAAACTTATTAGGTTGGCGAAGAGTCGTATGGGATCTGTGGTGGAGACTAAGCAGGGTGGAAAGGCTGGCCGTAGCAATGACCTTTTTTGGTATTCTTGGGTTGTTATTTGACTAGTGAGAGCTATGGATGAACAATTCGGGTCCCAATCTGTCAGGCTTTCAACAATCCTAAGCATTGCCATAGAATACCTCCTTCCCGAAAGCCAATTCTAGCTTGTAGTCTTGATTTTTTGTGCTAATTTTGTTTTGCCCTCTAAGTTTTGTACGCTTGACGACGTCCTCAGTATTATATGCACTAATCATACGATATACTGGCTATTTCATATGAAAGTCCCAAGACTTGACCAGTGTTTTTATTAGGCGATCATTGCTTCGTCGATTGTCTGTCAAAAATATTGAACGTTTTGAGAATCAGAGCTATGATCTGGAGGATGTAGCTCAGCATAACAAGTCTACATAAACGAAACTCTCTAAACCAGGCAAATGCTTGCCCACTAACAAGCTAATATAATGCCAGTTAGATGAGAAGAAGCGATCCGGAACCATTAGTTCGCCAGCTGCAGTGTTCAGTCTGTATATAGTGTTATCGAGCTTATGATGTTTTGTGTAGTAAGCATAAAAGATAAACCAGCTATTGCAAGTCGTAGTCCATGAGTGCAATGCGATTATGAGTAGTAAGAGGAAGACTACGAAGGAGCTCGTTTTTATTGAGCTTCGTCGTATTGAGAAAGAAGCCTTCCTGTAGTAACTGACTAGAGTGAGTTACGAAGCCCGCTATGAAGCTTCTGAAGGCATTCTACCTGACACAAAGAAGCAGCAATCAACAGAAGGGGATGAATAGTAAGCCCCACATAGCACTGAGCAGAAGCTCTGAGAGATGCGGTGGCTGCGTCTGTTGAAACACGGTGGCAAGAAGGCTGTGCGCGACGTGAACTGTTGTTCACCGATAAGCTCTGTTGTGATGCCAACGCATAGCACTATTTGCATGACAAGTTTGAAAACGATTCCGTTGTTGTCGAACTGACGATTGTTGTGCTGATTGAGTATATGCAACCAAGTGTCAGTGTTGAACACGAGCTGGTTCTCACACGATAGAGCCCGTTACCAGGTTTTTTGGGCATTGCTTGTGTATCGTTGTTGCACACTCAAGTGCTAAGAATATGTAATTTTCGGGTTGCTATAACGTGATTTTTGTGAGTGTTCCAATCTCAGTATTGTAGGGCGTCGTGGCTATACTGATGCACATAATATGCGCACGAGCTTTGTATACCTATATTTTGAACCTTGAGACGCACGCTTAGCAAAACGCTTCTTGGTAGTGTGGCGACGTCTTCCCTACGCCAAGTTCGTATGCACCTCACCTCTCGCAAGCTTAACCACAGCAGAAGACCAAGATTAACGACATCTTGGCAGATCATCGTTGCATCCATCACAAAGGTGCCCCCGCAGGTTCATGTCAGATTCCATGTGTTCTTTACTCACACATCCCTAATTCACACCTCATAGCCCCTCATGTCCAATACCATCGACGTCGCTATTATCGGCGGTGGTCCCGCAGGCCTCACCGCCGCTGCAACACTCGCACGACAACTTCATACTGCAATTGTTTTTGACAGCGGTGAATACCGAAACAGGCTCAATGAGAACTCCAGTGCTCCTGTCACGCATTACATGCACACGGTACCCGGCTTCGAACATGCCAACCCAACGGATTTCCGGGAATCGAGTCGAAAGCAGATAATGGAAAGGTATGACACAATTCAGTTCGTCAATTTGAAGTTGCAAAGCGTGCGAAAGACGAGTAATGGATTATTTGCTTTGGAGGATGAGACGGAGAGCACATGGGCTGTGCGCAAAGTGATAGTAGCTGTTGGTAGTAGCGATGTCCTGCCTGATATAGCAGGGTACCAGGAGCTGTGGAAGAACAAGATGTGAGTGTCATTTGTCTGGAATTGTCAAGCCAACTATACCACGTAGAGTGCCTTCACTGACACGACTAAGCTACCACTGCCTCTTCTGCCAAGGCTACGAGAGCCGCGGCGCGCCGGCAAGCGGCGTCCTCGCTGTCCCTCCACTTTGCTCTCCTCCACTTGTTCTACACATGGTAAACAACGCTGCTCGACTCTCTGATGAAGTCACGATCTTCACCAATGGTGACGTAGAGCTCGCTGCTCAGATTTCAGATACCGCGGCGGCAGGAAAACCGTACCAAATCGACCACCGGCCAATTGCACGGCTAGTAGATGTTGAGAACGGTGTGCACGTTGTATTCACCAACAACGCGTTTACGACAGTCTCTTTCTTGGTGCACAGCCCATCGACGATCCCGCAAGGTACTTTCGTGGAGCAATTGGGTCTCGAAACAACGCCTGCAGGTGACATCAAAGCTGAAGCTCCTCTTTTTGAGACGAGTGAAAGCGGCGTTTTCGCTGCGGGCGACTGCATTACGCCGTTCAAAGTCATCCCCCATGCTGTCATGAGCGGAAACTTCGCTGCCGTCATGGCAGCTACACAGTTACAGGCGGAAAGCACGACTAGACTTTGATTGAGAGATATTGCGTGTTCATCGATGTTCGATTGGAACTGGCCAATGGTAACCTCCTCTTTATTCCTTTGGTAGCAGCTCGAACACTGCCCTTAGCAGTCGGTGTCCTGTGCGAAAACACAGTGACTTGTTCTGTTCTTTGGAGAATATTTCAAGGCAGTTTGTCAAGGTGTTGAGAATGGTTTGACGGGGCGGCATTGTGCCTTCTGGCGTCAAGGTCGTAGCCAGTGGCGCATCGCTTCGTAGAAGATGAATACATACCGTTAGAGCAGTGGCGAAAAAGTCCAACATGTAGGGCCGGCCTATCAGATCAATGTTAGGTGGCTTGTTGGTCGGATCGTAGAGACTGCGGTGATGCACAATCATTGCGAGGCTGCACTCGAGAGACGACCAGTACGATGTTGGATACAGACAGGGTGCGTCCGGGTCTAGTGCATGACGGCGATGGAGAACTAAGAGAACGCGTCGAAAGAATATATCGAGGGTGAGACGAAGGATATCGTTACCCGGCAATCTAGTGACTTGCTGCGTCAGTTGCCTTATTGCTAAGTCGTATTGGAGCACATCGTCGTAGGTGATCTGGTCCGTATATGAGTTGATACGAGCCAAGAAGTGGCAGATTATGGGAAAAGATTGCGGTAAGATCGAGTCCCAGCATTCCTCAAGTGTACCTGGGTCTTGTGTCTCTGTTGTGACCAGGAGAGCATCTTGTGGTAGAAGCGATTGCTGCCCAGTGATGAGAGATAGTTGGATATCTAGATAGACGACGATGATCCACAGCCGTCGCCGGCGCTCCCGTTCCTTAACAATAACCGGATCGTGGAATTGTGGCATCCACTCTTGGTGTAGGACTGTCATCATGGATAGGCGAACCACGACACCCATGACATTCCAGCAAGTATCCAGCGCCCAACAGGTCGCGTAGGCTACTTGCTTCGCTAGAACCATTAGGCAGAGTGTGCTAATGTTTGTTATTGTCGGCTGCGACATGTATGGAGTCCTCGCCAGACATGCTTCGCTTGCGTAGAAGAATTCTGCAGAAATGGTTTCGTCGCGACTACTTGCGTAAGCGCCTAATCCAAGCACAACTAAGTATTCGACCAGCCAGTTGGAATCTGCTAGCGCCGGTGCGTTCCAAAAATTAGCCATGGCTGTTTGGAAAGTTTCCGGGTCCAATACTGGCAATGAAGGGTGGTAAATCTCAAAATAACGGGCGACAAAAGCATCTAGATCATTACGAAAGCCTTCCAGGAGTTCCTGCACCTTTCCTAACGAAGCGTATCGTGCCGATTCAACGCTTCCAAACGGGAAGTTTCCTGGCAGTGCGAAGTCGGTTGAGCAGTCACCTTCGACATGCGCTCGCATAGCCATGGCGAAGGGTAGTGCCTCAAGACCAGCAAGTGACTCCAGCTAGTTATGGTTAGCACTTTTGTTAATGAGTAAACAGACACTTGACTTACGCGATTGAGGAGAGCCTTCCAGTGACTAGAGCCTCGCCTCCTTAAGAACCATGTTGCAACGATATACTCGGGGTCGTTGCCGCTTAAAACGAAAGGAGGCAGGGAACACGGCTTCTCGACTGGTTTCGCTTTGTGCGTATAGATGCAGGTAGCCTCATACCCGGAACGAACACAACGTCCACAGGGTTGGGATTTGTCGCACTTCACCTTTAGCCGATGACACCGAGTGCAAGATAGACAGGCCCGAGTGCGCCTTCTCACAGTGCGGTCCTGACAAGAATCCGTTGTGGAAAGCTGCGCGTGACCTGGAGCATTTGCACTATCGAAATTGCGCTCTTGGTAGCCTTCGGACAAGGGAGAACTTTCGCTACTATGATCTTCATAGACACAAGACACTCCAGCGCGCCCACAGCGTGTGCAACATGGTCGGACTTTGTCGCATCGTCTCTTGCCTTCGCGGCACCGAACGCATGTCTGCACATGCCGGAACTGGGTCATGGCAAATGAACAGGTCGGGAAGGGCAATTGAATGCTTGGGAAGATCGGTGATATTCGGTGGAAGGTTGCGGGCGAGGCATCTTTAAGACGCTTAAAGCTTGTTAGTCGAAAGAAGAGGATGCGGTACTTAACACCGACTACGACCGATGACGCTAGCCGTCACCAGAACTGCATTCGGTATAGCGCTTAGCGCTTGCGTATGGAGCTGCAAGATCGGATCTCCCCGTGTCACCGACATATCATACTACAAGATGTCATTTGGACAGGCTGAGAACAAATCAGAGCCTGAGGGGAAATTTTGTCTTCGGTCGTGTCTGAGCTTCTGAGATGGGCGCTGCATTCTCCGACTATCCCGAATTGCCCCGAACCTCTGTCAACTCTTGTACTTTTCTAATGCGAGATTACTTAATATCCCTCCAAGGAAAGCGTCAAGATCCTCAAGGCTTAACACCGATTGAGACCGAACATGGGTTCTCAATGTCTCTATTTTGCTACAGCTTCATGCTATAAATGCAATGCTTTCTCCTGTCTTTCCCATCCCATCCAACACCTACCATCCTGTTCCAGAGTGGGCAAAGCATCTAACCGGGTTCTCTGACCATGGCATACCTCGAATCGAAAAGCGAATTACCTGTTGATACAAGCTCCTTTGTTGAAACCCCTCGTGCAGCCGTCGCGCAGAGATATCGCGATCTCCTAGTTGATCAGGCCCCACAGCCAGACAAGATTTTCGAAAGCGGCTACAGAATCCAAGAGTTAGATACAAATCTCGTGACGCTCGATGAGGATGCCCATGAGCACCCACGTGTGAGTCTACTGAAATTGACATTACCTGGGCAGAGCTAATCACACTTCGTAGTCCTGGGTGGTCGGGAAGAAAGTTCGAGCAACCATAATAGTAGGCGGGTTTTGCTTCCTTTCGCCTTTCTCCAGTAAGACGCAGTCCGGGCACTTTTCTTAATAGAACTCTTTTGACGATAACAAGGTACCATCTTCGCTCCTTCAGTCCACCTCGTCATGAAAGATCTCCACATCACGGACAGTACAGTAGGCGCACTTCAAGTCTCGATCTTTCTCTTCGCCTTCGCGGTCGGTCCACTCTTTCTAGCTCCTCTTAGCGAGAAGTACGGCAGATCATTCGTCATCCAAGGCGGCAACCTAATCTTCGTGGCTTTTTCCATAGGCGGAGGTTTTGCACAGACAACTGCTCAATTCTCGATTTGCCGCTTCATATCCGGCCTAGGTGGGTCTGCAGCCATCTCTGTCGTTGGTGGCTTTGTTGCAGATATCTGGGATCTTGCTGCACGCCCCAAGGCATCCGGCCTTGTCATGTTAGGTCCGGTCCTGGGACCAGTCCTCGGCCCCGTGTGTGGAGGCTGGATGTCTGAGCGCGTCTCATGGCGTTGGACGCTGTGGATACCTGCTATTGCAAGTGGCTTCCTATCTGTTGTCGGCTTTGTCTTCCTCCCCGAGTCATATGCTCCAAGGGTGTTGCGAAACAAGTTACGAAAAGCGCAGAAAGCGAACAGCAATGCTGAATTGTACACTGTACTAGACTTGCAAAATCGGCACAATAACGCCGGCTCTCTCGTAAGCGAGTTCATTCGGCCAGGTACCGCATGTTGCACAAAACTCGAACGGCGAAGCGCTAACACAGTGGTAGTTGTCTACCTTTTCCTCGACCCAGCGCTGCTTCTCGCCTCCCTGTTCTACTCCGTCGTTTTTGGTGTGATATACCTCATCATCGTTACGGTAAGGACTAAGTCTTCCTATCAAAATGAGACCTTCTCCCTAACTCCTTCCTGTAGTATGCAGACATATTCGGAACAGGCTATGGACACTCGGTTGGCATCGTTGGTACCGACTTTCTCGCTGCTGGTGTCGGAATGCGTAAGAGATCATCTTCTTCTGTTATCATATACATGCCTAAATTTCGTCAGTTATCGGCACCTTCGGTACCATCCGCGCTATGGAGGTCATATTCAAAAGGGATGCAGCTTCTGGGCAGCTAAAATACAAGCCCGAATCGAGGTAGGTTGCTCTATAGGAACCACTTTCCATGTTGAAAGATCCTGACAAGCACAGACTCATTAGCTGCATCGTCGGTGGGACGTTGATGGTCGGCGGCCTTTTCATGTATGGCTTCTCTGCATTGAGAACGCATTTCATGGTGGTAAGCGAGCTATAGCACATTCCGAATATCATCATCCACTGACAATGTATAAGCCTCTAGTCGCCGTCGCCATCTTCACAACCGGAGCGATGAATATTATGTTAGCTGTGCAGCTATATGCCGTCGATGGGTATGTTCGAATCGTCAATCCACTACACTACGCCTAATCTCTTTTCTAGATTCAAATTTCCTGCTTCTGCGTTCGCAGCCAGTAAGTTGAGCTTTTCCCGGTCTCTAAGGCTATACTGAGACCAGATAGTATCTTTTCTGCGCTGCCTGTTCGCTGGAGCCTTTCCGCTTTTTGGAGAGAAGTTGTTCCAGCGTCTCGGTGTAGATTGGGGTGTGGCATTGCTAGCGTTTCTTGTGTTAGGACTTGGGCTACCGATGGTTATCTTGGTATGTTTAAAATATGAGCTTCCCGGATATTACTCTCTGATTAACATCATAGCTATACTTATTCGGTCCTCGACTGCGAAAATTAGGTCTCCAGCGCATGGAGAGATTCGAGGGGTCAGCTAAAGGGTAGGAGGCTTGTATGCAGAGGAAGCAGAGTGAGTGTTATCTCGAATGTCACAAGACGGAAGCCTATTCTGCCAAAGTGCGCATGTTCAAGAGGTCGATAGATCTATGGTGGAAGCTACGATGCTAGTCCGTACCCCGCTTTAGATAACAAGCAGCTCAGATCTGCTATCTTATCTCTAGCAAGACATCCAGACTTGCGCCGTATCTAAGTCTCGCAATTCTTCTCCGTTGACTTTTTTTATATTGCAATAGAAATTCCATGGCTACGAATACCAGCGAGGCCTTAAGCCTACCGGACGCGACTACGTATGAGGAGGCTCGCAATGGCGCAGCAGCGTATCTACAGTCGAGACTCGCTGTTAAGAATGACATGACTGACGAGGATTTCGACGTCCCGGTGATCGACATTTCACGATCTTTCTCATCCTCCCTTGAAGACCGCCAGGCAGTCGCAGTTCAGATCCAAGAAGCGTGTACGACCTCCGGCTTCTTCTACATCACCGGACATCGCGTACCACAGAATGCAAGGAAAGGCATCTTGCTTCAGGCTGAGCGCTTTATGCATGAACTAAGTATTGAAAAGAAGGAAGGATTGCACCTGAAGAATAGTAAATTCGGGTTGGGCTGGGAGCCGAGCAATTATACATCTATTGCAGGTGATCAAGAGCAAAAAGAGGTGTTCAATTTCGCATATGAGGAAGCTCTTGACCCGACTGGTGGTGATGGCATGTATCGAAATCTGGATGGCACCAAGTACAAAGGTAATTTGTGGCCGAAAGAAGAAGACTTGCCTGGTTTCTATGACGCGGTAAAGGAATATTATGGCTCTGTAAGTAAGGACATTAGTCATGACGAAAACATAGAAAAGCTGACTTATATATTAGGTACTCGAACTAGCACGACATCTATTCCGCCTCTTTGCCCTCTCTCTCAACCTTCCGGAGGCGTACTTTGACTCTATGACTACGCATCCCGGCGGTATCGCAAGGCTGTTGTATTATCCACCGCCTAAGAACCCTCAGCCAGTCGGTCCTTCCTCAGAAGAACAGATCGGACTTGGCGCCCACTCTGATTATGAGTGCTTTACCCTGCTTCTCGCGTCTTCAACGCCTGGCCTAGAGATCCTCAAGCCATCAGGTCGATGGCACGTTGCCTCTTACATACCTGATTCGTTCATTGTCAACGTCGCAGACTTCCTGATGCGCTGGACGAATGGGCTGTACAAAAGTACTGTACACAGGGTTGTGAACCGAGGGACTGAAGCGCGGTACAGCGTGCCGTTTTTCTTCTCAGTGAACTATGATACAGTAATTGAGACTTTGCCGACTTGCTTGAAAGAGGGAGAGGAGAGTACTTGGAAGCCGATAAGGGCAGGAGAGTACATTTTGGAGAGGCTGAATGCTACTACGCAGTATGGGATGGGATTTCAGGAGCAAACTGCAGATTCCAGCAAGAAAACTGGCCAACACGAACAATGAACAGAAGTCGCAAAAGCAAAGAAACAGTCCCCTTTGGCGTGATGGCAGTTGAGCTGGATGAGCTTTTCGAAAGAAAAGTCAAGCCATGGCGCTTTGCAAAAACGGAGACGGCTACATAGCATCTTATCAAGGTACAGAATGAGACCAAATAGAGGTTGGGAAGGGTAGGTTATGATTATGTCTGCCACGTTGCCTTTTACATATCCGATAGCTTGCTAGAAGGAGGGAGAACAGATGCCTCTTTGCATGATAGCATGGTCATTTGTCTAATTTGTCAGGAGATGCGTTGAAGACTACTCGACTTGAGGTGAGACGGGAAGCATTCCATGTCGCGTGCTGCGCCATAATCTGGATGAGATCTGGTTGACCGCCCTTCAGGCGGGTGAAGGTGGCTGAATTGTGGCGATGACTGCACCTTCCCTGCCGCACATCGCGCTTGCCGACTGGCAAACCTCTCCTGCGACACCACGTCACGTCACAATGCAAGCTGGCATCACCAATAGTGATGTCGCAGTGCTTCACACCTTGATACTCTGACTGCATGCATAGGTACAAATGCGCTGTTGCCTTATGCTTCAGGTCGCGCAATTGGCCACAGCGGCAATCCGGGACCGACCCATTTTCTACTTCCATTCGGAGCGATGTACAACAGGTTGTCACCTACGAGGGGAAATTGACATGGGTAGTAAAGCATGACGAACGAATCACAATAGCTAAAGACCACCCAGGCTACTACATAATTCGTTCGTCGTGTTTTCACCATCCAATGAATATCCCCTGGTAGGAGACAACCTGCGTACGATCAACTGGAAATCCAAGCTGTCAGCCTCACCAATTCTTTCAGCATTGCACTCAATCGGCCCATCAAGAGATTTACCATGGCCTTAATTCTTGAAAGGGCGAAATGAAGGCAGCACTCGCTGCCTGTAGTTTAGAGTCTCCACAACGCAGCTGAAGGGCGGCATATACAGCTTCGGTGGCATCCATTAGCGGCGCGGTAGCGCGACATCCACAGGCACCAGCCTCACCGGCGACCAGCACAATGCTTGTTGGTGCAATTCTCCGTTCCAGTCACATAAAAACGTCCTTGCATATGACGGCAACCTTTGTCTATAAGTAGCTTCGTCTTTCACTTCTTCACTTTTGCCCCAACACACGCTGTGTGACTCCCAGGTTCACCGAGAACAAACACAGGTGCGGTGTGTCTCTGCTTACTGCTTACAACCCGCAGCTTCATTCTTTAAAACCTCGCCTGCGCCGTGATTTAACACTCATCAAAAACACATTTTAACAATATCTTCTAAAAGGTTCATTGTGCTTTTGCGCAAGCCGCCAACATGGACTTCTCACGCTTACTCAATATCGACTTCAACTCCTCGAATTCAACCTTGAGTCTTCCCTCTGTACTCATGGATGCTCTCATTCCCGGTTATGGAAATATTTCCCAGCTCATATATCGCTTTTTCGGCATCGATGTTGGCTACGTGGTTTCTGGCTGTCTCGTGGTTTTTGGACTCTTTCAGGGCGCGCAGTTTCTCTACAACCGGAGCTTCGACTACATCTCTTCCTACTTCACTTCCTCGATCTATATCGAAGACGACGATGCGCTATACGGACAGGTCATGAAGTGGGTCGCTGAGCAACGCATGACCAAGGTTAGCCGAGATCTTAAGGCAGTCTCCAAGTGGGTGAGCAATTACCAAGACGACGAAGACGAATTAGATGACGATGACTTCACCGTTCTAGACGAAAACGGTATCTTTAATTTCGAAAAATGGGCTGGCAACATCCCGCCGCGATATGAGCCGAATTACGGAAGCGATCGGTTCTATCACGAAGGACGTTATTTCCAATTCTCACGCGAGAAGAAAGAAAACAAATGGAGCAGCGACGACGACGAGTCTCTTGTGATTCGATGCTTCGGTCGCAGCACGCAGCCCATCAAGGACCTCCTGAACCATGTCAAACGGTGGACATTGAGCAAGGAGAATAAGATGACGAGCGTCTACCGAGCACCAGCAGAAGCTCACGGTGGCCGTATGTGGAATCGTCAGTCCTGCCGTCCGTCACGACCAATGCACACCGTATCGCTAGAGCAGCACCAGAAGGCCAAGATTGTAAAAGACATCAACGAATACTTGCATCCTGTTACGGCACGCTGGTACGCTTCGCGAGGTATTCCTTACCGACGTGGCTATCTGTTCCATGGCCCTCCCGGCACCGGCAAGACATCTCTTTCATTCGCTCTTGCTGGTATCTTCGGGCTCCCAGTCTACTGCATCTCACTCAATGAGGTTGGCCTTACAGAGTCGGACCTAGGAACCCTATTTAGTCAACTTCCTCGGCGCTGTATTGTACTTCTAGAAGACATCGACAGCGCTGGATTACGCCGCGACGATCTTCCCACCGGTGAAGACGAGACGGATCCTACTTCGCCTGCGTCCGAAACTGTTGACGGCTCTGAGGAGGGCCTTACAAAG
This sequence comes from Phoma sp. ATCC 74077, assembly GCA_033682645.1. Classification (NCBI taxonomy): domain Eukaryota; kingdom Fungi; phylum Ascomycota; class Dothideomycetes; order Pleosporales; family Didymellaceae; genus Phoma; species Phoma sp. ATCC 74077. The sequence goes on from JAWDJC010000018.1 coordinate 955,295, forward strand.
ATCAGCAAGACGGACGCGTTTATGAAGGATCCAACTAAAAAGAAAGTCACACCTGCCACCAAGAGTTTGATCAGCCTAAGCGGGTTGTTGAACATCATCGATGGCGCTGCGTCTCATGAAGGGCGAGTTCTTATCATGACGACGAATTGCCCCGAGAACCTGGACCCCGCGTTGATCAGGCCCGGTCGTGTGGATCTCCAGGTGCTCTTCACACTCGCTACACGCGAGCAAATACGCGACATCTTCACACGCATGTACAGCACAGAATTTGACAAGTACCTTGACAATGCAACTAGCAAGCCTTCAACCAACTCGTCTAAGGAGAGTATCAAACAGAACGACGATTTTCTTGAATTACTCCTTGCCGAATCAAGAGCGGATGTTGTTGACCAGGAGAAGCTGATGGAGATGGCAGAGCAATTCGCAGATCAGCTGCCAGAGGGGAGGTTCTCCCCTGCAGAGATTCAGGGTTACTTGCTGATGAGGAAGCGGAATCCGACCGAGGCGGTTGCAGAGATTGGAAAGTGGAGGGACGAGGTGCTAGAGTCCAAGAGGAGCGGCAAGAAGGTTGTCAATGTGCTGATCTGAGTCGGAATCACACAACACTTTGCATGGCGACGGCGTTCACAGGATAGGGGCTATCGGGAATTTCCTTCTTACATCGAAGGATAGCATTTAGACTTTTGCGAATATCGCATCCTGTAGTGATCGAAAATACTTCATCTATATACCCTTTCCTGTATTCATGCGTGCGCAACTCGCTTTCTAAGCAAATGACAAGCAATCTCACTATTTGCGCAATAAGTCCAAAACAGTCCCTATCCTCTATCCCATCGCATACGTCATACTCGAGGTCACCAAGCACACCGGACGATGCGGCAGCAAACCCCACAATTGTGTAAAGTCGACAGACCATATCCCAGCCCATCCGGGTCGCCTCATGAGGCTGTGCAAAATTTCACATCAGGGCGCAACCCCAATCCCAAAAGGATCTGAGACCCCCAAGCCCAAGCCGCATTCGTGACCGGATCGAGCGCACCTCGTATTTCCGATATTGACGGTTTGTGCTTGGCATGGGTGCTGCCCGGTTGAATCTTATTACATTCGCTTCAGCTGGGAACGAACATCAAATTCTCGTCAGTGAGAAGTGAGATCTCGCAACGTCCTGTTTTCCGCCGCAGCTGCATTTCTTTAGCGTCACTTATATAAATGGCTCATTTCAACCTCGCCGAGACATTAAAAACAAAGAGCGAAAATAGCAGAGGGAACGAACAACGGCCCACACGGCTGTACTTTCCCCCATATGATTCAGCCGGTCCATCTAAGCCCAGCCCGCATACCCTTCCTGGTGTCTCGGCATCTCCACATGGGCTGCTTGTGGCTTTTGCACACCAGCATGTGCATGGATCTGATTTGTCCATCTCGCACATGCAAGATGAGCTTTTCTGCTTCGGGATGGAGGCGGGGCGAGGGTCATGCGGGCCCTGCAGGAGTGCCTGGAGGCTAGAATTTTAGGAGAGCGTGGCAGACGTATACGAGACGGCGTTTGACTGGCGTTCAAGCGCAACGGGAGTAACGGGATGGAGGTGGGTGCGCTTTTAAAGATGAGAGTGGGCCCGTCGCGGCTGGGGGTTGCGCGCGACTTTCGTCTTTCGAAGTGTTGTTTTATGAGGTTGATTTTTGGTGGTGTACGATATTGCAGAGGTGGATTTCTGTGTTTCGCTGGATACTAAGGCCTAAGAATAGTTGGCGAAGGGCTGCAGGACAAGAAAACTTGAAGACGAGAATTATCACAAGTGGAGTACGAAGAGAAGAATACTCAGAATTCAAGACGAATAGACACGACCTTTTTGGACGGTTTCCAAAAGCCAACTCGGTTGGATAGACGAATCTGCATCTCAATATCGAGCCGTACCTCGCCGCTTCGTACTCGTCGTATACATAAATCATTCAGCATCACTCTAGATTTCAGTAACTTTTACCTCACCATGAAGACTTTCACAGCACTGTCAGTGCTGTTAGCAGTTGCTTCCGCGCAAATAACGAGCTTGAGCTTCGGCAGTCCCTCGCAGTCCTTCGATATCGAGCCAACACAAGCGCCTACATCGATTGGCGATGAAGAGCCCACAGCCACAGAGACGGTCTCCGGACCTATACCGACAGGACGTGCATGCGCAATAATAGGAGATTTTGCGTCAGATACAGACCTGCAATACCCAGCCGTGGATGCAGAGCTTGCATACGCATGTTTAAAATCCGTACCCATCTTTCAAGAAGATGCTTCGTTCACGATCGATTCGATAAAACAGATGGTAGAGTTTCAGTCGACACTATCGTATCTGAAAGATCCACCCGAAGGATGGCCGAACGAAGCCGTAGATATCATGGCGGGCTTGGACAATATCAAATCAAGCGTCAATAACGGCGATTATACAAACGAGTACGATTTCGAAAACGATATCGCTTCGCTCATGATCAAAGCGCACGACGGGCATCTGAACTTCAATGGGATGGCATATGCGGGCGCTTTCAGGTGGCGGAGAAGCAGTGCTATCGCCCTCATATCTGCGTCAAAAGATGGCAGTGAAGAACCGAAGGTGTGGGCAATTGCAGACTATAACAACACAGACGCCAGCTACGAACCTTCGCCTGTCGCACAAATAGATGGGAAGGACGTCGTTCAATTCCTGCAAGACGAGTCGAATCTGAATTCGTACCATGATCCGGATACGAGGTATAATGCCATGTTCTTTATGCAGCCCGCAGAGAATTTTGGATACTTTACGAATCCGCGATTTTACCCTGGATCCAAGACAAGTGTCACGTATGAGAACGGGACGTCAAGAGAGTACAGAAATGCTGCTGTCGTTCTACAACCAAGTGCCTGGCGATATATCACTGATCCGGAATCCTTCTACGAAACATATATCGTCCCGCAAACAAGCGCGAAGAGAATCAAGAAGCGAGATCCAAACGCACTACCGATGCATCTAGAGAATCCCAGAGATCATGAGTTCAGAGGGTCTTTCTCCATCCAGCACGGCTCTGTACCGCTGTTCTATCCTGAACCATTTATTGCGCACTCCGCGGCATTGGTTCCTTTGGCCGGCTACTTCATTTCTACCAGCGTTGGTGAAATCGGCGTCTTGGTCGTTCAAACCTTCAACACCGATGATGTAGACGAGGCCATCGAATTCCAAGCCGTAGTGCAGGAGTACATCTCTCAATCCAAGTCCCGCGGCGTGGAGAAGCACATCATCGACGTTCGGACCAACGGTGGCGGAAAGGTCTTGAGCGGGTACGATATGTATCTCCAGTTCTTCCCATCTCAGGTCCCACAGACACAATCCCGATACCGCGGTCACCCAGCCAGCGAGCTCTTCGGCAAGTCCATCTCCTCGTTCCGCGAGCCCACGATCCTAAACGCCGACCTCTTCACCTCCCCCTTCAGCAACGACGCGTACCTCAACTCCGAACTCGAAGACTTCGGCGACTGGACCGACATGTACCCGCCGGAAACCTTCCACAACGACAACTTCACCGCGCTCCTAAAATACAACCTTTCGGACCCCCTCACAACGTCTAATCAGCGCCTCGCCGTGGGTATCACCATAACAGGCTACAACTCGCGCTCCAATTTCACCGACGACCCCTTCCGCGCAGAAGACATTATCATCCTCTCAGACGGCATCTGCGCCTCAACATGCTCCATCTTCCTCGAACTCATGGTCCAACAATCCCACGTCCGCACCCTCGCCATCGGCGGCCGTCCCACACCAGGCCCCATGGTCCCCGTAGGCGGCACCAAAGGCACACTGGTCCTCCCCTCCATCTACCTGCAATCTCTCTCCGCCTACGTCCTTCAAAACTTCGCATCCTCGCGCTCCGAAGTGCGCGAATGGGCGACTTTTGTCCCCAATCCATTTGCCATTGGCGTCGCGGATGCGAGTGTGAATTTCCAGGATAATATACGCAAGGGGTTGGAGAGTGGGGGTGTGCCCACGCAGTTCCTGAATGATAGTGCGAGTTGTAGGATTTGGTATACGCCAGATATGTATTTGAATGTTACGAGGTTGTGGGAGAGGACGGCTGCGGTGGCGTTTGGGAGCGATGGTGGGTTGGATGAGGATGAATGTGTGCAGGGGAGTGTGGCGAGTAGGGAGCAGCAGACGGGGACGGGGGAGGGGAATCCTGTAGGGAGTGGGGATGGGAGTGTAACTGGGAGTGGGGATAAGGAGGATGCTGCTAGTGGATTGAGGCCCGGGTGGGGGGCAGTTGGGGTTTGTGCGCTTGTTGTTGGTGTGAGTGTGATGGTGATGTGAGGGGTTGGGTGTATATATGGGTGTTGAGAGGGTTGCATATATGGCGTTTAGCATTTTGCTATTCTGGTGTGGATGTTTGCACGAGACTATTTTGTGGATACGGTTGAGAAAATAGGATACCCATGGTGAATAAAGGATTCGCTCGCGTTTGAGGAATCGAGAACGTTTTTTTTTATGTGCTATGCAAAATATTTTTTGTTCTACTTACGCATCACCACTCGACTCAACTCGCCAATCTACTTCTTAATCCCAACAACAACCAAATTCCGCGGACTATACTTGTACTCAAACACGGGTTCCACCCACGCACACTCAACCTCCTCCTGCTCCTTCAACCACAACCACCGATCGGTAACAACCACTGACTCCACCACCCCCGCACTAAACGCCATAAGACCCCACATAACACTCAACTCCTTCTTCCGCTCCGCATACTCAGCCTCGTACCCCCTAATCTCCTCGTCTGTCAAACCCTCCATCTTCTCCCGTATAAATTCCGGATCAACCTCGCAGAAGGAATTCGGACTGACAAGCTTGCCTACCGCAGCGCGCACATAGCTCACGAAATCACTGTACGCGAATTTGCGCAATGTGCCGATTGTCAGCGGTGTGCTTGTTCCGTCGGAGCTGAGGCCTGGTCCGCGGCCGTTGGGTGGAGTCCAATTTACTTGTGAGGTGTGCCCGTTCGCTGAGATGGCAGCTCCGCCGACAAGGCTGTGTGCGTCGACGGGAGCGGAGACGACGCCGCGGTCGAGGAAGATGCGCTGAAGGAGAGCGCGGTAGAAGTGGCGAGTGAAGAAGAGTTCGCTGTCTGAGCGGCCCCAGTTGAAGGGGGCTTGGACGGCCATCATGCGGGCTGTTATGTTTAGGCGGAGACCTTTGGGTTGGTCGAGGTCATTGTGCAGCTCACTTCGGCTGTCGTGATTCCTTCCATCAACAGTCGACTTTAACGGCGTATGTGGAAGCGGGTAATTTGCGAGTTTTTCGGACATTGGGAAACCATGGGGATCAAATGCGTTTGACGTTGCTACCAGGCGCGGATGATTTGGTCGGAGAGTAGGCAGCTTGTAGGTTGGTGGGCCGAGACGCTCGGTTACGAGGTTGTAACAGCATCCTACCATTGCTACGGCGGAGATATGTGGGTTGAGGAGCAGAGAGCGGAGACCATGGTGGACTAAATTACCGCATGAGTGGAGAGATATGACCATTGCGTTGACTTCTTTGGGCTTCGGGACGGCGTTGAGGTCTGAAGGCTCTTCGACGACGGTCGAAGGTGAGGTGTGATTATCATCTTGGATCCGAGAAGTGTCGAGAACTTGGTCTATGACGGGTGTGAGGTCGCCGTCTTTGATGATGTGTTCGACATATTGAACACTGCCATGGCCTTCGTTGTATATCTGAAGGTTTGTGGTAGTAGTTTGTTTACTTTGTTCGTCTGCTATCGACGTCACTGAGAGAAATTGCTTCGTAGCTTGTTCTATGAGAGGCAGATGCGTGCAGCCATCGTCATCGCATTGTATCCCATCCTGGAGTGGCGAAGTCTTCGATGAAAGGCCGGATGTTGATATTGAAGGGCTTCCATTCGCTTCAAAGATCGTTTGAGGCTCTGACTCCTCCGTACTCGCCGCGGGCTCCTCAGCTAAAGTCATGGTGAGTCCGCTGATCTCGTTCTTCTTACCCTTCTTGACTTTTCCAAGCTTGGCACGATACTCTTTCTTATTTCTCATGACCAGCGGCTTCGCGACCAGCTTGGCGAGAACATCCATATTCTTCGCACCTTCAATATTGTGCTGCTTGCTTTCTACAGCCACAATGTGCTTAGAGTACGGTGGTGCAGCAAGCGCTCTTCCAAGGTAATTCTGCCCTGACCCAAAGTCCACAAGATGGGTAATGGGTTTCTTGTCTGACGCTGCTATCTCAGTAGTTAGTCTGTCCACGTAGCGAGCAAAGTTGTCGACCTCGTGCACTTTCTTGACTTTCATGCCCATGGCAATATGGCGTGGTATGGCTGCCTTCTGTGGCTTGAGGCCAGAATTGCGTGGGGGAAACTCTCGGGCTAGTAGATGCTTTCGCACATCTTTGATGTACTGCAGTAGCTCTTCTGGTGGAGGCGGTCCTTCTCGCCAGTCTGACTTTTTGGTAATGTCTTCTACATCAAATTGACTAAGATCTTCTCTCATCAACAGGTCTAGGATGTCCATGATGTCCCGGGTCTTGAACCATTCCCGCCATGATTGAGGCAAGATGGCCGAGTATAGATCTGGCGACCTGGTGTAGAAGTCGAGAATGTGGACACCGCCACACAATGTTTGGAGCAGCCATGAGGAGGTTGCAAATTCCAAGAGGGACTCGACATACTCGTCGGCATTAGAAAACTCGGTAGGAAGGGGCAGAGCGGTTTCGGGCCCCATTGTGCACGGCGGATCACCCGTATCCTCTCACACGAATAGCCGGCTTACTTGGATTCAGTCCTCTGGGTGTGTATCGCTTCATGAGGAAAGTGCGGTTGAGCTGTGGACTTGCTGTGATTTTTTTGGGGAAGGTGTGGGTCCGTGCATAAGCGGCTCTTGCAAGCTGGGGTATCCGCGGCATGGATGGCTTCTCGAACACGCTCAAACATCGTGACCCGGGCTTTCACACGCCCATCTTGCTTCACCGGCATCGAGTTGAGGCTTGGTTCGTGTCGTCTCACCCAAGATGATGTCTTCACAGGGTGATGAGGATCCTTTCCTGCAGGTCCAAGCGTAAGACGCCTCTGTCGGCACCCCAGGCAGCGTCATTGACACATGTTCCAGAGATGTCCTGTCTGCCCTCAACACTTCACGGCCCCTGTTCAAATCGTACCTGCGTATCCGGTCGTCCGCATCTTCCGCAAACAGCCCGGAGCTTCGAGAAGCCCGCAGCGAGCTCGAGCAGACGCTGCAAGAGCTGAGCCAAGACCTCGAAGACCTGGTCGAGAGCGTCAAGGCCGTCGAACATGACCCCTACCGCTTCGGACTCGAGATTGACGAGGTCGAGCGACGAAGAAGACTGGTCAAGGACGTCGGAGATGAAGTCGAAAACATGCGCGAAGAGCTGCAACAGACCGTCGACAATGCGCGCAACAAGGGAAAGGCCGCCGCCAACGGAGATGTCCTACCTGACCCAGATTCGTTCGAAGAAGAGGACAACTACGCAGCTTTTGAGCAGGAGCGACAACTCGAGATGATGCATGAGCAGGACGAAACCCTCGACGGCGTCTTCCGCACCGTGGGCAATCTCCGCCAGCAAGCCGACGATATGGGCCGGGAGCTCGAAGAGCAAGGCGAAATGCTTACTGATGTCGACAATGTTGCGGACAGAGTCGGTGGTAAACTCCAGACGGGCATCAAGAAGGTTGGTTGGGTCATCAAGAAGAACGAAGGTATAGCTAAACATGACATGCGCAAGCGACACTGCTGACTGCTCGCTTGTAGATCGCTGGTCCAGCTGCTGCATTGGACTCCTCATCTTCGTCTTGATACTGCTTCTCGTCCTGCTCCTGATACTCTGAAGAGCTAGCACCAGAAAGAATCACTACTAAACCCACGCGGCCTTTACCAGGGACGCCCGGGAACAGATAATCCGACGCTACATACCCAGCCGAGATCGAGATCTACCCCATAGGGGATTTACCCTCTGCTTTGCGGTAGTAATTGCTGTGATCGCATACTACGATCATGATACAGGAACCAATGTGTTCAATCTTGGATCTAACCCGGATAAACGTGGACAAAGACACCATGCAAACTCTCCCCTATATCTTCATTGGTATAGATATGACGAAAGCATTGGTCAGTGGTTGCACGGTGTCTTGGCTGGCATTGTCGGAACCATTGGTCGTCCGGGAAAATATGCGGCTCTGGGACAATGCCGGTATGCCCCTGGCAACCTCGCATTGAAAGGTTGCACGTGTCGCGAGCCCACCACCTCGCCGCCCCACGATGCCCCAATCTCTCTCCATCACATACTGATTGCGCACCACGAAGCTGGTATCAATGCGACAGCGGTGTTTATCAGTTCAGTCCAGGTAATGACGCAGTCGTGCCATGTTTATTGCACCTCGATAGACAGTTATCAATATGCTTCTCGCCAAAGAATCTCCCAACCAACAGCATTCCTCACTGCTCTCCCTCGCACAAAATTCTTCGCTTCCCCAATTTGCTGTATAATTGCTCCGTCAACTTGCTGGAATGTATTTTACACTTCCCGGGCCGTCCATCATCTGAGCGGCTGGTCCCGCTGCTTCTGAGACACAGCTGGTCTTGGGATTTGTTCAGGCAAAAAACTTGGTCTCCACCACTACCTTCGCTACAGGCAACACAGGTTTACTCGTCACGCCTGTGCTGCTCTCCTTTCTTCTACAGCTGTCGCTCGCGGCTCGACATTCTTTTGCACTTTCATTATGTTTTGGCGATGATCACGTCGTTCGCACTCGTTTATATCACTCCGAAGCCGTCACTTCCTACCGCAGCCTTGCTTGCCCGGTACCAGGAGACCAAGATTTGGAAGTGGCTGGATGGCTGGGTCGGACAGCAGCGGTAGCGGAGCTGATCAGCCGCCCAGCAAATTCGATGTCAAGACGATCGCCATCAACATCAGCATCAAGATCCCGCGTCGAAAATTCACCTTAATCACCATCACACTTCTCCTGAACATTCTTCTCTGGAGCTCCATCATTTGCCTTGTTATCTCTATCTACCAGGTCGCAACTGACCCCAAAGACACAACCAACATTGCGCCGGTGGTGTTAACTTCCACCTCCGTAAGTACACTTGGCACATCCATATCATAGCATTGACCTTATCACTATAGGCCCTTGTCACGATAGCATACACCTTCTTCCATACCATAATTTCACTCAAGCAGCGGATATGGACGCATCAACGGCGCCATCCATCTGCTATCAAGAAGACGGACTATGTCGCCATCCGCATGGTAATTTCCTTATGTGTACTCTGGCTGTTGACGTCCGGTTGGAACATGATCATTGTCGCTCGCAGGCCAATGTGTCTACCGGAGGCACCAGGACTTCAAAAATGGGAATTTGGGACGACATGTCAGATGAGCCGTATGGGCATGGCGTTTGCTATGATCGCGCTGTCAGTCTTATCCATTCAAACACAAGAGACAGAATTAATTGAGTCTAGCATTGCGTCATGTACGTTATTTGGTGTCCTTGGTGCTGTTAGGCGTCCTTTCGAAGCACACCTATTCAAGCACGGATATCAACCGCCGATCGATCTTTATGCTACGCCATCTGTTTCCCGGAATGCATCCCCAGTACGGCCTGTATCCTATGCCTCGGAGAAACGTCCTCGTGGGCGACGCAGGTCTGCTTCCACACGGAGGAGCAGCCCGTCCAACTTCTCGAATACGGACGTTGACACGTTGGATCTGAATCGTAGTCGACCACCATCAACTATTCACGCTCCTGCTCCAGTCCGGTCGATAGGCTTAGGCATTTTCACCTCGAATTTTACCCCTCCTCCAATTCCATCAGCATATGCCGCTCCGCCGCGGACTTCATCGCTTGAGACACTACCGCCTGTGTTTCAGCCTTCCATTTCTCACCAATCTCTGCCGCGGCAGTCGCGCATGTCGGGGCTCGTAGCAACATCCGGATTCGTGCCTTTGTCGATACCCGCGCAGTATTCAGCCTCTGCATGGCGAGCAGTCCATCCTACGAGTTCTCCCCCAATACATCCTGCCTCACGCTCCAGCCCACATCTTCCTAGTGTAGGATTCCAATACCGGAATCGCTACTCGCGCTCATCGGTATCTCTCACACGTCCTCACCGTCTCAGCTCTGCAACACCAGCGCACAGCGTGGCTTGGAGTTCAAGAAGCGGGTCAACCGGGCCTGAAGGTCGAGATAGCCCAATGTCTGGAGACGATCAAGCAGCTTCTGCCTATGAAATCGCCAATGCCATTTTAAGCGGTACACCGATACCCGGCACCACGATACCCAAGAGCCGTCAAGCGGGCCATGCACGAACGATTAGTGCGCCAGACGCCACATCCGGTGCTCAAGACCCAGGGGCTCTAGACCGCATGGCCATGGGCTGGAAACCGCAACTCGCAAGCCATCAAAGCCAAACCCAAAACGAACCCCAGCATCATAATCAAGAACCCCAACAAGCCTCTCCAGACATACAGTCCGTGCCTATCAAGCTCGTCAAGCTATTCCAAAGCTCGTCCGCCGACTTCCTCAGCCGCTTTAGCCCGGACACAAGTCCGGACGACGACATCAAGCGGCCGCACGAAGAACTCGAGCGAGAACTCGACGCACGGCAAGCAAGTGCCGGTGCAGTGCCGTTTCGACGATCTCGCTCGGCGGATCCTAGTCAGATGAGGCATGCTAGTAGCGGAAGTGCGGCAACGAACCCCGCTGAAGCGGCAGCGAGTATGCTGCGGCAGATGCCGATGGATTTGAGGATGCAGAAGGGGAGGGTCGTGTCGAGTGGTGGGGAGGAAGCAAGGGGCAGTGTGATGAGGACGTTTGAAGAGGTGAAGAATAAGCCGCTGCCGAAGATTGCGGTGTTGTAATACCCCTTTGAGAAAAGCGAATCCTGTGATATGGGAATTTTTGTGTTGTTTTATCGAGCTGTGAGACGGTGGATGCTCATCGTGGACGGTACGCTTTAGCAAGCATGTTTCCTTTTTTTGTAAGGCAGATTATATCTGGTAGTGCACTCGGTGGAAGAGAGCATTGCTCAGTGGGAAAAGGGTTTGTACAACTAGGTTAGTGTATCAATACATCAGAATCTTCCACACTAAACTTAACCCATAACGCTGACTTGAGAGCATACTTTCGAATGGGGGAGCAAAAGAAAGTCACTGGCAATCTAGGTTTGTCTCGTCCTCGGGAGGTTTGACAGGGAAATAGGATCTTCCATTATCTCCTATCTACCATACTTTCGCAGTCGAAAGTATTTTCTGACTCTTCAAGAGCTTAGCTACCTAGTAGTATCCCATCATCCCTCACCACCGTATCCTCTCTAGAGCCTGCCACTGGTAAAATTATCAATCGGCGCATCAGCCTTGACACTCTCCCAAATCTCCTGAATACTCTTCGCCGCGCTCTCACTCAACTTCCCTTTCTTCAGCCCCTGCGCAGTCTGCTCAATCTGCTTCAAACTGCTCGCGCCAAAAATAACGCCGTCCTCGTCCTCCTCAAGAATAGAGTGATACGCAACCCACCTGTACGCCAGCTCCGCTTTACTAATCCCTTCCTTCTCAGCGACCTCGGTCCACTTGACGAGGGCAGCACGCAGCGTCGGCTTGTCGTATAACTTGGAGTACATGCCGCCGATAACAGAGTCGTTGAAGCGGCCTGCACCTGCGTCGAGGTCGGCGGCTGTCTTGGTGAGAAAACCGCCTGCTAAGGGGGAGTAAGCGTAGAAGGAGATGCCGAGCTTGCGCAGGGTAGGGAAGAGTTGGGTTTCGAGGTGGCGGGCTACGGGGTTGTAGTTTCCCTGGTAGACGGTGGGGAGCGGGTAGCCGTTTGCTTTGGCGATGTCGTAGACTTGCTGGACTTGGTCGGCGGAGAAGTTGCTCAGGCCGAAGCGCCTGAAGATGCCCTTTTTGTAGACTTCGTTGATGCCTGCGAGAGTCTCTTCAAAGGGGGTGGATGTATCAGGTGCATGGATGTAGAGGATGTCGAACTGCTTGATGCCGACGCGTTCAAGGGAGTCCTGCGCGTCGCGGATCACAGTGTCTTTGCCTGCATGGCCGGGAAGGAAGCCGCCGACGAGCTTGGTGTCGATGGTGAAGCTTGCGCGCTTTTCGAGCCCGCCGATGGCAACCTCAGAGCCAGGGTAGAGACGGGCGGTGTCAATGTTTGTCACGCCATTGGCGAGGAGGACATCTGCTACCTGTGCGCGTTCCTCTGCTGTATTGAAGCGGTTGCTGTCAGAGAGCGGGGCGCCACCGAAGATCGTCTTCACCATTGTGATGGCAGTGTTGTTAGGGTAGTAGTAGGCTGGGTGTATGGAAGGATGTTGTTGGCAACCAAAGTGGAAGTGGTGATTGTGCTTGCAGAAGGCGCAATTGATGAAGGTCTCAATGCTCAGTGGAATTGAGCCGCACTGTGATGCTCTTCAACAGCGTTCCATACCACGCTTTATATATTGACCCCAGAGAGGCCGTCCGTTCGCGTGCACCGCGTCGTACGTGACGCCATACACTCATGAACCAATAGCCCCATTACAAATCCACCCAGGGTTCCCTGGTCCCTTAGCTCAGCGATTTTGCAAGGGAACGACGGCTGTGGTAAGTCGAAGCTGTAGACTAGCCCCACTATCCCGCAAGTACCCCTCCCGGGAATTGTTGCACACTGATGGTACCACTTATCCACTTATCGTGCCCTCTGGGCGGAGATAGTCTTAACGCCACCCATTGCGCAACCCAGCCACACGAATCCAACAAATCAAACAATGTTCCTGGAAGAGGTTTACAAAAGTACGGTGATCGCGATTCATAATACACTGCCTTATGTGGTTGGCGTAAAAAATATGATTGGCCGTAGCAGGGCTGCTTAGTAGTAGTCAGGGAGTGTGCAAAAACGCTAGATGACCATCTTACACATCCTCGCGTCACTTTCTGGTATGGTGTCTTGTGTCTAAAGCTTAGCTCACACGCAAAACGCCTGACAACGTGTTCGTATTGAGCTTCGGCACACAATCTGCTCCAATGGCAAGAAATTTTACACCGACCGTGTCAGTTTCAGAGGAGCAGCTGGATTATTAATCCTTCGACCGTGTTCGTCCACCGCCATCTCATCCGCAATAAACTGTCCGAGGGTGATCAGAAAATCACCATGCTCAGAGAATATGATCAGACCATCGTTGAGACAATCTGATTGGCTTCACGTTTTCATGCATTCGACATGGTTGTGAGGTAATGTGCCGAGCAAGCTTACCTGTCTCCACTTGAAAAAGACTTAATTCAGAGAAGCTTTTTGGCATCGTGGTGGTGATTTTACTCGATATACATATTCGCACATGAATAGATTGTATGATGACTTGATAAACACACAATGCCATACATTACCCTGAACCATCTTCATGACCCAATGTTTTATAAACCCTTAGCTCGACAAATAGTACACTTGCTCCTCCAAGCCTGTCTTCTATGCTTGCACATTGTGTCCATACAGATCTGGCATTCGAGAAAAACCTTCATATGCATGCATACCCTCGCAAAAATAAGTAGCTGAACAAGCCACAGCTACCGCATACGTTTGGCGCGACTGCCAGTCCTACTGTGAGTGGCCTGTTACTAGATTCGTAGGCGCCAGATAGAGCCGAGTGATTGATTCTAGATGGTATTAATGTTCGATAAGAATCATCAAAGACAATTGTCTGACAGGAGTCGCGGTGGATAGGTTCGGCTGTCATTTGTGTGTTTCTCGTGGCGCTCTGGCGCACGAGGCGGTTAGCGTCAGCTTCGTATGGCATTTTGAGCTCTGAGGTCCCAGTAAGCGCGTGTAACGGCTGAGTGTGTATTTCTGTGAATCTCGCAGAAGGGCTTGGGGATGAGTGCATGGGGATTCTGGAATTGTCTCATGAAGTAATGTTGAGTAGCGTTGGAAATGATCTTGAGTACGAATACTGGAGAACATGTGGTATTAGTTGACTTCATTCTGAGTAACGTACACGTATGATATAAGTGAGGTGCTCAACGGTTTGAGCAGGCCTTGCGAATATGTTGGCAGTGAAATGAATCCAGCATAAAGCATTAGGTGGCAAAAGATGTGCCGATAGATCGTGAGGGTAATAAGACATTGCGGTAAAGCAACAAAATGTGCCGTCAGACCTCGTAGAGTAGGTCAAAGCCGAGATGACGGGTGAATATAAGGGCCGGCGATTTTGAAGAGACATCCGTAGGTGACGAAACGGCTAGTACTTCTTCGCCTCCATGCCCTCAGGAGGCTCTGGCACTACGGTCTTATTGCCCACATTGCTCCAGTCTGTACTCAGAACCGTACCCCCACTCTCTTGATAGCTCTTCATCATCGCTCGCTGTTGATCGGGAGACGCATCCTTATACAGTTTCTTGAAGAAATGCGAGGTCTCGTCGCCCTCGAGCTCGTCCTTATCGTCTATTTCGTCCAATGCTAATTTATCCCAGTTTTTGGCACCCGACTTCGATGATGTCGGATACACTGGAGCTGATTCCTGATTGGTTTTACCTGTGAGAATATGGGAGGGGATCGAAGATTTGTTCTCGTCCTCAGTCTTGATCTCGCGATCACCCTCGAGATTGTGCCATTTCACACCTGGCTTTTCCTTCCGCAGTGTGACCTCTACCTTATTCGGTGTAATTCGGTACTTCGATTGTGCAGGGTCAATGGACGCGTAGAGTGGATCAAGTAGGTAGCTGTAGTCTGACGTTGAGTCGCTGATGGGGAAGGATATCGAGATAGTGTCTTTCTCAATCTCGACGGTCGCTGAATCCTTAGGTACGCCCTTCGCGAGAACATTGATCGTGACATTCTCATTATTCTGGTACCAGTCGATCTTGATCTTGTTCGCAGGGGTTGGCACGACAGGCTTGGGAGTAGTGGCTGGCGTTTCCGCCTTCGTCGGCGTATCGTTCTCGGTCGTAGTTGCTTTGGGAGGCGCCGATGCGCTAGGGACTTCGACGTCGGGCACGTTCTTGACTGTGACCTTCCGCTTCTCATCGTCTTCTGGGATGTCCTTGAGCTTCGCTGCAAGCTTGACGTTCCAAATAGGGAGCATTTTGTCCTTCGAGTCCAGTTCCTTGACTATTCCAAAGAGGTATTCGGCATCGCCATACCTCTCGAGAAAGAAGAGGGCGAGGGCGCGTCGAAACTGGGCATCTTTGATCAGCTCGCGTACACCGCGTTTGTGTGCCAGGACGACAGCGATTTCGGCATCAGCGAGGGCCTCGGTGTACTTGGAGGAGCGTTGGTAAGCTGTAGACCGATTGATATAGTACTTGACGGCAGTCGAATTGACCGAGAGGGCGTTGGTAAAGTGCTGGATAGCTTCGTCGTAGTTGCTCGCGCTGATCGCAGCTTCGCCCTTGCGAGCGTGGTCCATGGCGGGGTAAGTGACACTGAACTGGAGAAAGTTATGGAAACAGAAGGCTTTATATGAGTAGATTTGGTCTGCTGAGGGGCTTGGAAAATGCAGATTCGCTCACAGGCTGCAGCGTTTGGGTGTGGTTGAAGAACTCGCAACAGCAACCGTGGGTGCGTGGGAATCTTTAGTGAAGGGCGCTGCCTTCTGAAATCTGGGGTCCAGCCACGCTAACCACAAATGGCTAACACCAACACCGAGCTGGCCGCAGGTGACAGCGCCGAGGATGATTCAGTGAGTGCTGGGAATTGCTTTCTAGGAAATTGATGAAATGAGTCAATGGATGTTCACCAGAAACGATAGGAACGCAAAGGAAGTAAAGTTATTCCGATCATTAGATGTATTACTACAAACACGCAAAGAAAGTTGAGCTGCGCCTGCAATGACGGATGAGATACAAAAAGACCTGTTAGGTATATGCTAGAATCAGAAGAGGCCATGTATGAACTCCAGCTCTCTGAACCAAATAAAGAAAACGCGTTCCACATCTAATTCTACGGATGTTCGCAGCTCGCTCTAGGCTCATCGGCAGCCCTAAAATAGAAGCACAGCGCCAAAGAGAACACTCGCAGCGATCATACCCATGAAGCGCATGGGGACTTCAAGACCAGCAGCAGCACCCTGGCCATTGCCGTTGCCGCTGGATTCACCGTTGGGAGTGCGGGTGGGGTTTCCAGATCCTGCAGTAGCAGTGGACTCACTGGGCTCACCAGCGAAGTGCGAGCTATCGTCAGTAAGACCAGGACCAGTACCAGCGCCCTCGTCCATGTATTTCACAGCGCCGGTAGGTATAGCGGGCAGACCGGTGCCCTCGACTTCCCACTCGTCAGACTCAGCAGGGCACTCAGAAGCAGAGCCGCTCTGCTTGTACCCGCCGTCACCCCTGGGGTTATCAGTTTCCTCGTACGCAGCCTTGAGGCGGTCGAAGTCCGCGTTGGGTGTAATTTCGCCGTCATCGCCGACTTCGACAATGCCGTAGCCGTTGGGCTCTACAGTGTACTCGTAGACGAGACCACCAGAGTAGACGCTAGTCATGTTGGTCGAGTACAAAGAGGCAATCTCACCCCATTCACGCGTGTTTGTGATGCAGCCAAACTCGGAAAGGAAGATTGGCTTGCTGTAATCCTCGTATGTCCTGACCTTTGCGTCCCAGCCGGATTCGGTAAATGAGGAGGGGTCGCACCACGAGTAGTCGTTGAAGGCGAAGAAATCGGAGCGCTCGTCGTCTGTGCCGCAGTTGAAGTATAGAGCCTGCTGCTCGATGTTCTCCGCGACGTCGGCGGCGGAGTATCCGACCGGAATGGCACGTGCGTGTCTGTTGGAGATGTACTGCTTCATGTCGCGGGTGACGGCCTTGATATACGGGGCGGCATTGGTGTTGTTCCTCTCGTTGATGACCTCATTACCGGAAAAGAAGAGGAGCAAATTGTTGTAGTCTGCGAAAGCGTCGATGGTAGCGAATACAGATTGCAGATAGACGTCGTTATATGAGCGGTGGAGGGTCTGGGCGTTCTCACGGTTGAGTGAGAAGTTCGGCGTGTTGGCATCTAGGGCCAGGTAAATCCCAGCGTCATCAAGCATCTTCATGCCCTCATCGTGGTTTTTCGAGTTATCGATGGTGTATACACGGATCGTGTTGATACCGAGCGACTTGAAGTTTTCGACATCGCGCCTCAAACCCTCGAGGTCAAGCAGAGGATCTTGTGCATCTGAGGCACCACCTGAAAAGGTATTAGTCGACCCATTACACCTATCCGAGCAGCATGCGCCAACGAACCTGGCTGATAAGCAACACCTCGGACGTAGAATCTC
This sequence comes from Phoma sp. ATCC 74077, assembly GCA_033682645.1. NCBI lineage: Eukaryota > Fungi > Ascomycota > Dothideomycetes > Pleosporales > Didymellaceae > Phoma > Phoma sp. ATCC 74077. The sequence continues at coordinate 972,555 of JAWDJC010000018.1, forward strand.
TCATTGCCTGCGAAAAAGGCATTGCCCCTTACGGAGACTGTTGGCAAATTTCCCTTCGACTGACGAGGGACAACACTAGCAAATCCTGGCGCAATGCTTGCCACCAAGGCGATACCGGTAGACAACTTCATAGCTGCTAATTTTGGAGAAGAAGAAGAATTAAAAGGGGTACTAGAAGAGGGCAAAAATCGTATGTCTAACGAGTGACGATTGGTAAGTAGAGAAGAAAGCTCTCACGACGGCTCAAACAGAAAGCATTGAAGACAAAGACTGGAAACAGGAAACCGGGTGGGAAAGTATTTGAAGCAGGGAGGCACCAAATTTCTTGGTATCCCCCGAATCCTAGATGTGGAACTGCCAACCCTCATGGTCTGTCTGGCGCCGCTGTTCGCCAAGTCGAGGAGTGTTGGCGCTGCGCGCGGAATCGCGGAGCCCAGGAGCCAAGTACCCGGTTGTGAATTTGGAGAGGCGCGCCCAGGCTTGGTTCAGGGGCACCCGTCCAATAATTGGCCGGAGTCCTTCGTAATGACAGTCTTGACGGCAATTTGATTGCGCGTTCATTCTTTCCCGCGGCGGGACACAGCCTCGTTGAGTGGATCTTAAGAAATCAAGAAGTTTGAACAAGAGGACAATTTGCTGACGGCGGAGGCGGCGAGAGCATTTGAAACCAGGAAGCGCTTGGTGCGAAAGGGAGAAAATGAAACTGAGCTTGGGATCCGACGCCGAGACATTGCGACCAGCGTTGATGACGATATCGATATAGCAAGATAATAACATGGACACGGGTACGACGACGTGCAGGAGGCTACTTTCTTATCTTGCGACTGTCTTGGTGGTATTCGCCGCTGGAGCGTGGTTGACGCGTCGATCGCGTCTTGGATGCATTGGTAGGGACATACAGCACTGCATCGTTGTATGACCATCAATCGTGTGCATTGCGATGGTATTGTTGGTAAAGTCACAGAGTCGCAAGATGATGTTGGAGGGTTAGAGGGGAGAGGCGGCTGTTGTCGAGCTCCAAAACGGTGGAGATCGCGCAATACCCCTAGTCGCCCGAGTGGCTTCAGACATGCAGCAACACCTACGTGAATATACGGAGTATAAAAATCGGCAGTACTTGAATGAGATCGCTGCGTGTGGCATATGAAAGGAACTTGTCGAAGTTGCCTACCTGAGCGTGTGCAGCATGGATCGTGACACGCGTTTAGCTTAGCTAAATTGCTAGGCATGCAGTCTTCAACCCAGAGGTTTGCCACAACTTCGTCAAACGCTATGCTGCAAGTGTGCTTTGATGTATCGCTCCCTATTTTTCTGGCAACATATGCACAAGTCCAAGTCGGGGTATGACATGGTTAGGTCGCTAGTAAGTGGAGTAACCGTTTAATAAGATATAGTCCCAACGCGAACACTCTGTCATTGACTTTTACTTGCACTCCACTATTGCTCACAGCTCTTGCTGCCAGTTCGGGGGTACATATATTCATTCCTGACTCCATATTTTGTGCTTGCTCGTACGGCGATACTTGCACGGGCGCACTGCGATTGAAAGCGGCCAATTAGACGATCACGCTAATCTGACTTCTTTCGCGAGTTCATCGTGCGCCGAGCCTCGCATCTTTAACAGCACCTACGCTAACCTCCACATTCTTTGACTGCGTTGTCACAATATCTTAGTGAGGTTCAATTACTTCATACTCATCGCCTTTGGAATTTGAACCTTTTACGGCGAGAGATGCTGTAGCTACAACGAAGACACGTAGACCTTCGTACAGTTTGAAAGCACTGTTATGAAGCCCGCTTTGTAGTGAACAGCTTAGCTTTACCTATCTTAAGTACAAAGTGTTATCACCCCTCAATATCTCGAATCTCTAACTCCTGAACGCGTAGCGTAAAGTCCATCGCAAGCATTGTAACCAGCCGTACAGCAGCCATGAACGGTAGGTTGATATAGTACAGATCTTGTTCTCTTTTCTCTCACTTACAACTACGTGTTAAAGCTTCCAGCGAGAGGCCATCAGACCGAGAGCGCAGCCACGGGAGCAAGCGCACAAGGACTCGAGGGTCAGCAAATCGCGTGCACAATCAGCCGTCGATGGCAGGTCATCAACAACAACAACAACAAAACGCAGATATCCCGTCACTGCCACCTCCAACTACTCAGGCCATGGAACCTATAGCTATGTCCTTTGAGGCAAGAATCGGATTAGCATTGAAAGGCTCTAATTGGCAAGAGCTTCAAAGCAACAGCAGCACAGGTGCATTCGCTGCTGAGGACGAAGCAGCACAAGAAACGATTGACTTCGAGGTTGCAGAAGGCGAAAATGAGGTACTGAAGGAGCTAACAGCCAAACAAAAGAAAAAAATGGACCGTTTCGGGCAGACAATAGCACGAGACGCCGGTGATGTCCTGCAAGTTATTGAAGTAGATGCCCTCATCCCAATCCCTGAGAATGTAACATGGGACAAAGACCCGGAGCTTCTATGCTCCTACAATTGGCAGGCTTCCACCGATGGGACAAACACAATCTTTGGTGAGTCTAGTGTTCTCAAATTCTTCGAACGAGCTCTGAACGAACACTGTATAGTACCTGGGGAGCCCGCCAAATGGCATCCACCCGCATTGCCTCACACTCTGGAGCGCGACAGCGGCTTCCAATACGCTGACTATAACTATGCGCGTCAGCCTCGAGATCCTTACTCGCCAATGTTTCACGCTCTCAGCGCCATGAATCCGAACTACCAATTCAACGATGTCGACGTATTAGCAGATCGAAACAATTTGCGAGTACTTCTCGAGTTTGTACAGGGAAAGGCCAATGGACCATTCCGCTTAGACCTCTACCTAGTTTTCAACACGCTCATCATCGTTCGTAAAGAGTCAAGGTGGTGGAAACTCTCAGACGGCGCAAGCTACGGATGCAACTTCGAAAAGTTCTTCACTCGACCTGCCGAAGGTATGGAGGATGCAACAAGTCACTACCGTGCAATCAAATATCCCATGGGCCCTCTCAAAGTTGTCTGCCGTTTCGAAGCGGATGCCTACGATGATGGACTTGTATCTGATGAACTCACGCAATCTGAGGCAAGTGCTGTCAGCGGTGGACTTGCCGAGAGGCCGAGATTTGATCTTAGATCGCCTATCAGAGTTCTGCAAAAGGGTCACATTGTCCCGATGTCTCAGATGGTGGAGCTGAAGACGCAAAAGTACGATCCAGAGAGATTCCGAGCGGTCGCATGTCAGGATCAGCTTTGGTTTGGCCGCACTTCACTACTTTTCACTGGACCATATGAGCATAATACCGGTGTGATCAGACGCGTGAAGCAAGCAGACGCCACGGAAAGGGTCCGGAATTGGGAGACGAACAATCAAGAGAATCTACGCAAGCTTGTGACCTTGTTGACTCAGTTGAGAGGCGTGTTGAAGCGAGAACGACGCCCGAATCGCGCGGTAGTTCTTGTGCGCGATGATAAGGCCGGGCCGCTTTCAGTGCGCTCAATGGAGGGGATGAATCATGCTGTGGGCAGAGAATTCTTCATGAGGCATTGGAAACCAGTCCATACGCAGTCTGGTCGACAACGTGGTGAGTACCGTGGCCACAGAGGTGATAGAGGTGCTCTCAGTTCTCCTCGTGGCCGTGGCCAGTTGCATGGCAACCAGACGAATAACGCTCAGTCGTATGGCGGGCAGTCACATGCACCTCGCGGACGTGGTTACACCGGGCGAGGAAGAGGTTCAGATCGTGGACGTGGCGGTTCTCAAAATTGAGCAAAATCTAACAGGATGTGAGTCGGGTCATCTTCGAGAAGGTTTTATCACATCAGTCTAAACGAGGCTGCAAGATGAATATGGCATGTTATGAGGCACTCCACGATAAGCAACTGTATAGTTCCCTATGAGAGTGGAGACCTGATGATCGCGATGTGGTTATCAAGGTCGCTACATTCCAGGGAAGGCACGATGAACCCTCAACATGGAGCATTCAGGCAGTCCTTGCCACGCTTCCGCATTACGCCTTCTAAATATCAACGCCCAGCCACGACTTATCTCGATGCGTCGCGTCATTCGAGAGATTCCTGCCTCCGACATTGCAACTGGCTCCAAGTTCTGTTCCCTCCGTCCAACCTTCGCCTCGTTGTTGCGTAAGCGGTTCAGTTTAACGAATGATTGCCTCAGACTCAATTGTATCAGCCAATCCATTATCAGCGTCGATATGCTGCCCAATAATCTATACAGCAGGTACCGCATGCACACAAATGATATCCAGTAAGACTTTTGGCCAGCTTGCAATGACCCTTTACTCACATGGGCTATAGGGAAATTGCTTTCTGGCTTAAAGCTGCCGCCGATAAGCTCGGCTTCTGGACTGTGCCGGTAACGGAGAGCACCGCGCTTGGAGAACCAGGACGATCTAGTCCAGGCCCGGATCAACAATCAGCGAAAGATATATCGACCTTCACGGTTTCTGTGGAAGATCTCCCATTACTGGCTGAATTCATCGCAGGTCAGGGAGATGCTGCCCCTAAAGTCCCTGCCAGATTTTATGTCGTTCTCCAACGTGCGATGGCGTACCGCGAACATTACTCGCGTACCTCAATGCCTTACCCTCCCGTGGGAAGCGAAGCCAAGCAACGATCCGAATACAAGCACAGACTCTTGCATGTAGTATTGGAGAAGATCTGGGAGCTTCTTGTAATGCTATATATACGTGGTGTGGCTCACCAGGGTGATTCGCCTAGCGCGCCCCATGAAATGCAACTCTCGTTCGCCAGAGAGGAAGCATATGAGACCGAGCTACCAGACCTCGTCGAGGATGACTTCTTCGCTTTTCATCAATGCTTGGTAGATCTAAGCGAGCTTCGATCCGAGGTCGCTCGAACCTGGGATGAGTATAAGCTGGGTCTTCTTGATATCGTCACGGCATCCCTAGTGACGGACACGGCTGCCGCTCTTGCTCGGCTGCTGGAAGCTGAGTGCAGAAAGCGATACGTCAAGTATGGAGGCCTTCATGCGATGCTCGACTGGGTTTATAACAACCGTTGCATTGTTCAATCTCAAGACCCATTTCTGAAGGAAGAGCCTGGCGACGATTTTAATATCAACATGTACGATACCGTAGATGAGATATTCCTGCTTTCATTCGGTCTTTTGACCACGCTTGTTGACGTTACGATATCTGAGGGGAAATCGCGACGATATAATGAATACAATACTTATAGCGACCGCTCACGCAAGACTGCTCGCGAAAAGTACTACGAAACCCGACGTATCGTCCTCAGACTGCTTCCTGAACTCAGGTCTCACATTATCGAGTCCCAGTTCTCACCAGTAGAAGACGAATTGACTCGTGGTCTACGCAACATGGTCGAGACCAAGGAAGTCACGCTATCATTGGCATTTGCATTTCAAATATTCCTGGACATCCATAGTCGACTTCGTGATCAATGCAGTGCCGCTTCATTCAAACTCTCTGATGCAACATCTTCTGCGCACAACAACATCATGATAAGTTTACATTTCCATGAGGGTTTAAGTAGCAACCGCTGGTCGAGGAAGGAAGAGCAGCAGATGATTGACTTCTCCAAAAATATTGGCCCCCACGGCGTCAGCGACCCGCCCCAAGTGGTGGGTAAGAATATGAAGTGGACCAACATATCGCCGCATTACTATTATCTACGTCAACATCCGTGGGCATGTGGCTTATGGAAGTTTTATGTTCAAGAACGGTTACGTACGATGAGTATCTCCTTCGTCGATGCCTGGGGTGCCATCATGTCTTGCGTGCATTTGCACAACGCCGTATGCCAGGAGAAGCTCCTTGAGCCCGAATGGTCCGATATCCACCTCCTCGTCGCTACCAGAGGCCCTGAGGTCTTTTTCAATGGTGATGCTCCGCAATACCCCGAAGAGTATCTCCGATGCTTCACTATGGCTCTGCCAGACTTTAGCGCAGACTTTGGTTCTGGCAATACAACTCAATCTGGGACAACTACTACGCCGCCGATAAGCAGCCACCAGGGCTTTAGAGAGATGGCACCTGGTCTGCGGATATACAAGGAGAGGTATTGCTTAGAGATGGGGACACCCTTCACTGAGCTCAGCCCCGAAGATGTGGACAAGATTGCCCGGCAGAGTGGGTGGCAACACAAGATCAAGGAAGGCGAAGGTGCCTTCCTCTCTTCTGTCACTGATTTCGTAAATGGAAAGGGTATGCCCATTACGAAGTTCTTGCGCTTCTTACGACCTGGTATCCAGTCTGAAATACTTGAGCTCTCGTTCGACTATCTCATTCTTCATCGCGTTTGCTGGGATTTACTTCGATCTATCAAAGATAAATGCCATAACCAACTCGTCGACTTGTTCGGACCCGCATACATCGAGGAAGAGAGCCAACTTCCTCGTATTGTAGGGTATATCTTGAAGGCGAGCACCGACAAGGGCAATGTTGCGCTACTAAAGGATGTTGCGACGGTCATGGAGAAGACCTTGAAGAATGGCGTAGGAGATGTTGTTGGGGAGACGATGAAGCAGACCTTTGGTACTCTAGGTGTTTCAGGACGAAGTTGATAGAAAGGAACGTGATTGAACGCATCATTACAGGTGGGCGATCTTTATCCGGCTCAACACACGCTTGGCATGAACGAACATCGTCACATCCTCAAGCATCGCAACACCAGCACCAGAATCACCAAGTAACGATAGCATAAAACTCAAGCAATAGAGTATCCACGACTAGCCAAGTCTTTTAAAGTTCCCAATCCTCCTCATCCCAAACCACCAAGAAACCCCCTTCTCTCTCCCTTCCCACCCAAACATCTATCTCCGCCATCGCAATCACCTCTCCGAAGCCCTCACACATCACACAGAGCGCATAACGCACACCGCAACAAAACCCATATCACAACTCGGTAGTTGCTCCCCCTCCATCACACGCACCGTATTCGTAATGCGGGGTGCATCACCCCCGAAACACACCTGACACTGCGCAGCGCGGTAAAACACACGCACCTCCTGAGATACTCAAATAGCGTGCACACAGCAACCAATTACAGCGAAAGGAATAGGGCAGCGCATTTTGGAAGCGGGAGAGATGGGAGGCTTGGGAGGCATGTAAGGTTTTCGGGACGGGAAGAGGAGCGGGACGGAGGGATGGGATGCTTGCGCGATGGGGAGGGTTATGCTTTGAAAGCAAGTATGCAGGTAAGGTAAGTAAGGAAAGTAGGTTGTTAGACTAATGTTAGGGTCTAGATGCGACGAATGTTCATAACTTCTTCTTCCTTCTCTTTTCTTCGTTGCATATCTGCTTTTACGGGTTCGGTTATTCTGCTCTTCTTTCTTTTCCTTTTTATCATGCCTTGGCAACTACAGACTGATAGACTGTCCAACATGGACGCAAGACAACTCATGGGCGGCCCCGTGCCAAACGACACACAAGCTCCTATGCTCATCGGCGTAACGGGGAGTATCCTCGCCATCGCGGTCCTGCTTCTTTTCGCGCGGCTGTGGTCGCGCATGCGGCCGATAAGTAATTTGGGCATGGAAGACTGGACGGTAGTTGGGGCGACTGTACGTTTTTACTCTTCCCATCTCTGCATCAACCCCAATCGATTTGAGGGTTGAGGTGGAAGTAAACACACATGAGCTGACGAGAATGTTACGCATTTGTATAGATTCTCGCCATGCTAAAATACTGCCTCGTCTGCATCGCATGCGCCTACGGCTTCGGCCGCCACGCCGACTTCGTCACCCAAGCAGACCGCTCGTCCGCGCTGCGCCTCATGTTCGTGTGCCAAATTATCTGGTACTGGAGCATTACGCTCGTCAAGCTATCGGTTGCGTTACTCCTGCTGCGCCTGAAGCCCGGGCGCGCATGGCGGATCTTCCTCTTTTCGACAATGGGCGTCTTGGTGCTGAATGCCGTGGTGCAGACGTTCTTTCAGTTCCTGCAGTGTCGGCCGTTCAGCTCGTATTGGGATCCGTCCGTGTTCTTTCGTAATGGAGGAGTCAAATGTGTGCCGCCGAAGGCGATAATAGGGAATATCATCGCGGGCAGTGCGGTGCATGTTTCTACGGATCTGGTCTTCTCGTTTATACCGATTACTTTTATTCGAAAATTGCATCGGCCTCGCGGGGAGAAAATCTTTCTGGGAGTGTTGATGGGCTTGGGGTTGTTTGCTTCGTCTTTTGCTATCTTGCGCACCGTCGGGTTGCAGGCGTTTTATTCTACGGACGTCTTTCGCACAAGCGTCATGCTGACTACGTGGGCAATGCTGGAGCAGGAGGTTGCGCTCATCGCTGCTACGATACCCACTCTGAAGAGCTTCATGCAGCGCTCTCTTGTGAGGATTGGTCGCTTCTTTTACGATCAGGATACAGAGACACAAGTTCGGGATCGGTTGGTGGAGCTCGGATTTCTAGCGACGGATGATGACGAAATCTCACAGTCGAAAATAGGTACGAGGAGAAAACCGTCGAAGCCAGATATTCAGTTGGCGAGTTTTGGGAGTCCGACGGTTGCTAGGAAATGGAAGGATGAGTTTGGTGATACAATCGATGATGGTAGGGAGGTTGGCGACGTTGGTCTAAGGGCTGTTAGGACGGGTGTCTGAGCACAAGCGACTACATTGTCTGGGTTTTCCTCTCCACCTCGCACCTATCAAGAAAACGTGTGCGCCATGTGCGGGCAGGTCGTGCAAAGTTGAACTTTCACGAGCAAGAGCCTGGTTCAAAAGCCAACAACCACATCCAGCCACGATGGGGTCATCCACCGAGTATGACGATCTCGGGTGATTGGTTGCATGCAACAGCTATAGTTGCTGCAGTACGTCGGCAGTATTGGTCCCCAAGAGAGTCCTTGGACAAGGCAATACGGGAATGGGACACGAGAAGCCTGCAGTTGCATTTGGGAATGGGAAGGTGTGTTGAAGGCGAACTGAAGGAGCGGAGATTGAGTGTTTATGAAGGTATGCGAAAACAAAGCGGAATTACACAAACATTGTAAAGGATATGGAAACATGGTGGTCAAGAAGAACTGGTAGGCCGTAAGATTGATATCATATCGCAGAAACGCTGTCAAGTCTATGATGCCTCGTGAAGTCGTATGCCCATGACAGCTGATTCTTCATGCTGCTCGTCTTTCACCATTCAGTGATGGTCGAGAAAGGGTAGCTCTAGGAAAGATGTCGTAGCATTGCGGGGTTTGGGGAAGGTGAGCGTCCTCGCAGCGCTGGCGAGCTTGGGAGCAACATTGGGCTCGCGGCAGCGCTCAAAGCATCGAGGCTGAGCTGGCTTATGGCGTCAAGGTTCCCCTGAACATCCTCCTCGCTCAGATCAAGCATCAGTCGAAGGTCGTTGGCCTTCAACTGCTCGCCGAGGCCGATCATAAGCTGCTCCTTGTTCGTGCTGTTCGGAACATCGTAGTAGCTCCATCGATATCCTATATCCTCTAGAGAATGAGGTTCGGCTGGAGTTGTGACCCTTGCGACAACGCGCCTGACGTCCATGCCAAACACGCCAGATATATGTGGCTCGGAACCCAGACCGCCCAAACTTGAGTCTGATCTGCCGCGTAGAGGTTGGGGAACTTTGGCGTCTTTCTCGATGGGCGTCTCGTTGAGGCGGTTCGATGCGCCTGCGTCGCGAAGCTTACCGCGCTTGAAGACTGCATTCTTGAGCTCTGTAAGACCGAGGACGACATACAAGGGCTTGCCCGCCTTGACCTGCTCATATATCCACGCCCGAGCCTCTGGATCGTCGCATACAGCTTGGAACGCCTGCGACGGGTGCTGGCTGGTGCGCTGAATCATCTGCTCCGCCCTGACTGTCAGCAGGTTGGGCTGCCTGTATATCCTCCCAAGATCAAACTTTGCGCCATAATTTGTCATGAAGCGGCCTTCGGTGTCGACGGAGAAGAGGTCCTTGTAGCGAAGCTGAATGTGGTAATCATTGAGGTCATCGATTTCAGCATGTGCTTTGTCTGGGTAGAAGGAGTCTCGTTCGGGATGCAGAGGGTGTGTGAGGAGCTGACCGACTACCAGAACATCGGCGGGGAGAGGTTTCGGGAGCAGGCCATGGAGCACCATCGTGGCCGTTTTTCGTATGTCTGAATACTAGATGGTGAGTAGTTTGTCGAATGGGGCCGCGGTATCTTGGTGCTGTTTGCAGGTCTCAGGGGCGATGGTGGAGTGAAAGTATGGCGACAGCTCCCTCCATGACTGCGAATCAGAAGGCCGCATCTGCCCAGCTGGCAGGCGCTTGGCTAATCTGGCTAGTTTGTGTTACAAGGCTCTCACGTTCATAGTTGGGGCCTCGATATTGGAGGATACATTGCTCGCCGAGACAGATAGAGGAATGTGAGTGTATATTGATATGAGTTCTTGAGGGCTGGAGATGAGGTGCAGTCACGTGCAGGCGCGATTTCCGGAGGAATGAAATTACCCCATTCAGCTCCGAGGCGAGTGCCCGAGTTCACACGAATCCCGAGGCAGGCGACCACGACGGAAAAAGCCCAAACGCCATGGAGCGCACTGCTGATCTATCAAACAGGGCCAGACGTATTGGAAGAGCCCCCGTCCCGCGTGGAGTCCTTGTCCACTGCTCTACGCGTGGAGAGGCAGCCGTAGGACGTTATGTGATGGGTTATGTTCGAGTATTCGTACGTGGAATCGTGGCGCGCAGACTGGATTCGTGTGGGCACAAACGCCCTCACGCAGAGATTCTCGGGGCCTCCCTTCGCGGCGGAGCTTTCCCTTCAGGCAGCTGATAGTTATATTATGCAGGGTCCACGAGTTGCATGATGCTTGAGGGTTGTGCAAGAGAGCAACAGGTACGATGACCAAACTATAGCCATAAAGCGAAAGAGCTGAGTAACGTTGGCTTATTTGTCTTGTGCTAAGGCCTACCGCCGTAGAAGACGGAGTAGCCCAGTTAGTCAACTGTTAGTGAGTCAACTGTTAGTCAGGCTTGAAATCCGTGGACATGGGCATTGGATTGGCCATGTACAATGCCGAGCAGTGTCGTTTGTTTCACAAGAAGTATGAATACGAGGGCAACTGCGACAAAGTATCTTTGTCAAACATACAATTGCTGACAGTGCATGCCACGGAAGAATGGTGGGGTCCGGAGATGGACACCATGTTGAGCATCGGCAAGGCTCCGAAGACTTCGCCAGGGCTCCGAAGAGACAGCGTCGAGCTGCAATCGTGGTGGCAGAAAGAATTTGCTAGACCCTATGATCAATATTCAGGCATGGCGAGATGTGCGCGACTTTTCAGCTCAAAAACAACGCGTGGGGAGGTGCGGGAGCAAAACAAAAGCCTGTGAAAGATCTGAGAGACTTGGAAAAGAGGCCCGAGCTCCTTATCGATACATGGCGGGGCAAGGGTCGCGCTTGAGCTAGCGACCGTCGACACCCACTTCGGTCCACTACTCCCCCCATTCACGGCCTAGCATGGCAGCGGAGATTCCTGCCATCGCCGTAGTAAGCCCACAATTCACCCTAATCGACGAATCAAACTGTGCAACATGACGTTTCGATCATGGCCAGAGACGAGCCACACGTCACTCAACCAATGCCCCTCGCTAACCCCAAGGCCTCTGTCGGGGCTCAATCTTTTTGTCCCCAGGAGTACTTGAACCCCTCCTTGCCCCTCTGATTCAACGCTCAGTCACTTGTTTCATCGTCCCCGAGCTCAATTGCATCTCAATACAGCTCCTTCAATCTTTACCTCTTCAATCTTCTCATACATCACCGTCACAATGGTCCCCATCCCCAAGGCCGACGAGCTCAAGGACCTGTTCAGCCTCAAGGGCAAGGTCGTCATTGTCACTGGTGCCTCCGGCCCTACTGGTATTGGCATTGAGGCAGCTCGCGGTTGCGCTGAGTTCGGCGCTGATCTCGCCATCACCTACAACTCCCGCTCATCAGGAGCCGAGAAGAACGCAAAGGAGCTGAGCGAGAAGTACGGCGTCAAGGTCAAGGCCTACAAGTGTCAGGTCGGCGTCTACTCCCAGTGCGAGGAGCTCGTCCAGAACGTCGTCAAGGACTTCGGCCGGGTCGATGTTTTCATTGCCAACGCTGGGAAGACCGCTGACAACGGCATCCTCGATGCTACCGTCGAGCAGTGGAACGAGGTTATTGAGACCGATTTGACCGGAACCTTCAACTGCGCCCGCGCTGTTGGCCTTCACTTCCGCGAGCAGAAGAGCGGCTCTCTCGTCATCACTGCCTCCATGTCCGGCCACATCGCCAACTTCCCTCAGGAGCAGACCTCGTACAACGTCGCCAAGGCTGGCTGCATCCACTTGGCTAGATCGCTGGCCAACGAGTGGAGGGACTTTGCCCGTGTCAACTCCATCTCCCCTGGTTACATCGATACTGGTCTCTCCGACTTCGTCCCTCAGGACATCCAGAAGCTCTGGCACTCCATGATTCCCATGGGCCGTGATGCAAAGGCCAAGGAGCTCAAGGGTGGTTACGTCTACTTCGCCTCGGATGCGTCGTCTTACTGCACCGTAAGTTGTCTAACAATTAACAAGCAAATGGCTTGGCTAACATCCACAGGGATCCGATCTCCTCATTGACGGTGGTTACTGCGCCCGATAAACGCATCGCCCCCTTGAAGGAAAGGACATAAACGGATGGGAATAACAAGAAAAGTTACGAGTCGTGGCAAGAGCCACGAAATCTTCTCTGTACCTAGTATTCTTATGACCTGAATGAATGCCTCATCGGCCTCACATCACCCTCTATTCCAATCACCAAGCTGCTTTCTGAATTCATCACATCGTCTATAAAAAACAGAGCACGACGCGTTTTCTTAATCTGCACTGAGAGCAGTCCTTCGCACAAACTAATACACATAATGATATGCGATCGAAATACAGTGCTGATGGAGGCCTCAATCGCAACGGGCAGGCAAGAATTCCCTTGGCGCTGACTCGCACTGAGCCCCCGCGTTCCCTGGGCCGCGGCAACTCAGCGGGTCTCCTTCTCCGTCCAACATAACATATCCACCGCAGCCATGTTCTCACATAATCCTACAGATACACAATGGCGACCCCGAAGCCAGACAATAACGCGCCTCTTCCCTCCGTAATGCAGCCCGAAAAGAAGGAAACCTTTGGCAACCTCGGCCCTTGGGCTGAACCCTCCTGGTACAGCTCCCTCGCGTCGCCTTACTACAACGACTCCCACAAGCGATTGCGTAATGCCCTGCGTACTTATATCGATGAGAACGTGAAGCCATACATGCTGGAGTGGGAGGAGAAGGGCGAAGCTCCTGAGGAAGCGCGATTGAAGTGGGCACGAACAGGCTTTGCGTTTGGAGACGTGCCGGAGCCGTATAGACCCAGGGATGTACCTGGCCCAGCTGGCATTCCTGTGGGGGAGATGGACGTGTTCCATCTTCTCATCGCTACGGATGAGGGGAGCAGGTATGTAACAATTGTTACTTTTCTCTGTTTTACCCAGCGACTTACAACAACTAGGATTGAAGGCGGTGTAGGCACTTCACTCGCTGGTGGAAGTGTGATTGGTGTCCCACCAATTGTACATCATGGCACTGAGGAGCAGAAGAAGAAGTGGCTCCCTGGTCTGTTTAACTGGGAAACAAGTTTCTGCTTAGGTATCACCGAGCCGAGTGGTGGCGTACGTATCATTTCTACAATTGAACAGGTCTAGACTAACTCGACTTACAGTCAGATGTCGCAAACATCCAGACAACCGCAAAGAAGTCCGCCGACGGGAAGTTCTACATCGTGAATGGCTACAAGAAATGGATCACCGGTATGCCATGGGCAACACACATGACAACCGCCGTCCGCACAGGCGGCCCAGGCATGCGAGGCATCTCCGTCATCGTGATCCCTGTGAATTCGAAAGGCTTCTCCCACCGTCGCATACCCAACAGCGGCCAAAAAGGCGGCGGCGCAAGCTTCGTCGAGCTCGACGATGTGCAGGTCCCCGTTGAGAACCTTATTGGCAAAGAAAACGAAGGCTTTCGCATAATCATGACGAACTTCAATAAGGAGCGCTTCATCATGTCTATCGGTTGTAACCGTAAAGCCCGAACCTGTCTCTCCGAGTCCTTCGAATACGCCAACAAACGTCACACTTTCGGCAAACCTCTCATCGCAAACCAGATCATTAGCCACAAGTTGGCGACTATTGGGCGATACGTGGAGAGCCATTGGGCGTGGCTAGAGCAGCTTGCCTATCATATCCAACAGTCGCCGTTAGGCTGGCAGGATCCAGAGATCGCAGGCCAGATTGCGCTGAGCAAGGTGCATGGTGGACGAATTCTGGAGATGGCGAACCGTGAGGCGCAGCAGATTTTCGGTGGTGCTGGGTATCAGAAAGGTGGGCCTGGCGCTATTATTGAGCAGATGAGTCGGGACTTGAGGATGATGGTATGTTCCACTGCCTTTGAATACGATAATCGCTAACACCAGAATAGGTTGTTGGTGGTGGAAGTGAAGAAATCATCGCAGACCTAGCTGTGCGACAAGAAACAGCACTTGCGAAGAAGCGAGGCTGGAAGCTGTAAATTAATTCTAGCCACAAAAGCATTCAATGAAGGCCTAAGCTATTCTATATTCACGATAATCACAGTCTTCCCGGTCAGGTTCAACCCCATGTCTGAATCCCACATTAGATTGCCTTGGCATGCGGAGAAGCTCTAAAAGAAACAACCTTGCACAGTAATGATGTGCAGCATCCAGCAATTCAGGTAAAGTGGAGGATCCAGTGTCACCATGGAAGGCGGCACGCTCCCGCAATACGAAAGTGATCTCCCCAAGGTTACACTGCATACTCTGTACAGCCTCCGACGAAAAGTTAATATGCTACCTTTCCCTCCACCCCTTTACACTTCCCTTAATCAATTGCTTCCATTCATCAAGCCTGATGATGCACTCACCACTCTTCCCAAACATCATCTGGATCACATACCTCGCCCTCACGCACTTCCCACCATCAACATCATCCGCCTCCCCCCCGAGCCCATACGCCCCAATTCCCTCCTGGAACGTAACTTCCTCCTCTGACCTCCCTACTACTAACCTATCACACCTCTCCCTCCCAGGTATCGATACCTCAAAATGGTACACCACCACCTCCTCAAAAGCAACGCTCATGGCCACCCTGCTCCAAAACAACATCTACAACGAAACACACCTCTTCTACTCATCTAATCTAGCCACCATCGATGCAAACCTCTTTCGCGTGCCGTGGTATTATCGCTTTGAGGGGATGTTGGGGCTACAGCGGGAGGGTAATAGCTCGGATCCAGATTATTATACGCTGAAGACGAATGGGATTTCTTCGCGGGCGGATGTTTGGATTAATGGGAGGGGGGTGGTGGGGAGGGAGGGACAGGCGGGAGCTTATGCGGGGAGGGAGTATGATGTTTCTGATTTGGTGAGGGGGGAGGGAGGGAATGTGGTGTTGGTTAAGGTGTGGCCTACGGATTATAATAGGGATTTTGCGCTGGGGTTTGTAGATTGTAAGTCACTTGTGGTACTGCTGAATTAGCGTGGGATGCTTCGCGTAGCTTGTTTAAATGTTTCTGCATTTGGGAAGGCGCTTGAGGTACTAGTTTACGGGTTAGGACTCTCGTTGACTTTACGGCGATCGTAGGGAACCCTTATCCACCGGACAACGGCACAGGAATCTGGCGCGACATCGAGCTCAAGCGCACTGGTCAAGTGAGTCTGAGTAGTATCCGCGTCACAACGCGTGCGGCACTCGATGGCGCCATCGACATCTACCTAGATGCCAAAAATTTAGACAAGAACGTCAGTGCAAGTGGGTACATAGACTGCGCAGTCTACGATCCATCTGGCACCAAGATCGTCGCTCCAAAATCTGGCTTCGACCTCGCAGGCGGCACGCAAACCAAAATCGACCTCAAAGCTAAAATCAAAAATCCGCAGCTCTGGTGGCCTCGACAATGGGGCCAGCAACCACTATATTCCGTGCAATGCAACGCCACTACCAGAGCCAGCGGCCTCAGCGACGCCAGTCCCTCGACGCGATTCGGCGTCCGCACTGTGACAAGCAAACTCGATACAAAGCACAACGACACCACCTTCTACGTGAACGGCGAGCGCTTCCAAGTCCTCGGCGCAGGGTACACGTCCGATATATTCCTGCGCTTCGACGAGGATAAGCTAAGAGCTCAGTTCCAGTACGTGCTAGACATGGGTCTTAACACTGTTCGTTTAGAGGGCAAGCAAGAACATCCGTTTCTCTACGATGTCGCGGATGAATTAGGAATCATGATTCTCGCGGGATGGGAGTGCTGCGATAAATGGGAGGGGTGGACGTACAATGACGAAGGGAGTGGAGAAAAGTGGTCTGAGGAAGACTACAGTATCGTGGATAGATCGATGCGGCATGAAGCGGAGATGATGCAAGTTCATCCGAGTATGCTGGGTTTCTTGGTGGGAAGCGATTTCTGGCCTGATGAACGCGCTACCAAGATCTATGTCGATGCGTTGAAAGACTGGGATTGGGATGTTCCGATCATTTCGTCTGCGAGCCAGCGCGGTGCGCCTGAGATGCTGGGGAATGGGGGAATGAAGATGGAAGGACCGTACGATTGGGTTCCGCCGAATTACTGGTTCGATAACCAAACTCGACTCGGTGCTGCTGGGGGGTTTGGCTCGGAGCTAGGAGCAGGCGTAGGCACGCCTGAGATCAACTCGCTCAAGAAATTTCTTTCAGAGCAAGATCTCAACGACCTGTGGAATCCAGCAGCAAAGGATAAAGGCCTATATCACATGTCCACCAACGTGTCCTCATTCTACACGCGAAGCATCTACAACACCGCACTCCACGCTCGCTACGGCACCCCGACCTCTCTGAACGACTACGTTTTCAAATCACAAATGGCAGACTACGAAGCTACGCGCGCCCAATTCTCAGCATACCTTTCCCGATGGAACACCGCGCTCTCCCGTCCCGCAACAGGCCTCATATACTGGATGCTAAACAACGCTTGGCCCTCTCTCCACTGGAATCTCTTCGACTACTACCTGCACCCCGGCGGAAGCTATTTCGGCGCCAAAGCCGCACTCAACACACTCCAATCCCTCGTATACGACTATGCGGACAACAGCGTGTATCTAGTAGACCGACGACTAGCACCTGATGCGCCAGAACTACCAGATCGAACAGTTGACATAGAAGTGATTAGCCTCGACGGCAAAATGATAGTAAAGCGCAGCGTAGACACGAAGACGGAACTCAACTCCGCGAGGAAGATAACTTCTGTCCCCGGGTTAAATGGTCTAAACAACACTGACACTGACTCTGTCGTTCTCCTCCGCCTCCGCCTCACAGATAGTACCGGGCGAAATGTCCTCAGCCGCTCCATCTACTGGCTCACACCATCCCAACTATCACTATCTCCCAACACCAACAACACTGCCACCACTGATGTTCTCGACTGGGATGATTCAACGTGGTACCACACGCCCGTTAGTTCCTTTTCAAATTTCACTGCTCTGAATAACTTGGCTACGGCGGACCTCGATGTTCGTGTCCAAGGTAGTAGCAAGGGCTCGAATAGCACGAAGATCACGCTGCTGAATCAGAGTAAAATTCCCGCTGTGTTTGTGCGGCTGAATCTTGTGAATGAGAGGGGGGAGGATGTGTTGCCTGTTATGTGGTCGGAAAATTACGTTACGCTTTGGCCGGGGGAGAAGATGGATGTTGAGGTTTGGTATCGGTGTTGTTATGAGGGTGGTGTTGGGGTTGAGATTCAGGGGAAGAATGTTGGTGCGAGGAGGGTGAGGGTTGGGGGTGGGGGAGGGTATTGAGAGGGGGAGAAGATTCGCTTACCTGCACGTTATCTATGTGTAGTGTGGTCTTTTGAGACTTGTATCTCTAGCCTATGGCAAAGGTAGAATGAATGGTATTGACTGTGATATTACATATGTACTGATGTGGAAACGCGAGGAACGAAACGGATTAAGCGATGAGCAGACCCCCAGGGTGTACTCGTGATGAACATGAACATGAAATCGTCAGAGGAAGCGGTCCGGTGCCACATTACTGCATGCTTTTTACACAACGTGCTCGGACGTCATTTGTCGGGATCCATGAAGTAGGAGAAGTTGGTGAGCGGCATATGTCGGCCAGTGCCCACATGTAGTGGTGCCCGAAGCCGCGTCTTCAACGACCTCGATGCTTCGACACTCGATAGTCGTTCGAAAATCTCCACTTCCCACGCATTTCGGTGCGGTGCTATCTTGAATCCCCTCCCCTCTCCTCTCCTTCGTCCCATACTCACTGAAATGGGTCTGCCTCTTGCGCACTATCCCTCTTAATTTCCCTGTCCTTCTCCACACCCCTCTCAACCCAACACGCCGTCCCAGAAACACTAACAACAACACACCCCAGAATCTCACTCTCTCGAATCTCCAGCCCCACAATCGCATTCGCGCCCTTCGCAATCGCCTCTTTCACCATCCGATCAATCGCCTGATCTCGCGCCTGATACACCAACGAAGTCACGCTCTTCGCCTCGCCCCAGGAGCCACTGAAGCTACTAGCGATGTTCTTGATGAAGGACTTTGTGTCTTTTCGCGTGGCGCTCGTGGTGCCGTGCGCGGTGCCGAGGACGCGGAGGATGCGGTGCCCTGGAAGAGTGGATGTTGTGGATGTGAGGATAGCGGGGGTGCGGGATTGGAGGACTTCTGTGTCGAAGTTGAGAGGTGCGACGGGTGCGTTTGGGGGGAAGGGTTTGGATTGCGGATGCCAGCTTGGCATGCGGTTTGGAGGGACCATCATGGTTGAGCGTCGGTTTGTCAACATTGTGGCGGGGATTATTAGAGGAGACAGGAGGATTGAAGGGAGATGCGTGTGTGCTCAGTGGTGTTGAGCTGTTTATTGAAGATGCGAAGTAGAGTTGAGAAAGAGAGATGGGTTTTGGTACGAGTGTACAGATCGAGAATGTGCAACTTGATCAATTCCATGTTTGCGCGCAATGTGTGCTCAATATATCCAGAAGAAGTGATATGCACACCAAGATGTTAGACATGGTATGCGAAACACGCCAGATAATGCCTCGCGTTAAGGTGCCTCCTAAGCAATGCTTGAACGTCTAGGCCACGAGGGCGACTGCAGACGCGGACCAACGCGCCACGCATCATGGGATTTTCTCCCGACAAGAGATATATTCTTCTCCGTCACTACAACTGTTCACGAAAGATAGCGGAGTAGCGGTCCGCATTTTTGGTTGTGGTGTGGTCGTTGCGTGTTTCGGAAGGTGGACGCGAGGAGCTGAAACCAGCACGGTCACGAATCGGCCTTGCGGGTCTCACATTAGATGCTGATACGCCGGTGAAGCGTCCAAACCACTACGATAGCCATCGTCAAGTCTGGTCAATCAATGGGCTGGTGGAAGAGTCTGCTGTTACGTCATCCACTCACTTGCGCTGCGCCAAAAGAAGATGCATCGCATTGATGTGGCGCTTCCAGGGCGGTTCCCAAGGCGTTCTTATAGAGCTTGATCTGCCTTGAGCGGATATTTGAGGATCCGGACGAACATGTGAAGAAGCTTCGAGCGGAGTACTTGGCGCGACCGGACGCGCAAGGTGTATCTAACTCGGAACCGTATTCAAAGTCGAACATACAGCCCAAAATCGAAAATATGAATCCACCACAAGCTGTGGGCTGCGCTCAAAAGTATTTGGTCACTTCGACGTGATTTGCTATCCACTAGAAACCAATGTGGTCATCATCTATGATGCAGATGGGCTGTCCCATGTAGATAGCGTATCACTCGGTGGGCTTGCCATACCAAGTCCATAGCCCTGGCTTACGTCAAAGATCATTGCGTCCTGCTCCATAGGTATTGTGAACATGTTATCCCACCCGTTCGCATTCATCAGATCGGCAAATGCTATAGTGGGCGCAGGACTGTACTGTTGGTAGCTGCTCATCGGCGCCATACCCACAGTTCCGATTGGGGCTTGGTACGGTAGTTGTTGGATTGATGTAGGCGGCATCTGTTCGTTTATATAAGTAGGTGGAGGGCCAAGACCTTGCGGCTGCTGATGTGAGAAGGCAACCGAGAGTGGAACATGCGATGGTGTTGCAGATAGCGGATTGGGAGGAATCTCCTGAGGTTGTGATGGCGAAATCTGCTGGTTATTGCTCGCTGCACTCTGCAAAGTGGCAGACCGGGACACAGGGCTCTCGGCTCCCGTAGCTCGTAGCATTCTTTCGTACCACTTCTCAATCTTGCGCACGCGCTGCTCATAGTGGAAGAATATATCCTTTTGCTTGTTTCCTTCACCAGCCCTACCTACTAAAGAGCCGATTCTTAGGGCCAGGTGGCGAAAGACATTGTCAATGTTCAGGCGATGCCGTAAATCCCGTGTATGAGGCTCAACATCTGGTTCTCTACTAATAATGGCGAACTTCGCAGCAAGGGTCACACCGAACGATAATTGAATCCATTCTGAGTTGGTCAAGGCCATCTCTGACTTTGGAGGGAGCCATAAGTAGAGGTCGAGGAAAGATTTTGCGCCTTCCAGGCCATCGCACAGGATGTTGAGATGGAGAGCTGGCGAATGTTGGAGATTCCTCTCAAAGAAGGCGACTTGATAGAGAAACAGTTTGGCGGTATGAAACTGCATGAAGAGTAGATCTGTCATGCAGGTGCTTAGTTGAGGAATACGGCCGAGATAGGGCAATGGCCGGACTTACGGCTGTCGCTGACGTCAGAGCAAAGGTGGACTCTGAACTCTTCCAATTCTGATCGTACACGTAGATATGCTAATTGTGCGTCTTCGTCCGAATCAGGCGACGTAGCGATCTTGTCGATGTTCTCGATGATACGCTGCAGGCGGATTACGTGGTACAAATCCTTGTCTGTCCTATACTCGGCGTTTTGTTGCAGAGAAGAACATCCATCTTCGATGGTTTGCGTGCAGGGAAATGTGTTCAATTTGTCTAACAGTTTGGAGATGCTGATCTGTGTAAGCACTAGACCCGATTATGTTTCCGATTGAGCTTACGTCGAGGAGATATAAAATATACCAGCTGCTGCTCGCTGCTCTTCAGGACCCCACGTCTGTGTGCCCACTTTCTCGGCAATCGGATCGCGTTTACTGCCCGCGTTCGTTGGCTTCGCGTGGATAGGCTTACGGTCGAGTCGCATGTCAACTGCTATCGAGATGGCAAGCTGGAGGTACTGCGAGTAGTACTTTGATCTTCCATGATATTGGTTCCTGAGAGCGTCAGCGCTGGCTGCAGGCGCATATAACACCACATTGCCTTACCATGCCAACACGATCAGAAGGCCTTGTAAGTACTCTAGTTGCAAACAGTCATCTCCACCTAGCAGCACCTTCTCGCTAAGCATGTATTTGAAGCGATGACATAGCTTGTCTTGGATGTTGAGGTCGTGAAAGCATGTTACCGAGAGTATAGCGAGGAATAGGAAGGACTTGGTGTATCGCAGTTCGCCAGCGGTAGTACGCGGAGGGAGGATAACGAAGGGGAAATGCGGCATCATATCTGCCTTATATACCTCCACCAAGGTGTTTGCCTTCTCAAGCGAGACAATATCTTCGTCGATAACGTCGCCATCTTGCTCGGGAGAGGTCGAGGCCGAGGTACCTGTGGCGGATCCCTCGGGGAGAGGCTGCTGAACTACCGGCCCGGGCCTCTGTAGGCGGAGGAGATCTTGTACTTGCTGTTCGAGCGCTTGTATCCGTCTGATGTGCGGTCAGTATACGTGGTGTAGAGCGACCGAAGTATGGGCGCTTACGAGTCGCGCTTGGCCGAGTTGTCGCGCCTTCGAGCTGGCCGAAATACGCAATGCTTCCCTAATCGCGCGCATCTACCGTAATCAGCGTCTACTCGGCGGTTCTTAAGCCAGTCGTCCCAACCTGTCGCAAACTTCTTGTCCGGGCCTTTTACGATCACACCGTATTTTCAGCACATAGCAGTTCTGGCACGTTCGGGAGAGGAGCGGGGTGGAGCTACCCTGGGCCGACTCAGCGCCCGGCGGGGCGAGAGACATAGCGTCCGTTTCTCGACAACTGCCTCGTAGTAGCTGAAGTGGTGGTCATGGATAGAAACGAGCAAGGCTGCGGCTCAGAGGAACCTCGCCATGTGCCGGAGTTGATGTCGTCGGGCGGCAAGTACGTATGGACAACGTTAATTGGCTCGGCCGACGTAACTGAGTTGTTGGTATGCTACGCAGTTCTGGGACGGAAGAAGCGAGAAGGGAACAAATGACGGAACAGATGAGCAGCAAAGGTAAGGCTATTGACTATATCCAGTATCCTTCTCGAAGAGAGGCGCAGTACGTCTGGCCCCCGGTTGTACAGTTTGAGCCGGCGCATATCCACACCCCGCCGCCAATTGGAGCTTGAGGCGCCTGCTGCATGGTCGGTAAGTAACAGCTGCAACCTGTGTCACATCTACTTCATCTCCCCCTTCTTAGTCTTTCAATCCTAGATTTAAGTGATGTAGCGTGTGATGGTCGGAAAGTGTGCAGGCTGACGGTCATCTGGTAGAAGGAGCGTCGATGCAGGGCTGAGAGGAGCTGCACCCCTGCGCTATCTCCGTCCTCCCCGACTTATGGTTGGTCCATCAAGCGAGGTGCAGCTCTTGTGAGGCCCTATGGACGTGTTCCTGGGACATTGTAAGTAGTGACATGGCGGGTAAGGTTCGTATGTCTAACATTCGAAATTGCAGCTCGCAGGATATTACCGTTTGGAATGTTTAAGTTGCGCCTTGCCTGAGAAGGATTGCCTAGACTACAGTGGAAGTTGCACCCAACGTGCTTGCACCCCGTTCTTTCATGTAGAAGCTTCCAGGACGCATCGAGCTTGACAGAGCATCAAGGTCTATTGTACTCTAAGTGTTATATACTTTCCGTCCATTGAACCAAGTTTCTACCACTCTCGCTCCAAGCAGCTCATCACCCTTCCACTTAGCGTCTACCACACAGAAGTCTGCCATTTTGCCCACCTCTAAACTTCCCACCCTCTCTTCGGCAAAGCACGAGTACGCAACTCCTGCTGTGGCTGCACTTACGGCTTGCGCCAACTCCAGCTTGAAATTGCCGTTCACTGGCTCATCTCCCGCATCGGGTTGCCTCGCTGATTTGCGAGTTGTCGCGACATAGAGATTTGGTAGGGGCGCGTGAGGCGCTGTCGGTGAATCTGATCCAATGGCAAGATGCGCACCGTGATCGGCGAAGTCAGAATATGCGAACGCACGCTTCAAACGGTCAGGTCCGAGTAGCTTCGGCCACGCGCGGAGGATAGCGGGATCCGAGTGTACAGGTTGTATGCTTGCTGTGATGCCGAGCTGACCCAGTCGCTTCGCATCTTCCGGTGCGGTAAGCTCCAAGTGCTCAATACGATGGCGCTGCCCCGGCTTTCCGTATTCCTCGAGAACGTTGATCGCGTTGTGAACAGCCTGGTCGCCAATGGCGTGCAGGGCACACTGTAGACCTGCTTCACAAGCTTTCTTGACGACGGGCCGGAGCATCTCGGACGTCCAGATAGGACCTTCCAAATGTCCGTTGGAGGTATAAGGCTCCGCAAGCGCTGCAGTACATGCATCAATGACCCCGTCGCATATGACCTTAATTCCTACAATCCTTAGATCTGGACTCGTCTCGTTGTTGAATTGACGGTTCAGCTCGATAGCGCGCTCAACCTGTTGCAGTCGATGCTCTTCTCCGTCACCCGGCAGTATACACCAATGAGCAGCGACCCGCAGCGGCAGTGAACCCCCTTCAGCTTTTCGAAGTGCGAGAATTGCCTCCCAAGCGTTCTCGTCCATCGCCATATCGATGCACCCCGTACAGCCGACTTGGTGGTAAGCATTGATTGCAGCTCTCAAAGCGGCCATTTTGTCCTCCATGGGTAGAACATTCGCCAGGTAAGGCCAGACAATCAATAATATACAGGCCTCGCTCAGTAAGCCGGATGCATTGCCGCGCTCATCACGCTCAATCGTGCCTCCGGCCGGATTTTCCATTTCCTGAATCCCCATCTCCTTCAGCGCCGCGCTATTACACCAGCACGAATGTAAGTCTTTTGAATCGATGTATATCGGCCTTGCATCTAGATCATCTAGCATGCTCGATTTTGCCTCGCCGTTGGTCATGCTGTGCATCCATCCCGAACACAGAATGCGCTCCTTGTGCGGATTCATCCTGGCATACTGCAAAATTCTCGATTGAATTTCAGCTAGATCTTTGCTTCCGTCCAGCTGGACTTTATTGAGCGATTGACCCAGCAACAAGAAATGCATATGTCCGTCGATGAATCCTGGCAATACATGTTTCCCACTCAGATCCTTCACCAGTGCGCCAGCGGCTTGGGAAGACTGGACTTCTGGGGTATTTGAATTGCCAATGAAGGCAATCTTACCATCCTGTACTAGAAGCGCCGAGTGGAACTCTGTCTCAGATTTCGGCCCACCGCCGTGGAAGAATCGGCCATTGATAAAGAGAGTGGTGTCCTGTGTTGCAGTCATGATTGGGGTGTGAAGTCGCGGAGACTTCTGCGTAGTTAGAGGGGTTATCGTATCTGATGGGCTTGCATCCGGTACCGGAGATCCGAAACATGTCCGAACTTATGGTTCTCCCTATCTTCACACAGAGCCAACTTCTTACCGAAGATCATCTCAATTGCAGCCGAGGCTAACAATGGTAAGTTATACTATGCTTACAATGGCGCTGAAGTCAGGTCTGAAAGCTTCGTAATTACCAGCCTCGGTATGTGGGGCTGGCAAAGTCTCTCTGTTGTGCTCTCTTCGAACGAGAAACCCCGTCAATACTCGCCTGCGCGGCTAGAGCTACACTTTTGGAATTGCTCCGCATAAGAACATTAGCAGCTAGGCTCTACTTCAACCAAGATTGAGCATCCTTGCAAATAGTTGCATCACGTC
The DNA here is from genome assembly GCA_033682645.1 of Phoma sp. ATCC 74077. NCBI lineage: Eukaryota > Fungi > Ascomycota > Dothideomycetes > Pleosporales > Didymellaceae > Phoma > Phoma sp. ATCC 74077. Next base: position 997,484 of record JAWDJC010000018.1, read on the forward strand.
ACTTTCGAGAGGGGTAACACATCCGTCGACATGGATCGTCAGGAACTATCTTGAGTTCTTCCGCACTGGAACGCCAAACTTCCTCCAATGGCGGGTGGCGCACGTATAATGCGCCCCTTCCGCGCATGCATTTCTCCGGAAAGATCATGACGAATGTGGAGATCGTATATTAACTGCATCTTAGCAAGATGTGGAGAGCCGGGGAATGGGGAAATTGTTGATCTCACTCTTATAAGAGTTGTTACACGGTATGTCCCTGGAAAATCGTGAGCTGTGAGTGCTCCAGCTTTCAAGATGGTATCTCTTAAGCAGGTGTTGGTCGCCGCTATATGCGTCTCTTCCGCCTTAGCTGTAGACATCACTGTGAATTCTTCGGGAGGCAACGTGACCGGCAAATTTGGCCATCCCTATGGTTACGGCTTTCTTCACGAGGTGAGCTCGCAAACCTATCTAGCTCGAGATGCGTTATTGACCGAGTTTAGGACATCAATAACTCCGGCGATGGCGGTATCTATGCAGAATTGATACAGAATCGAGCTTTTCAGTACAGCAAGGAGTTTCCTGTGTCAACTGCCCACTACTTCCCTATCAATGGCGCAAAGCTTAGCATCCAAAACGGAACTGTACCACTCTCGAAAGCGCTTCCTGCCTCTATGAGAGTCGCTGCTACCAATAGCACCGGCAAGGCTGGCTTCAAAAATGAAGGCTACTGGGGTATTGATGTCCGGCAACAGAAGTACACAGGATCGTTTTGGGTCAAGGGCGCCTACAATGGATCATTTACCGCGTCTTTGGAATCAAATTTGACCAGTGACGTCTTCGGATCTGTCGAAGTGCCGTCGAAGGCTGTCGCGAATGAGTGGACTGAGCATACTTTTGAGCTGGTGCCTGAGCGGGATGCGCCGAACTCGAACAATACCTTCTCCGTCACCTTCGACCCCAAGGGTACGACATCAGGCGCGCTAGACTTTAATCTGATTAGCCTCTTCCCACCGACGTTCAAGAATCGTAAGAACGGACTGAGAGTTGACATCGCTCAGGCACTTGCAGACATGAACCCCGTAAGCATTGTTCTAGAGCTCTGAATTCATGTGCAAAGAACTGATATCGCATTTAGCATTTTCTCCGTTTCCCAGGTGGCAATATGCTCGAGGGTCTTACCAATGATACTCGCTGGGACTGGAAGGACTCGATTGGCCCGCTAAAGGACCGACCGGGCTTCCAGGGTGTATGGGGCTACCAGCAGACGCACGGCCTCGGACTTATGGAGTACCTAGAGTGGGCCGAGGACATGGGACTGCAGATTGGTATGGGTCACATTGGCAACTGATAGATGATATATGCTAACAGTCGAATAGTGCTCGGTGTCTGGGCAGGCCTCGCACTGGACGGTGGTGTTACTCCTAAGGAAGACCTCCAACCCTTCATTGACGATGCACTCAACGAAATTGAATTTGTTTCCGGTCCTGCAAACTCCACCTGGGGCGCTCGCCGAGCTGAACTCGGCCACCCAGAGCCGTTCGAGCTCAACTACGTCGAGGTTGGCAACGAGGATTGGCTCGCTGGTTTCCCCGATGGCTGGGACTCGTATAAGGAATATCGCTTTCCAATGTTCTTCGACGCCATCACCGCCGCACATCCCCATATTCAAGTCATCGCCTCTGGGGCCACAAGCGATCCCGCACCAGGAGGCGCCACTACGGGCCCTAATACGGTAGAAGGCCTCAAATTTCCAGAAGGCGCGATAGGCGATTACCACCCGTACCGCGAACCAGATGAGCTGGTCGAAGAGTTCAACCGATTCGACAATGACATCGGCCACATTGTTGGCGAAGTCGCAGCCACTCACGTCAACGGCGGCATACGTTGGAACGGCACTCTTTACAAGTATCCATGGTGGATTGGTGCCGTCGGTGAAGCCGTCTCCCTAATCGGGTACGAGCGAAATTCCGACCGCATCCCCGGCACGTTTTATGCCCCTGTCTTGAAAAATGAAAACAGATTTCAGTGGCCGATTACATTGCTGCAGTATAGCGCGGACGCGAACTTCACAACCAAGGCAGTAACGTGGTATTGCTGGTCCCTTTTCGCGCACCATCCCATCTCCAGCACTTTGCCTACGTCGTCGAACTCCAGCTACGGACCACTATACTGGGGTGCTGGGAAAGATGATGCAAGGGATGGCGCATTGGTGTGGAAGGGTGCCGTGTATAACACTACGAATGCTGCGGACATTCCTGTGTCTGTGCACTTCCAGGGCGTTACGCCTGGTACGAAGGCGAGTTTGACATTGTTGACTAACTCGGTTGGCGATCCTTATATGTACAACGATCCTTTTACGGGCATTAACATTGTTAATACGACGGTCACGCAGGTGGCGGCTGGGAGTAATGGTGCATTTGAGTTCAGTATGCCACAGTTGAGTGTTGCAGTGTTGGATACGGATCCTGCTGGTGTGGAAACTGGTGGGTATTAGGGGGATTGGTCAACTCCGATGAACAAAAATGTACAATTATTACATCTACAAAGATCACCAGTTTTTAAAGACCGATCAATAAATTTGTGCTCACTATGCATTCCCGGAAAATGTGTTTGCGATAGCTTGGTTGTGGAGGAGTTTTGCGGTACGAAAGGCACTACTAATACTCCATTTCAGATACAGGTTTCGCGCTTTTATATCTTTAGCTGTTCCGATATCTAGCTGTGCATGCTAATATCTCTCGTTTGATTTACTATATAGTATTTATCGTGGTGCAATTACGATTCCTGCACGATTTATGCCCGCAACATGACACTAACAGTAAGCCTGCGAGCAAAACCATCAAAACCATGCAATTAGCAACAGTTAAATAGAGACTGAGCGAGTAAGATGCAGAGCTTTGTCGCTTATCTGCACTTTCAGCGAATCAAATTGTTATATTTCGTGATGATGCGACCTGCCCATCGAGGTGCTCAATTGGACGAGCCCACAACGACGACATAGAAATTATAAAAGCCATCAAGGTGCACATAAAACTACAGGAAGTCGTCACAAGAGTTTCATATACGTCGTACAATCGCAGCCTAAGCCATGGCTCCCTCAAAGCGAAGAAAGACCGTCAGTTCCGAGCCAAAGTCCACCAAGAAGGACAGTGACCGAAAACCACTTCCAGTCACTATCCTATCTGGTTTCCTAGTAAGTAAATCTTCTAAAAAGTGCCATAGCAATGATTCTAACAATGATAGGGAAGCGGCAAAACTACCTTACTACGCCACATCCTCCAGTCGCCCGACCATGGCCTTCGAATCGCCGTCATAGTAAACGACATGGCAAGCGTCAACGTTGACGCCAACCTCATCACACGAGCCGTAGAGCCCCGAGGTAAACATTCCAATGCAGAAGAAATACGTGTGAAAGAAAAGGTCGTGCAAATGCAAAACGGGTGTATCTGCTGCACACTACGAAGCGACCTCCTAACCGAGCTTGCGCGTCTCGCATGGAGCGATGAAGGCTTCGACCACGTTGTGATAGAAAGCTCGGGGATCAGTGAGCCGCAGCAAGTTGCTGAGACGTTTACTGCTGAGTTGACGGAGGCGATGGTTGATGCTGAGGGGATGGAGACTGAGGAAAAGGAGACTTTTATGAAGGTGTATGTTCTTCGCACTGATACTATCTCAAGAGACTTATATTACATGCTAATTTAATTGTAGTGCAAAGCTCGGTGGTCTCAAGTCCATTGCCTCCGTTGACACCATGGTCACGGTGGTCGATGCGTTCCGCTTTTTCTCCGAGTTCGACACCGCTGAGTTTTTGCAAGATCGCTTCGGGAGAGAAGAAGTACCGGATGAAGATCAGAGGACTATTTCAGATCTGTTTGCTGATCAGATTGAGTTTGCGAACGTTATTATCGTGAATAAAGTTGATAGGGCGGATACAAAGACCTTGGGTCGTGTCAAAGCTTACATTAAGACGCTGAATCCGACGGCTAAGATTATTGAGGCCAAGTATTCGAAAGTGGATGTGAGGGAGATGCTGAATACGGGAGTCTTCAACTTTGCCGATGCGGTTACGAGTCCGGGATGGTTGAGGAGTCTACACGAGATGACTGTTATGGATGTTAAGGGAAGGAAGAGACTTGCACCGAAGCCTGAGACTCTCGAGTAAGTTCAACTTCCGAGGCATCGACTGGAACTAGCTGACACTGCCGTCTAGATATGGTATTGGGAGTTTCGTGTACCGCGCCCGTCGCCCCTTTGATCCATTGAAACTCTACAGGCTCATTGAAGGAAAATTCATACTCCTACAGGAAGAAGCAGATAATGGCGACGAAGATGAGGAAGATATATCCAGCGATGCGTCTTCAGACTCAGACGGCCGTACCCTTTCAGCTGACAACTCCGACAAGATCAGCGAAGTCGATGACGACGCCCCTTCCCTTGACGACAAACAAATCCTGGCAAACAAAAAGGCCTCTCCCCACTTCAGCGGTCTTCACCGCAGCAAAGGCATATTCTGGCTCGCTACGCGCCCTTACCAAATGGGCTCATGGAGCACAGCAGGCGCAATGCTGACTCTCGGTTCCGAAATGCCATGGTTCTGCTGCGTCCCCAAAGAAGATTGGGGCGCGGACGATGATACGCTCCAAGCTATCACGAAAGATTTTGAAGGTGAATGGGGTGATCGCAGGCAAGAGCTGGTATTTATCGGAGAGAGGCTTGATATCGAGGGATTGACTAGGCTGTTAGATGGCTGCTTGCTTAGTCGGGCGGAGATGAGGAAGTGGGAGAAGGTTATGCATGATGGGAAGTTGGATGACGAAAAAAAAGAAGAGAAGTTGCAGGAGTTGTGGGATGATGGGTATTGGGCGGAGTGGGCGCGAGGGGAGGCTGATGAGGAGCACGATCATGATCATGATCATGCGCATCAACATCATGGACACAGTCATAAGCATTGATTAATGCATATATGAAGGAAATGCGCCTCTGATAGCACTACAAAATGCTCTGATGAATCGTTTGTGCGGCAGGTACTTGCATGAAACATTCAGTTCGGTTAAGAACTACCTCTTTTCACATGTTACAGTTATTGTCGGATCGCAGTACTACGAGTCGACCGCACTGCTGTTTTCAGACTTTCTCGAATAGCAGCCAGGACCACTGCATTTCAAGTCGAAGAAATCCATAACCACATCATCCTGATTTGGAATATTGTGATCCACACCCGCTGCCTCATAAGCCTCAAACTTCTTTCCGTACCTGGATCGCGTCCAACCTTTCAGTGGCGTATCTTCCGTAACTTCTGTCGGTATTGGACTAATTCCAAAGACACTCGTCCACTGCTTGATCTGCTCCTGCAGATTCTGCGGGTACAGAACATCGTCTGCCGTTCCGTGCAAAGTCTGGAACTTCGGCCTGAAGCCCGTATACCCAGGATACGCATTCTTCACCATCGCCGCCCATTCAGTTCCGTTCTTAATAATCTTCCCTGTTGCACACGCATCACTCCACACATCGTAGCCGTCCCCTGCAAAGCACCCAAACGGCACACCAGCCCATGCACTTCCCGCTGCGAAGACATCCGGATAGCTCCCGATCAGGACATTCGTCATCATAGCTCCTGAACTTGTTCCCGTGACGAACACTCGATCTTTATCCGCGCTGTACTTCTCTAGCGTCCATCGCACCATCGACACGATGCCTAGAGCATCACCTCCGCCGTCGTGAGTGAGTGACTCCTTGCTGCTGACGTCCCAGCACTGATCTGCTAGATTGGACGTATTTGGATAGATTGAGATAAAACCATACTGGTCGCCTAGAGTTGCCCACGGGCGGTATTCGAAAACTTGCTGAGCTGTGCCATGGCACCAATGCGGAGATACTAAGATAGGCGGGTTGGGAGGCAGATTGGCTGGAACGTAGATGTACATGGAAACATTCCGAGGGTTAGGACCAAAATCCGTGATTTGCGTTAACTTTGAAGAGAGCTGCTGTGCAGACGCAATGGCTGCGAGGAGCAGCGTGATGGTCGATTGGAGCATGGTAGCGATCGCTTGAGTTGGTGGGGAAGAACTATTGATTCTGTCTCCAAGACCATTTCAACACCTTTATATCATTGAACTTAATCGGCCTTGCACGGCGATCTGTTCTAAACCCCGGTTCTCAAATGGTCGTGCAACGGGTAGTGGAAACGTAGTGTTATGGGTGCGCGTACATTTAGGCACGTACGGCGTGTACGAAGGACGGCTATTCCACTTTCGACACGGACCTAATTTCCCCAGATTAAGTTGTCAAGAACGATACTGTATTCCTCCGCAGCCTCCGGCTTCTGGAAGGCGTAGTCTACTTACATGACCCGGGAATCGAGTGCAAATATCATGAGCCTTGAACTACTTTGTAGAAGTCCAAGGGAATGAATCGATGTTAATTATTCATTATACACCTAACTCAGCTTACGAAAAGTTCGAGACTGGGATGACGAAGGTATCACAGTCGACAAACCGTGTTCTTAGGCTAAAGCAGTTGGTAGGAATTGGGTGATGCAGGAGAAGCCGAGTATGATATGTTGCTAGCAAAGAAGAGAGAAGAAGAGGCGAGTTCGTGACAGAAAAGTTTACGGGTGAATGATGATGCTAGAGCTGTTTCGTAATGGTTTATAGAGAAAAGAGATGTCGGAGGATGCTGGGATGAAGAGTAGGGAAGATGTCAGGAGATATTAGGGATCCGCAGTAAGGGAAGAGGGGCAAGAACAAGCCAAAAATACTGATCAAAAGGTACTGCGTAATAATTCAAAGAAATCAGTGAAACAGAATCCGATATATATCAATATCTTCTTCATGTTTTTATGCTGAGAAAAAAGGAGATTGACCAGTACTGAAGTGTGCTACCGTTATTCCGCTTCATAATGGATACTTCCAAACTCGTTCCTTGTAGCGTCCCACCAAGAAGACTCGATCATCCCGGTGTTGCAGTAGATAGTATCGTGAAATTTCCAAATAAGAATATGAGTATCCTCAATACCTCCTCAGTAAGTCGCAAAGGCGTCGGGCAATCGGGGAATCTACCAAGGTTAGCCCAGAGACTCGGGCATCTGCCTGCGATATCATAGACGTTTTCGGCCCAGATGTTGAATGACATTGATGTTCGTATCTGCTAGTCCTGACTCCCTCCAGTAATGAACTCGTAGGTACAACTGTTGGCCGAGGCTGCCGGTAGAAGTCCCAGGACGAGGACGGAGGCTGCTAGAGTTATCGTGAATTTTAGGGTGAATGAGTGAGGTGAGCTAAGTAGAACGTTGGTTCAAAGAGTGCCAAAAGCATGATTTGGGACAATGAGACGGTTGTGATGAGGTCACCTAGCGGGAAGAATTGTAGCCTTCAGCTAAGAGATTGCAGGAGTTTGATTTGCAATATGACTGAAAGATGATTTTGAAGCACTCGTACGTAGTAGAGCGAGAGAAACCGGGCTTTATGAAGAATTCAAAGCCGCTGATGGATCACGGAGACTCTCTGCAGTCTCGAGGTGCTTATATGTACTAGAACTGCATGCTCCTTACATCTTGTGAACTCATGTACCTGCTATTGCCTCCAGTCCTACCATAGTGCCCAGCGCTACAAGACTTTCCTCCCTTTTAACTTCGCAACATAAAAACTACTTCTGTCTCTTTCCCATGATGCAGCCGCCATATGTGACTGTTTACTCATAGCGCTTCGCACTGCCTTCTTTGGAAGACAAAGAAGCTTAGAATGATGTTGCCAAGCAGGTTGCCTATTGGCAGATATTGGCACGGAGTATAAGGTAGCTTGCAGGTATCAAATAATACACCCAAGTGCACGCCGATCAAGTCCGAATGACGCAAAAAACATGAGTCTATTCGTGGAAGCACGGCGCAACGGGAAAGGCCAAGAATGCCAAGTGATCACCTTCCGTTCGTCGTTGTATAGGTATCGGAGCTTCTGACCGCAAGTTTTTCACTATCAGTATCCTGCAGATCTATCAACTGTGGTTTGCTATCTTATCTTGGTCATTCCTTTTGGGAATAGGCCCGATTCGAAGCGTTGAAGGACCCACCAGTAGCATTAGCGGCCTCAAACCCTGATTACCGGATCTCGCTGGGGCGAAAACTCCCTTGTGAGCAACCCTATAAATAAGTTCAGTGGATCCATGAAATACATTCCCTAGTGAAAATTCCGAGAGATAGACTAATATTGTTACACCTACAGTTCTGAGAGCCGTGGTGAGTGGTGGACAGTGGGTTTTGGGACGTCTTGAATCCACATGGGTTTACAGATATCGTACGCTTCTTCATCGCTACTGAGATACTCTTCCCACGCTCTGATGTATGGACATTGTGTCGGGATCCTCATATCTGTAATGGCTGAAATGGAAGATCGCTTTATGGAGTATTCTCCGAATTTTGACAAGCCGTCGAAAATATTGGTTCATTAGTCTCATTATCGACCGGAGATAGTCAACAGGCTACTGTCTTACGGCAAACCACCTGCGAGTTGTTACATTGGACCATGTGCCCCGTGTATAGACACTCAGCCGAGAGTTAAGAAAATCGCGATCGAGGTGAAGTGGCTAAGTTAGGATCAACGCTGTTTCCTCATTTTGAATTAGTTGTAAAGTCGATCACTACATATTATCATGACCGTTGCTTCTTACGTAGCTGAAAATCGTGAAGTAGCCAATGGCTGTCAAGCCAAATTTTATACCCGGTATATGGATCATATAATCTCCTATTCAGTTGGAGGTCAAGCAGCAGCAGTCTGAGATGCATTCGACGTTACTTAGACGCTTCAAGCGCAGCTACAGTGGCCGGAATGTCGTCTTCTCTCCAACTTGTCCGTACGTCCTTCTCTACGGGCTTCCAACCTAGCTCTCGGAGCCTGATTGCACGACTTCTAGAATTACAGCCTAAGCCCCTGGGTGTCATTGGTCCAAATATATCGTTGTAGTCGTCTTCCGTGAAAGTTCGTATCTTCGAAGCTGGAATCTTACCCATTGCGTGCAGAGTTTCAGCGATTTCCTTGGTGACGTCTCGCATCGAAGTGTCAGACCCATTGTCCGTAAAGAAATATGGGTTCTTCAGTACTTCCGCTGGAGAGGCAGTCTCGAGGTATGTCAAGATCGCCGTGTATGCCCGCCCAAGATCTTTGACATGAATCATGCTCCAAACATTGGACCCATCGCCAACGTACCCAGCAAAGCCATGTTTCAAAGCAAAGCGTATTAAAGGAACTAAAACAAATGAATAGCGCTGGTGCGCTGCATTTACTCCGTAGACGAAGGGAGGAAGGATAAGGGCGACTTTTGCTTTGTCTCCAAACTCGTGCGCTGCTTGCACAACGGCTACGTCGATGTTGCGATGCATTGCAGTAAGCGGAATTTCTTCGATATCCGCTGGGATATCATCCCTGTAGATCTTTTCGCTTTTATACATTCCTTGAGCACCATCTTCGAGTACCCCAGTTCCACCTGTGTGGATAAAAGTGGTCGCTTGACTTGCTTGAACGCGCTGGCGTACACCAGCAAGCATGGCCTCCACGCTTGGCAAATCGTCACTTGATGAGGTATTGATGATTATCTCGTGCTCTGCTGTTTGCCTTTTGAGCAAATCGAGGTTGTCCAGGGTACCAACAATCGTCCTCGCTCCAGCTTGTTCTAGGTGGGAGGCTTGCTCAGGCCGTCGCACCAAGACTGTCACCCGGTATTTCGCAGAAAGAAGCTCGTCGAGCACGTTGAGGCCGATATAGCCAGCTCCAACGAGGAATACACTTCGAGTAGTCGACATGGCGTATTTGTACAGCTATTTGCTCCACAAAAACCTGAAGGAAGATGGAGTTGTTCTTGCTTGAAAAACCCTTTCAGCTGTTGTAATAAAGCGGTAATTGAGACACTGGCAAACATTATCGATGCACATATGGTACTTTTAGATATAGGTCGGTCTTCAAGTTAGTAATCGAATGCGATAACAAGTTAGCGGACTGTCGTATTCCGCCCGTTTTGGTCCGCTCATCGTTACGAGTGTGATGTTTGCCCAATCAGCACGAGAAGCTCAAGAGAATCAGACCTCTTCTAAGATCCTGCGTAGGGTCGGAGCAAGCGAAAGGATTCTCGAGTAGATCAATTGATGCATGAGCCAAAAAATTGTTGAGAAACATGATGTAATGAAGTGCGGAATGGATCCGAACGCTGCGAAAACCAAAGCCAACTTCAAGACGTGATGAGTGTCCTCATGTATCCTATAGTAGGACAAAACATGAGTAATAATTTCGTGTCACGCTATAAACATGTAGGAGAAGTTAATAACACGGAATACTCCTTGAGGCTACGGCTTGACAGAAGTAGGCAGATTATGTGGTTCTCTCTGGGATTGTAGCAGTACTCCTAGCTTGAGTAGCGCTTTGTTGCCTCAAAAAATAATGAAGCTCAATAAACTCACGAAATTGTCTAGGTTGCAAGATGAGACTTATCAAAAGTCTCAGTGCAAAAGGTAGCCACCAAGCCGGGCAGTTAATACGAAGGTGTAGAGTCACTCGACCGTTTCTGGACAAGAGTTTGCTAAAGTGAATCAAATGCAATGAGACACCTAACAGTGTTTTGGTTCATAACTTTCCATGTCTCATTCTTTGTTAGCATTGGGGCATATAATGCTACAATGCCAACTTACGCACACACACATATAACACAACGCTCTCCAAAAGTATATATGTTGTAGTAGTACAATGCTCTTTTCTGGCTTTATATAAATTTTTCCAAAATTTTCTCTTGAACTCTATATATCCTGAATAGACCGTCACGGAGATTCCTTACTGCAAAAATAAAAAGATGCCGACTCAACACGAGGTTGTCGCATACATCCAGTCAAGAACCAACAAATGTAAGCGCTCAGTAATTCCTCCCAAACAAGAGGTTACTAAACTCCTGAAACAGATTTATAGCGCCAACTTAGACGGTCCGCGTTACTTCTACTCTCAAGATAAGAACGGCCTTCCCGTTGCAAAGATACCGACCACTTTAGCGGGTAGACAGCATTTCAGCACTCTCACAACCACCAATCTTTTAAACGTAGAAGACTGGCAGGATCAGGTGAGGCCCTTAGGCTTCAAAGGCAGTCGCTGGCCACCTTCGGATGCTGCAGATCTCGTTGGCAACCCAAACATTCGCGAAGCCTGCATCAATCACGATAAGGTATACCAACCATGTCGCTGCAGTCACAGAGCTTCGGAGAATGAAATGCAGAACTTCTGGTTAGAAAACATTATGCTGCGAGTTACCGATAGCAAAGGTTGCGGTATCTATGCGTGGAATCCGATACCAACCAAGACTCCCATCGGTGAATATACTGGCATGCTACTACCACGAAATGACGATGAGGGCGATGCAGACGGATACCATTCTTGCCTAGCAATTGGAGATTACCAAGTCAACAAGAGCGAACAAGTCACTGCGCACCTTGACGCTACCTTGACCGGCTCAGTCTTCCGCTTCCTGAATCACTCCTGTGCTCCCAATACGCAATTTCTGGAAGGCAGGTGCGGCGTGAATCACCGCATTCTATGGATAGAGACGACTCGTGCCATTGCAGCAGGCGAGGAACTTACCCTTGACTATGGAAGCGAGTGGTTTGTAACTCCAGACCAGCCATGTCTCTGTGGGAGCGCAAAATGTAAAAATCCGCCACGGTCTCAGGTTGATGTTTCGAAGCTTGACACTGATAATTTATGTCTGAAAGCGATGGTGGATATTTGTCGAGAGAAAAAGATGAAAGACCGTTCTGAAGAGGCTGCGAAGGTAGAAGTTCAGGCAGGCGCTGGAAATAAAATTTGCGGGGATGAAAGTCTTCAGGTTACCTGAAGGTTGTCAAAGTTTAACGTGCCTATGATTCTTCTCGTCTTGGAGAGATAGGAAGTTGAGCAACCAATCCTAGAGTCTCCGGGGAGAGTGAAGTCGTATAAGTATATCTAAGAGATTTGCGTTTCCCTATCGTTCCTAATATATTTCACGTACATCCCGCTCACTCTGCCAAGTCCCTGCGAATAGCGAGACGCCGTTGTATCGTACTTATTGACTTCCATTGTATTTGTGCTTGTAGGTGAGGTGCAAGTAGACAAACTACAATGAGGACTTCGACCCGAAAGGAATATTTTTTTCAGGATACACCGCACACGCACGAATGATGAAAAAAACATTCTTGTAAGAGATGACAGTGGGTTCCTACAAGTATATCATTGTCCGGTCAGTCTACCGACAATCAGGCGTTCACGTTCATGCGTTCCGGTGACGATAGTGGCCCCGGTGCCCCAATGGTGAAAAGCGGGTGCGGCGGACTGCTACAGGGTACCTCCTTCCTATTAGATCAGTAAAGTAAGTAGTCATGGATCGAGCCAGCCAGGTGCTTGCGCAAGAACCCACTCAAATTGTGCATAGAACATACGCTGCCTTAGCACGGACGTGGTAAAGCCTCTCGCATTGCCGCGTGCTATCGTCGCCGTCGACGACCCTCAGTGGCTGCAAAGGCCGAGCGCCAGCAATACCTATCTTCCTCAGAACAGAAACCCCTCGTTATATAAATATTCAAATGGTTCGTACCTGCGTTGACCTTCAGCCTCGCCCGCTGGAGGCCCACGATGAAAGCGATCAAGCTGCCGAATAAGAATTGGCCTCAGGCATTTGTAAGATCAAAACGGATATAAGTGACAGTCTTTCTAAGTCAATATTCTTGCATTTCTCTCGTATGCATGGGCAATGATATACAAAGGAAGTCGTAACCTGGGGTATGATAATGAGACTGGAGGAGTTGACCGCATACAATACGGGTACTACGCAGTACGAGGCCCTCTACATGGAACCCGTTGAATCACTGCACCTCAGCCCCCCAAGCTCTCATAGTGTATGAAGGGCCAGGAATTCATTGCTCTTATGTGATCGTGATAGTCTTAACGGAAACGTCTGTCAACCATTCCGCGTTCTCTTTGGAGTCAACCTCATTTCGGGCATGTGCTGGGGGATTGAGAACCTTGGGATCAGTTTTGCCACAACGCGACGTGATGCGTCTGCTAGGCAGCAAGGCTGAAGAGAGCAGAGGGAGTGGCTGGAGAGTTCTGGGCACCAGACAATCATTCTCTCTAGTTTTGAGCATGTGACCTGCTAAGATAGGCCTGACCTAGTACAATCTGTCTTTAAGAGATATAAGGATGAGCGTGGTAAGTGAGTTTATACATGCTTGTTGTTATGCGCATTGTCATAATGACTTCCCATGCCTCGTGTTGACCTCATCGTCGCTGTCCTAGTATTGTGAGAAAACTGCTATTTTGTTATTGAAGGTTATTTATTGCCATGAGCTAGAAGCATCTCAACTAAACACAACAAACACTGACACGGCCCGCTCAAATGATTTGCAGCTGAGCGAGCAAATCAATCAACCCTCTGGGAGGCCTGCTATCCTCCACCAGCGATTCGTTTCCTACTCGAAAATTCCCAGGAAAAAAAATGGCGGATTGCGCAGATCGAGTCCACGGCAGTCCGTGAGGCCAAGGAATTTCTTGCAACTGGAACATTTAAAATATGCGTCGTGAAAATTTCTCCACATTGAGCAGTGCACGAAGTACGCTTATTCGTAGCTATTTTTGGAAACGAGCTCGTGCGTTCATTTCCTAGAGCTGCCCCTCTAGTTAGGCCGAGTGTTAGCATACAATTTTCCTGCAGACGTATCTAGAGAGTAGACCTACCTATCGTTTAAGTCTTCAAGCCGGAAACAGTCTACACAGTGTCCATCACAGCCACACTAACCAGCCACAAGGCTTACTGAGTTCTTCCTGCTGCGGCCGCGGCATGTGCTTCACTCGCGAATCAAAAACTCCCGCCTAGCCTTGCTCCGCCGCAGTCTAAGCTGCCCACTTCGACTTCATTAATCACAGCGTAGCCTGCCCACTTATCGCGTTGTTGCTCTCTAGCGCTTCATACTCAACGCAACGCATTACACTTTGAACAGCTGCACTTGCAGCGATTTTGGTCACTATCAGTACTGACCTCGACGAACAAGGCACTCAACGACCGAGCGATCGAGCGATCGAGGTTCCTAAGCGCTTCCATGTAACCGCCTGATGCGATCCGTGGCTACAGCCCGTCCACTATGCAATGCGGCTCTTAGAAACAAGCGACGGCTGCACCTTCAGCTTAACGAAGGACTATCTCGGCGACGATGAAGTTCCTGCCTACGCTATACTCTCACATACGTGGGAGGGTGAAGAGGTGACTTTTAACGACTTGACGAACAATACGGGCGACGGCAAGGCGGGGTATGACAAGCTTAGTTTCTGCGCACAGCAAGCTGAGCGCGATGGCCTACGCTATTTTTGGGTGGACACTTGCTGTATCAACAAGGCAGATCCTGTCGAGCTCCAGGACGCGATTAATTCAATGTTTCGCTGGTATCACGACGCGGATAGGTGTTACGTCTACCTAACGGATGTATCCGTGGCTAAGACTAAACGAGGTAGCGAGCCTTACGCCTCTGCTTGGGAATCAAGCTTTGTTAGTAGCCGATGGTTTACTCGTGGGTGGACTCTTCAGGAGTTACTCGCTCCGCGTATTGTAGTATTTTTCTCGCGAGACCGCGACCGATTGGGCGACCGCAATGAGCTCAAGCAACAGATCCACGAGATTACGAAAATCCCCGTCCCTGCACTTACTGGAACTTCCTTAGACAACTTTAGCGTCCATGAGCGACTACTCTGGTCGGAGAAGCGTAATACCACGCGTAAAGAAGACAAGGCGTATTCGTTGTTAGGTATCTTCGGCATTTACATGTATACAAACTATGGCGAAGGACAGGAGAACGCTTTTCGGCGGCTCAGAAAGGAAATTGAAGAAGTCCAAAGGGAGTGCTCCCAGCGACAGCTGCCTATCTTGACAGGTGAGGAGCACTACACACGCACTACTTCAGGTATGTTCCAAAAATAGAGCCAGAAAGTAGCTTGTGCGTGCCTTTCGTTCAGAGGAGTCAAGTTGAACATGCTCTAGCAAAATGCAAGCACCGGTTAAGACGACTCGTTCGAGGGCAAGCCTTCTACTTCCCCACAGAATCTCTCGGAGATACGTACATGTCATGCTTGCTGACCGAGTCGTGTAGGCGCAGTTGCAGGTACAACGAATCACAGCCAAAAGCCCACGCCGTCGTCCACAGTCCCTTTCCGGCGTGATAACGATTTTATTCCCCGCCAGAGCCTCGATGAGATACGTCGAATCTACGCAAGGCCCGCAGGTCGCGCAGCGCTAGTCGGCCTAGGAGGCGTTGGGTAAGTAGCACAACTCGTAGATACAGCAAGGTCTCTGATCAGAGCGTTAGTAAATCACAGATTGCTATCGAGTATGCCTATCAGGTGCGAGACGACTCACCAAGGACATGGGCATTCTGGGTGCATGCCGGGACGCAGGCAAGGTTTACGGAGGGATACCGCAGGATCGCCGAGGCAACTAAGATGGACGGCTGGGATGACCCCAAGACAGATGTTTTGCGGCTCGTGCGCAGATGGTTGTGCGACGAATCCAACGGACGGTGGATAATGGTGGTCGACAATGCTGATGATGCGAGCGTTTTCTTCCACAACGCATCGCAAAGTTGCACGGCAGACAACTCAAGTTCATCAACGGAGCCACTTGCAGACTTCCTACCGCAGTCGCCTAATGGGTCGATTCTTGTTACCTCTCGTAACCGAGATGTCGCGTACAAGCTCACGGGCCTGAGCTCTAGCGTTGTCGAGGTCAGGCCGATGGATAAGGATGAGGCACTCGCTCTTCTTCGAAAAAGGTTCGACTTAGTCACGAACGAGGATGAGGCCATTGCGCTGATACATGCTGTTGACTTCATGCCGCTTGCTCTTGCGCAGGCAGCGGCCTTCATCAACCAAAGGGCGCCGCGCATGAGCATTTCGAGGTATGTAGAGGAAGTCAATAGAAGCGACCAAGACCGAGCGCGTTTGCTCAAGAAGGACGTGGGAGACAGTCGCAGGGACGGCCGGGCATCCAACTCGATTCTGGCAACATGGCAGATCTCGTTCAACCATATTCGAGACCAGGCACCAAACGCTGCCCGTTTACTGTCACTAATGAGCCTATTTGACCGCCAGGGCATTCCGGAAACGCTTCTTCATGGTCGCTATGGAGGGGAAGAGAATGGAGAATCCGATTTCGATGACGATATCCACACGCTAATGAGCTTCTCCCTAGTCGAAGCGAGTGCAAATGGACGCGAATTTGAGATGCACCGGCTGGTGCAGTTCTCGACGAAGAAGTGGCTGGAGCTAAACCATGAGCTTGAGCCGTGGATAGAGACGTTCATAGCGCTCATGGATGAAAGCTACCCTGTAGGTAAGTACGAGAATTGGCCGGTCTGTCAAGCGTTATTTCCGCACGTCCAGGGTGTGTTAGACAACAAGCCAAACGGAGGAATGGCTCTCAAAGCATGGGCGTCAGTGCTCTACAAAGCAGCGTGGTATCTAAGAGAGATAGGGCAATACAGTAGGGCGTACGATATGGGCTTTGTCGCTTTACAGGTTAGAGAGACAATATTAGGTGCGGAGGATAGAGCCACGCTCGACAGCCGCAGCGACCTTGGCCGTGTGTTCGAATTGCAAGGCCAGTATGCTAGAGCAGAAGCAATACATCGACAAGTGCTGGAAGCAAGGGCGCGGGTGCTTGGGTTGGACCATGTTGAAACACTGGTTAGCATGTACCATCTAGCGTCAACGTACTGGGATCAGGGCCAATGGAAGCAAGCTGAAGAGCTATATGTACAGGTGTTAGAGCTACGCAAGAAGAAGCTTGGAGAGGACCATCCTGACACGCTGTCAAGCATAGGCAGCCTCGCGTCAACGTACTGGAGTCAGGGCCGGTGGGAGGAAGCTGAAGAGCTAGGGGTACAGGTGCTAGAGCTATACAAGAAGAAGCTTGGAGAGGACCATCCTGACACGCTGTCAAGCATAGGCAGCCTCGCGTCAATATACTGGAGTCAGGGCCGGTGGGAGGAAGCTGAAGAGCTAGGGGTACAGGTGCTAGAGCTATACAAGAAGAAGCTTGGAGAGGACCACCCTGACACGCTGTTAAGCATGCATAACCTCGCGTCAACGTACTGGAGCCAGCATCGGTGGAACGAAGCTAAAGAGCTACAAGTGCAGATAGTAGAGCTATACAAGAAGAAGCTTGGAGAGGACCACCCTGACACGCTGTTAAGCATGCATAACCTCGCGTCAACGTACTGGAGCCAGCATCGGTGGAACGAAGCTAAAGAGCTAGACGTGCAGGTGCTAGAGCTACGCAAGAAGAAGCTTGGAGAGGACCACCCTAACACGCTGTCAAGCATGGGCAACCTTGCGTCAATATACTGGAGCCAGGATCGGTGGGACGAAGCTGAAGAGCTACAGGTGCAGGTTCTAGAGCTACACAAGAAGAAGCTTGGAGAGGACTATCCTGACACGCTGTCAAGCATGCACAACCTCGCCTTAACGTACTGGAGCCAAGGTCGGTGGGATGAAGCTGAAAAGCTACAAGTGCAGGTAGTAGAGCTACGCAAGAAGAAGCTTAGAGAGGACCACCCTAACACGCTGTCAAGCATGCACAACCTCGCGTTAACGTACTGGAGTCAGGGCCGGTGGGAGGAAGCTGAAGAGCTAGAGGTACAGGTGCTAGAGCTACTCAAGAAGAAGCTTGGAGAGGACCACCCTGACACGCTGTCAAGCATGCACAACCACGCATTCACGTTACGAAGTAAAGGCAAAACTAGCCAGGCAATTTCATTGATGGAGAAGTGTTACCAGTCGCGAACAATAGTGCTTGGTCCGGATCATCCCGATACTATATCATCAAGCGAAGCACTTGCGGAGTGGAGGATAGAGGCTTTGCAAGTCAATGAGTAAGAAGGCTGCAGATCACGTCATGTACTATTATGTAGTGGCGCCGAAGTTTGAAATAAGTAGCTTACACGACTCTTTTTGTATTGCAAAAACATGTAGCTAAAGCTAACATGAAAGGCACCCTGTCAAGTCAAGCTGCATGTCGTTAGAGCGGAAGGCTATGTCCGTACGCTGACAGATAGCGTTCGAGGACTGTCCTGTAAATAATACCAATATTGAAACTTTAGCCCCTCCTGGATTCACCCTTCAGACTAAGCTGCGATGAAATGTTAAGGTGGGCTGCTAGGAGACAGCTAACAGCAACTAAGAGCGTATTTTTCCATTGTCAAGATTTACATTGGAAACCCAGGATGATGACGGATAAGGTGGAAATTTTGCTAGCAGAACCCTCGGTAAAATTCCTACTATGTTTAACGACGGCAAGGCGTATTTAACAAAGTCTCGATCTAGCTGAAGTTCAACATATTTGAAGTTCGGCAAGCTGTACAACGTTGTGAGAAAAGTTGTTAAGTGCACTTAAGCTAAACGGAGATGTTTTCTCATTCATTACTCTTTTAGTCCAATTCTAACCTTTAACGGACTATAAGAAGCCATTATAAATTGTAAGGAAATAAAATACGGCGAGAGAGAAACATTTATTGCCCAAGACCTCGGATATCCGGAAGAAAAATCCTATGATATAGATAGCTAGGTTTATTTCTTGCTCAGAGACAATATCTAAAGTCGGGGTGCTTTTCACCTAAATCCTCAACGCTGCTCTCATCCAACACTTCTGGTAACAGCTTCCGATTCACGTCGCGCTGCTTACTACCGAGGTACGTACCTACATACATGACTGTAGCTGCTACCATACCCATAACACACAGGCCCAATCTAGTACTAAAGCCGGTGTGGAATTTCGGCTCTTCGCGTTTTAAGAAGACGTTCGTACCTGTGAATGAACCAGCGTTGCCGAAGCAAACAATAGCTCCCAGGGCTACTGAACTATAGCCCTTACCAACATTTATCGCAATCCAGACGACCGAAAGGGGCATTACTAATATGCGCCTGCAGTCATGAAAAAGAGACCCATGTAGCGAACACCTGCTGCATATAGTTGAACTATTTCCACGATAAGGCCGACTGCAATCGTGCAGAATCCAATCGTGCAGAATACGTAGCGTTTGCGAAGGTACTCGGCCATGTATACGAGAGATATGGAGTCCACTGCAGCAACAAGATAGACTGGGATAGTGCGGACCTGTGCCCCAGTCGCAGTGTACCCAATGCCTTTCAGGATGGTTGGTTGGAAGCCGGTTATGGAATTCGCATTTTCAGCTGGTCCAAGGTAAATTAGGACAGCGACCCATATTCTCCAGTCCCGCAAGAACCCGTAGATGGGCCTGGGCGGGAGTTTGTCGTGGGCTACTGCCCCTCCATCATCCTTTAGACGTGCAAGGAGGAGGCCTTTCTCTCCGGGCTCGAAGAACGTGCAGTCTTCTGGAATGGGAACGATAACGAAGTAGGATATGGCGCTGATCGATCGTGATGCAACCCTCAATTATGAAGATCCTGTTGTGAACTTCAGACATTGTCCTGGTACTGCGAGGAAGCGACTTACCATCTCCAAGCCTTACATCCTGATATTCCATCCATCTTCGAAATCAAAGAGGCCAAGAAACCATTGGCAGCTCCTGCGCAGATTCCAGCGCTAAAGAAGATCACATAATGCCTAAGAAACTCATTCTTCCTATAGTAAGATCCGATAAGGTAGGCAGCGCCTGGAACGAATGCAGACTCAGCCATGCCTTCAAGGAAGCGACAGGCTACGAGGCCTCCGAAGCTCTTTCTGAGACCACACCCAAGAACAGTAACGCCTAAGTAAAGGTTACCTCCATTATACTACTACAATTCATCATTGGATTAAGCTTACCCCAACAGAACATCATGACAGCTAGTGATTTCGGTTCTATTTTCTTGAACAGTATGCTCAATGGTACACCAGCGATAAGGTAACCAATGTTAAACACGAAGACAGCGACGTTGTACCTTTGGCACTTGAGATCCAGTTCCTTTGGCATTTCCGATGTTGCTGCGATCAAGAAAACACACGTGAAGGAGTAGCCAAAGAATAGGTAAGACTTTTGAGGAACGGAGACATGGTATCAGGAGATGTGATTGTCGGTGCAGATGGTAAGCACACTTCTATTCTTGCCTCTAATGGCTTTTATTACTTATCGAATTCTCTTTTTCTGATATTTGAGGTCTATGGTCAACTCTCCGCAGTCGAATCCTCGGTCATAATTCTCCACCGCAAGAGATCGGCGATTTAGCTTACCGTGGAACATTTTCGCTGTCAGCTCTGCTCGCACTCGACGATCCAGCAGTAGACAAGCTTTGTCAACAGAACCTCGTGACAATGTGGATTGGTCCCGAGAGCCATGCAGTGTTCTACCCCGTAAGATGTGGAAATGCATTTAACCTCGTCTTGACCCGTCCAGACGATTTGCCGCTTGACGTAAAGACGAAGGAGGGTAATACGCAGGAAATGATAGCAGTTTTCGAGGGTTGGGATCCTGTGTAAATGACTCATGCTATCGCATAGTTAGGCTTTCTACTTACATCGCATCTTATGTAGCTTAACCAAGATTCTAATGGCATTTTCTTCCGTCTTGAAATGGAAGATGATGCATCATGACGAACTGGCCTCTTGGACGCAGGTCAGCACTCTACTCATCATTAATGCACGCTTGTTGAAACTCAGTGTTGACCATGAATTAGAACAACGTTGCACTCCTAGGCGACGCATGTCATCCCTCCCTTCCCTACCAAGCCCAAGGCGCAGCCATGGCCATCGAGGACGGAACCATAATTGCCACCCTCCTAGGCCTCTACCAAAAAGCTACTTCTCGATCCCTCCAACATCCAACTCTGCCAGAAACACTGAAGCTCTATAAATCACTTCAAAAGGCGCGGACTACAACCCTACATGTGGGCTCAATATCGAATCAGCACATGTACTATCTCAACGACGGTCAGGAACAGGAAGAGCGTGATAGGATCTTGAAGGCTACGAGGTGGGAGGAGAAGCCGGAGGGGGAGTCTGAGCCGTTCATTTGGATTGATGTGAGGTATCAGAAAGTGATTCTAAGTCGTGATGCTATTGGTGATTCGAAGAGGAGGTGGGAGGAGATAGTAATATTAGCGTAGGAAAAAAGTAACGTAAAATCGAATAGAATGGTTTGCCGCATGCTTAGGTAGTATCGGAAGTTAAAGGACTTCCGTACGATGTATTTGTCGTCTGGCACATACATCAAACCCTCCCAACAGCGAAAGGAGAACCCAACTTCAACCACCGTGTTGCAACTAGTGCAACAAACCCAGCACCCATAACCGCCGCTGCACAGAACCATACCCCACTGAAGTTCTCCACTGTATTCCTTCCGTCACCCTTGATTGCACCCGTCAGCGGGTTACCGAGAAGACCACCAAAGCTAGCGACTAAGTAGGCAAGGCCCAAGCGAACACCTATCTCGGCGTTGGTAGGAGAGAGATCGGTGATCGTTGGTCCAGGGATAATGATGACGCCACCGGACAGGAAGCCGTAGGCGATACTTATGGCGATAAGGGAGGGAAAGGTTTGTGCGAGTGGGAGAAGACAAAGAGTGATAATGCATGCTATGCTGAGGGGTAGGAGGGTGTTCACGCCGCCGTATCTTATATCATCAGCTTCTGCACTTTCGAAATATCCAGAGGTACTTACCTGTCTGCGATGTAGTTGGGTACAAAGCGTCCGAAGACGTTCGCAGCATTCATGATGCTAAGGAGGTTGAACGCCATGTCCTTCGACACGCCCAAGTTCAGCGCGTACTCCTGGATGAAGAAGAATGGCACAAACGATGATGCCACGAATAGAGTGAAGGCAACGACAAATACCGAGTAAGGAAGGTCCTTGAAGTGATGCAGACCGAATTTCGAGCCCTTAGATCCGTACTGAAGCTGAAGCCTCATGACCGCAAATGCAATGACATTCGTTACCAAGAGAATGAGCGCGAAGATGCGGACAGCCCACGCAAAGCCGATACTGACGAAGAGAGAGCGCATCGAAAGCGTATATGCGATTCCAGCAATACTGGCTCCTGTGGACGCAAGTCCCGTGGTCAACATCCTCTTCTTCTCGAAGAACATGGCAAGTACCGCGACTGGGATGATGGCCATGAGGCCACTGCCAACTCCCATGCATACTTCTTGAGCGAACAAGATTGGCCAATAGCCCTTAAAGAAGGAGGTAAGGATCAGTCCCACAACTTCTAGGGTGGTGCCGACTGCGATAATGCTCTTCAAGTACCCTCGATCAAGTAGTACACCTCCAGGTAGACAGCCAACGGTAGTGAAGAAGAGCTGTATGGAACCGATCCACGCAATTGAGGAAGCATCTTGATCCGGCATCAAGGTGTCGACATATTGCGTTTGGAACACGCCGAAGCAATTCGGAAGACCCCTATACGAATTAGCCCATGTACTCACTAAAGAACATTTTTCTTTAGCTCTCACCAGCTATTCGCAAACAAGATAAATCCACCAAGAACTTGCATCCAAGCAACAGATCCATGATCAATAGGATAATCAGGATGTTCTTGCGCGCTCGCCATAATCTCATGAGCCGGTACCCGCGAGGCTCGTGAGCGCGCTTCTTCCGTGCTATTTCTCAGCAATGGCTGTCTTTCGTCTGCCATGTTGGATGTTGGTTGCCACCTGTTCGGTGCTGGTGTAAGTCGCGCCATCTTGGCCTGGGGAAGTAGATCATTTTTGTAAAGACGTGGGTAGCAGGGCACTAGTGGGGTACCTGGGACGATCGTCAGTTTTAGTCACACCGCTGCAGGTACCAGGTTCACGTGGTGAAGGCTTTGCGGGCTCGGGAAGGTCTACCCCACTTCGTTGGATGTCGCGATCGAGTTACTAGAGCCACACTACGTCATTTGTCTGGTATACTTGGATTTTAGTATGCGACTCCTGAATGCACTATAACCGTACCCCAATTTGAGGTGACGACAGACTATGATGCAACGTATATTGACCGCTGACCGTGATTCTCCTAGAGCTGATGTTTGTCTAGCAATAAAGAAGAAAATAACGAGCGAAATGCATCTGAGATATAGCATTAGGATCAATCTAATGTGATAAAAGATTTAGGCAGGACCACAATAGTAACGTTTGGGTAATACCTAGGCTTCTAAGGCTACTGCCATGAAAAAGAGCACTTTGATCTCAAGATACGTATATCTTAGATACACATTGACCCTAGGTGCCCCTGTTACTTCGATACTTCAAACGCCCTTCATCCCACATTCGCCCAGAATCTCTTCGTGCCCTTTCGTGCCCTTCTTAGCGAGTGGAACAAGCAGCGTACACGGCGCATCTTTATGTTTCTGCGTAGCAAAACCACACTTATCCCTCACTCACTCAAGCTGCTTGCTTTAACGCAGTTGGCGGCACTGCTACATCCAGATGTGTACCACTCGCAGCCTGTGCTCATGTCTTTCCAGCTGGAGCCATATAGCTCCAATCCATAGAGAAAATCGGTTCACCAACTCTATGAGTAGCCCGTAGGATGTGAGATGGGGGTTACCTGATGCATTTGAGGTCGTGTGGACAGAACACAGATATCGCGGGAGACCTTGCCGGGCTGGGCATCAACACTGCGTAGAAAGCGGAGGAACTGAGAGAATGATGGCCATATGAGTTTTGCGGGAACGGCGAGGGAGTCTGGCGCGATGAAGTCGCATTCTCTTTATTGGCGGTCAGTATATGGAATCGCTGCAAATAATGAACGAAAATACACACCACTAAAGCTAGTGCGGTGAGTAGGCATAGTTTGTCAAGCGGCAATTACACCCACTTAACAGCTTCGCTCCGTTCGAGTCCTATCATTGCCGACTGGTCGATCTGGTCGCCAAGAACGCCAGCCTTCTGCAGGATACTGACAGTCTTATTGACAGTCTCGCGGTCAACGCCCCTCACATCATGCGCGAAACGAACAGTCTTTAGCCATTCTCGAGCGTCTTCTTCCGAGTAATCCAGCTTCGTGCTGATGTATTTTACCGCCTCTTCGTGGTTCTCCTCGAAGTGCCTGACTCCTTTGTTGATCTTCTGCAGCACATCCTGCAACTCTTCCTTGAGAGCCGGTTTGCTCGCGTTTGAAGTCGAGCTCCAGTTTGTCGGATGTAGCAAGTCGTTCACTGCGACGATCTTCCACGAAGACCAGGGTGTGTAAATCTCGCCTATCCGCTTGATCTCGCCGTTGTCGTAGTATCGTTTTGAGGTGAAGTGTTCCCACATGAAGAAGTCCGCCATGCTGTTATTGACGCCTTCGCGGAGATTGGCAAAGGTGTTAAGGACCTCGACGGGAAATGGTGGGCTCCCTGACGATGTGTCCAGCCATCCCTGTTGGTCCGCCAGCACGAAACTCATCACGTAGCTGCCGCTCCCTATTCGCGATACACCGACCTTCTTGCCTTTCAAATCATGTATGCCGGTCAAATCGTCTCTTCGGGCGCCGGTCGATACAGCCCAGCATAGTGGTGTCTCCACGTAGGTCCCCACGACCCGGAATCCTGCATCTTCCTTTGCTGCTTGGGCCTTGCCCAACGCTGCTATCCAACCTTCTGTGAGCCCAACACCGATATCAATTTCACCGGATTGTAATGCGGTGACCATGTGTCCTGTACCAGAGGGAAAGGGTAGGAGTTTCGAGTCGAGACCATAGTGTTTCTTCGCGAACTCAAGCGGGGTTGAGAAGTGTTCTACTGGGACTTAGCACAACAAACAATACTCTTGTCTGCAGCACATACCTGGCACAAAGCCTATCCGTAATGGTGCCATTATCGAGCTATGTGTTGAAAGGCCTCGAACTTGCCGTGGGACTAATGATTGACGCGCAACGCGTAATGTGCGGAGCATTGCTCAATTGTGTGCTAGGAAGGAATGATATAAATAGCGATGATCGACAATTACTTCGCAGTGGCTGCAGTTGATCTATTTCTGAGTGATCTCAATCTTCAACGCATGTGGATGAGAAAGGGCTTCAAGAAGGAGAATGTTGATGTTGTAAAGTGCTGCTCAGCTACGGTTCGTAAAGCATGGGCCAATAATTCAGCCTTGTTCTGGTTCCGAGTCCCTTCCGACGGGCTCCGAACATCGCAGTCTTGCAGCATCTGACTATCACGCAACTATCTTTATATGTGTTATCATTTCCTAGCGAGCAGTCCTTCCGTTATCTCAAGATACCCTAGATTTCCTCACTTGTTGTCTTCATATATCAGTCATAGATTGCGTCGATCTTCTCCTTTACCGCCAGGAAGAAGCCTAAGTTATACAAGACGTGAAAGCACATGTAGATCACGCAGCATGGCCTCCGAACAGATATTGTTAAGAGCTAGAACTATTGCTATAGTAGGAGCGGGACCGTCCGGTGTGATAGCAGCAAAGTACCTACGAGCTGAGAAAGCATTTGATAAGATTGTGCTTTTCGAGCAGCGCAATAGCCCGGGAGGAGTATGGAACTACACGGGCGACCAAAGAACCGAAGATCTCTTCAGTATACCACAAACAAATCCGCATCAGAGTAACCAAAAGCCTGTATGGAAGCCCGCACCTAGTCAATCGACCAACAATGATGTATCAAACGGCGAGAGTGGCACGAATAACGACCATAAAATACCATCGTTCCTATCACCTATATACGAAAAGCTGGAAACAAACATTCCCCGAGGACTCATGGGCTTCCAAGATCTCGACTGGCCAGAAGACAGCCAACTCTTCCCCACTCACGAAACCGTCCTCAAATACATCGAAGACTACAGCAAAGACGTGCAAGACCTCGTGCAGTACGAAACACAAGTCACCAACGTAATCCCCAATGATTCTACCCCAACCGGCCCCTGGACAGTAACCACACAAAACCTTAGAACCGGCTCGTCAACATCCTCAAACTTCGATGCCGTAATCGTAGCAAACGGCCACTTCATAGTCCCCTACGTGCCCGACATCCCAGGGATACGAGAATGGAACGAGAAATATCCAGGCCTCATCACGCACTCAAAGTACTTCCGGCGGCCCTCGGAATACCGCGACAAAAAAGTAATCGTAGTAGGCAACTCAGCCTCCGGCTCAGACATCAGCGCACAAATCGCGCCCTACAGCACCAGCCCGCTCCTCTGGTCCACACGCTCCACCTCCATGTTCTCCGCCTCCCACAACGCCTCTTCAAACTCCGTCCGGCGCGAAGTCCCACCCATAACAGCCTTCCTGCCCTCCGCACGCGGCGTGCAATTCGCAGACGGAACAGCCGAACACGATATCGACGCCATCGTCTTCGCAACAGGATACTTCTACAGCCTACCATTTCTGAACGACGTCCAACCCCCGCTCATCACAGACGGAACGCACGTGAACCACACATACGAGCATATCTTCTACGCCCCGCGACCAACTCTCTCCTTCCTCGCCCTAAACCAGCGCGTAATCCCCTTCCCACTGGCTGAAGCTCAAGCCAGCGTCGTAGCGCGCGTGTACGCTGGTCGTCTCTCCCTGCCCCCGCTGTCAGAAATGCAAGCCTGGGAATCTTCCCTTAATGCCTCGCTCTCCGATCCGAGAACATTCCACCTTTTGCCCTTCCCCAGAGATGCAGAGTACATCAATCAGATGTCTGCGTGGGCGTTGAGCGCGCCGAGACGAGCGGGGCTGGAGAATGATGGGCAGGGTAAGGTGCCGCCTGTTTGGGGAGAGTGGGAGTTTTGGTGCAGGGAGAGGTTTCCGGCTATAAGGAGGGCGTTTGGCGAGTTAGGGGAAAGGAGGAGAGAGGTGAGAAGTGTAGGGGAGGTAGGGTTTGATTATGAGGGGTTTTTAAGGGAGAAGGAGGGGGAGAAGATAATTTAAGGGGTGGGGTGGTTAGGGGGTAACTGGTGTGTAGGGTAGGCTGATAGAGGGTGGGAAGGGTATCGTATATGTACAACACAGTATCTAAGAATGTGTACAGAAAGCAGCTAAATATTGCAAATGTCAAACGCCATGTATATCGCCAGTTGAGCGAGGAGGTCCCATATCGTGGTATCAACGTTAAAAGAAACAGAACAGCCATACACATCTCAGTCCATCATCGTCCTAAAGACCCAATCCCAACGTTTTCTAAAACTCACCACCGCCGCCACCCAACGCAGCAGCGCCCCATATCCCCACCAACCCCCAGACACCGACTCTCCAGCCTCGCCAAAGACCATGCACACCCTGCCCTTTTCGTGTCCTCGTCGGCCGCGCGAAACCCATAGATTTCGCTGATGCAGCTTTACTTGCAGTCGGCCCGATGACAGTGACGCCTTCTTCCCTAGCAACATACCACATCGTTCCTAGAACACCCTTGTATGGACCCGGCTCAACGATCGTCTTGAAACTCCTGATACTCAGATCTGACTCTTCCATGCCGAACACTGGGCTCTTCTGGTGAGTCGGTAGAGTGCGGTACTCCGAACTGAGACGCTGGTTTTCATGATCCTGAAGAACGGCGACCTGGCCGCGGCGTAGGACGGTTTCCAATGGCAATTTGACGAAGAGTTCCGCGGTGGAGGAGAGGAATGTGCTGAATGAGTAAGTTGTTGGTGTAAGGATGGGATCGACGCTGAAGGATGAGCGGAGAAAGAGTGGCGTTGATGTGGATATTAATGTTGGTACGCAGGCGTGGAGTAGTGTAGCGGGTAGGATGCTCGGGGAGATGGAGAAAGACGGTAGGAGGGCGAGACAAGGGTATATGGAACGTGGAGGCGAGGAGATGGGTGTTACGATTAATCGAGTGCGGACGATGTCGAGTGGTGCGAGGATGGTAGCAGCGATAGCTGTGGCGGCAACGGCAACACCAAGCGACATGAGTGGACTTGGGCTGTCCATGATGTCCACGCCACCAATACCGCTCACTGCGTTGCCTATAAGGCCTGGATCCGGTACGTTGAGCAAGGCGGATATCGCACTGCGGAACCAGCTCTCAGTCGTCTTAAGGAGAAAATTGTAGATGAAGGTGCAGTTTGTGCCTTTCCAGACACCCCACGCCGACTCCTTCTGCCATAGCTGGGCTATTACTTCGAGAAGAGAATCTGCGCGTCTGAGGTCGAGTTTGCGGATTGTGGGCGGAGGTGGGCGTGTGGGTGTGGATGAGCGCGAGCGACTGCGGGTACGTCTTCGAGACTTCTGAGGGGAGCGTGATCGTGATGCCGAGGGCGAGTATTGCGTCGGTTGGCGTATTTGGGGTGCGGTGGATGTGAAATATCCGGGCGAGTCTTCATCAGACTCTTCATCGGAAGGATACTGCCTCGATTAGCCTTCACCGTCACATGCTTAACAACCACTATCACTTACATCCTCGAACTTGCCGCTAGCAAAACTCTCAGGTCTACTCCTCTTCCCGAATTCATCTCCACCAATCTTTAGCCCTGGCAGCTGTCCTTTCGCTTCATGAATTTGCAATATCGTCTTTGCAACTTCGAACGGTTGTGCAAGCAGCACGCTCGTGTAGTTCCACAGCGCCTGGTCCAGCAGTTTCTTGGCATGCCCTGCTATAGTGGGATTGTTATTGGGGAAATACGAGTCGTAGTCCAGATCAGAGAGCATATCGCGTGCCTGGCTGCCCAAGCTCGGCTTCATGCTGCTCGAGCTGTACCGCGGAGTTGACGATGTTTGGTTGTGAGGAACATCAGGCGGTAGGCCGATAGACGGCGGGATGTAGTACGGGCGTAGGGGATTCGGAGCATCGCGCGAGGTTGCCATCGCGTCGATGGTGTCGTGGTAGTAGAGAGAGACGAAGTTTGTTACGAATGTTGGTCTGGTGGTGCATGCCCGATTTCTACAGATGATGCGCCGTCCAGGTTCCGTTCCGTCAGTGGCGCTCCGCGATCAGTGCTCACAAATGTTCCTCGACGTCTCACAGGCGTCGGAATTACCGATGCACTTTTCGTGACACTGCAAACATTCGCGTCTTCGCTGCTCGCTTCCCCCGCGATTTTCCTTTCAAGTCGTACATCCAGATGGCGTCGACGCGGGCGTGTGGAAATGTCCTGAGATGCTCTGCGGCCTGGGCAGCAGAGTCAAGAAGCGCATATGCGGGCGGACGAACTTTTTCGAGTCAATCGAGCAATTGGACGTCCACGACACGTAGAGCGATCAGCCAGCCAAAGAGGAGGGCGTTGTCCCTGTCACATCAGCCGTCGAGGATACTCAACGCATCAACACCGTCGTTTTTACGGAATAGACGACAGTTTTCCTCGAGTCCCGCATCCCGACATGGCCACATCGACCCGCCGAAGCCCGGAGAAGAGTGCGTCACCTATCACCTCAGCATTCATGTTGCTCAAGACTGACCTTGTACAGGCGGAAGATCACGTTCATAGACAAAGACTCGCAAAGACACACTTTCGAAGTATCCGACGGCGATAACCTTCTTGATATCGCCCAAGCGAACGATCTCGAGATGGAAGGCGCGTGTGGCGGATCCTGCGCATGTTCAACATGTCACGTCATAGTCGAGGACGAGGCGTACTACGAGAAGATGGAAGAGCCGGATGATGATGAGAACGACATGCTGGATCTCGCTTTTGGCTTGACGGAGACGTCACGATTAGGGTGTCAGGTCAAGATGAGCAAGGAGCTAGACGGATTAGTTGTGCGGTTGCCGACTATGACAAGAAACTTGCAGGCTAGCGATTTCAAGTAATAACAGTCATCTTGGAAGGATTACTCGACTGAGGAAAGGTGCAGCTTTATGGGACAGGACATATTGTGCGGTCGATTGCAGGTGGCCTTATTTTCTCAGCAATAATGCTGGGTGGCATCTGTCTATGTCGTGACAACATCTGACACCTGGACTAGAGGTGAACGGAAGAGCTATGGCACACCTTGTATAATATGAGCACTCCGCTCGCATTTGGAACTGGCGTCAGCGAAACGAGACCTCGACATATCTCGAGGTCTCATGTATAGTATGTGGTATCATGAACATATCACCTATCTCCGCATCCTACATACCAAAAACGCCAAGCTATGCAGCATTGAACCTCTTTTTATGCTCGGTGAATGTACCTTAGGCACTGGATCAAGCCTCGACTGAACCCTCCTTCTTCGCCTGCCCGCCCGTAATCATATCCAAGAACCCTTGCTTACTCATTTCCTTCACCCTTTCCTCCCTCTTCGCCATACCCACCACGTTTGTCTCCTTTGCCTCGCGCTCTGCCTGCTCGCCCTTGACTTGTGCTGCCCTCACCGCGTTGAACAATTTAATGACACCCTTCTGCGCTGTGCGCCTCAACTCTTTCTCCTTGGCACTCGTCGCTGCCGTACTAACTTTTTCATCATTCAAGCCAAGAACATCCTTCACGCGCCCTCTGTCCTTTGCAGCTTTCCTCTCCGCAACGACTTGTCTTCGAGCCTTTTCAGTGAGCTTACTGTCTGCTAGTTCGCGGTTCGCTGTCTGAGCATCTTTTGAGCGGGAGAGAATGGGCTCGGACCGTTTTGTTGTGGTGAGTTTTGTGTTGAGGATCCTGGAGATGGAGGTTGCGAAAGCTTCGGGGTCGTTGCGTTTCCGTACCTTACGTGCAGCGGCGGTGGAGGTTTCTGAGACGGATGAGGCGTCTGATACGTCTGATTCTGAGTCGTTGATGTCGAATTCGTCGGCTTCGGGCTCTGATGCGTCCTCGACTTCAGCGTCGTTATCGTCGTCGCTTGGTAGTGGGGCGTCGTGATCCACGGGCGCAGTCTTCTTCAACGCTGATCTTGTTGGAATCTTTGCTTTGAACTTTGGCTCTGGTTTACTCGGCTGTTCTTCAGTTTCAATTGTGTCCTCCTCGTCACTTGCTGAGGCGTCTTCCCATGCAGGGGCTTCTTGCGCTGCCTTCTTCTGCGCAAACTTGGCCTGTTTTCTCGCCTGTTGTTTGGACAATTCTGGTTTACCCGGCAGCGTTGCATTGGCGCCAGTGGGCTCGAATGGCTGCTCTGGCTCCTCGCTGCTTCCCCTCAGCGGAGCGTCTCTTGCGCCGCCTTCATCCTCGCTGGAACTGTGGTAGTATTTCTGCTTCTTGACCTTCTTCTTTTCCTTCTTCGGTACCTTTCCTCGCAGCTGGTCTTCGGTCCGTCTTCGTTTCAGAGATGTGTTCACCATTGTGGCTCTGATTCCAGAGATTCGTGGTCGCGAAGAGTGAATCGCGGTCGGCGACGCCAGAAAAAAAGTTCCAGATGATCGGCGTACATGGCGGCGTTTCACCGATGGCCGTAGCCAAGAGCCCCGCCGTCAATTCCCCACAGAACACCACCACCACCGAGCTGCGTCGTTAAGCAACGTCCAGACCCCGATAAATACTCGCATACAACCGCCACCATGGTGCTCCAAGACCTCGGACGGCGCATCAATGCCGCCGTCACAGACCTCACGAGGTCACCCAACCTCGACGAGAAGGTGCGCATCACTCGCATGAAGTAGGAAGGCGCATGGTGGCTAACATTTGTAGGCCTTCGATGCCATGGTCAAGGAGATCTCCAACGCCCTTGTGGAAGCCGACGTCAACGTGAAGCTTGTCATGAACCTGCGCCAATCGATAAAACGCGCCGTCGACTTCAAGCATCTCCCGCCGGCCGTCAACAAGAAGCGCCTTATCCAGAAAGCCGTGTTCGACGAACTTGTCAAGCTCGTAGATCCGCATGCCGAGCCGTTCAAGCCGCGCAAGGGCAAGTCGAATGTCATCATGTTTGTGGGTTTGCAGGGTTCGGGTAAAACGACAACCTGTACGAAACTGGCGAGATGGTATCAAGCAAGAGGCTTCAAGGCATGTCTGGTATGCGCGGATACTTTCCGTGCTGGTGCCTTCGATCAGCTCAAGCAGAATGCAACCAAAGCAAAGATTCCCTACTATGGTAGCCATACGCAGACGGATCCGGTTGTCGTGGCGGGCGAGGGTGTAGAGAAGTTCAAGAAGGAGCGTTTCGAGATCATCATCGTGGATACCTCTGGACGACACAGGCAAGAGAAGGATCTTTTCGACGAGATGGTGCAAATCCAGAACGCCGTGCAACCCGATCAGACTATCATGGTCCTCGATGCGACAATCGGTCAGGCTGCAGAAGCGCAAGCCCGCGCATTCAAAGAGGCGGCAGATTTCGGAGCCATCGTCATCACCAAGACTGATGGTGCAGCCGCAGGAGGTGGCGCTATCTCCGCCGTCGCAGCAACACACACGCCCATCGTCTTCATCGGTAACGGAGAACACATGCTGGACCTCGAGCGCTTCGCCCCGCAACCCTTCGTATCGAAACTTCTCGGCATGGGTGACGTTCAGGGTCTTGTCGAACACGTGCAGTCCCTCAAGCTTGACCAAAAAGACACAATGAAGCACATCACACAAGGCATCTTCACCATCAAAGATCTGCGCGATCAGCTCTCCAACATCATGAAGATGGGCCCTCTGTCAAAGATGGCTGGCATGATCCCTGGACTAAGCAACATGATGGGCGGCATGGACGATGAAGAAGGCGGCACAAAACTCAAACGGATGATATACATCTGTGACAGCATGACGGAGAAGGAACTCGAATCTGATGGCAAGATGTTCGTTGATCAGCCCACGCGTATGACGCGCGTAGCTCGTGGCTCCGGTACATCAGTTCGCGAAGTTGAAGAACTACTCACACAGCACCGCATGATGGCCGGCATGGCGAAGAAGATGAAGGGTGGCATGGCAAATATGCAGAAAGCTCAAGGTGCCATGGGTGGCGGAAACAAACAGCAACAGCTCGCGGCTATGCAGAAACGAATGCAAAGTATGGGCGGCGCAAATGCGATGGGTGGTGGCGGTGGCGGTGGAATGCCGGACCTGGGCGCTATGATGAAGATGCTTGGTGGAGGTCGAGGAGGCGGAGGAGGTGGTATGCCGGATATGTCTGCCCTGGGTGGTATGGGTGGCATGGACATGAACAAGATGATGCAAATGATGGGTGGCATGGGCGGCATGGGCGGTGCTGGTCAAGGCCGTGGTGGAAGGCGGTAACGTGTTTGAGCCGATATGATTAGGTTTGTGCTTCTTTTTGCATAGCCGCGGCGTTTGGGTGGGTTCATAGTGGATGGCAATGTAGTTATACATAGGACTACGTCTATACCAATTGTGCTTGCTAGAGTCTACGGGGCCCGAAATACGCACCAATATCCACAGTTATCATGTGCGCGTAAAGTTTTCCCTTATACACAATGTATCATCAATTTTGCGTGATCCCGGTCTAACAGCTCAATAGACAAGACATCAATCAGAAGTTGCAGGACCATCTTGTTTGAGAGCGAACTTAAATCGAGCCAGTCCGATGGGCAAGAAGTCGAACACACCCTTAGGATCCACTCTCCTCAGAACACACCATATCAAAACAAAGCATTACAACCAAGGCCATGAAACATTTTCACCATCGTCTCATTATTGAGAGCTAGGCATGACTGATTCAGTGTTTACTATAACGAGTATACCGGATGGATTTAGGAACGAAGTAGGCAAGAACCCGCGGAGTGCGAAATAAGGAAGGTTTGCCGAACCCCGCAGACTGACTACACGCGTGTGTAGGCGCAAGGCCCAGATCACCAGTCTCCATCACCATAAGTTCATAAGCAAGTAACATCCACAAAGATGTCCATTCAGCAGTATCCTCGAGCTTCCCAAACAGAATGGCGGAGCTCAATGGCGATGCAGCACCGGATATTCGTCGACAGCATGGCGTGCCTGAGAAGATGAAAGCGCTCCAGTAAGGCATGCTTACCCGCGTGGCGTACGCTTGAATTGAGCTGATATGCATAGATACTCCGGGCCAGAGAAGTTTGCGGTTGTGCACATTGATGTCCCTAATATTGGGGATGATGATGTGCTTGTGAGTAGTATATGAAATATCGTGTTGAGATTGGATGCTAATGAAAACAGGTCAAGGTATCGGCTTGCGGGGTTTGCGGGACAGTAGGTGATCTAGGGACAATACTGCTAAGATGCTAATATACTGAGACGTTTCGTAGGATTTGCATTATCACAAGGGCGAATTTCTAGCGAGAGTGAGTTATGAGGGACTTGGTATCTAGCCCTAGCTGACCTTCTATGATAGTGGCCCCTTATACCTGGTATGCTACAATCATCGGACACACCCGTACTGTCTTTCTGACTTAATTCCAGGCCATGAAGCAGCAGGCACAATTGCCGCCATAGGTCGAAACGTCAAAAACGTCGCCATTGGTGACCGAGTAGCAGCAGACCCCTTGCAACCTTGCCTCAGTTGCTTCCACTGCACTCGTCGAAAACCTCTTCTCTGCGATACTCTGACTGCCTTTGGCGGCAATGTTCCAGGTGGCTTCGCTGAATACTGCAGATATCCTGCACGGCTAGTCCATCCAATAGGCGACCTCCCTGATCTCGAAGCAGTGCTCGTTGAGCCTGCTGCGTGTGCTGCTCATGGGATCGAGAGGATGCAACTTGAAGTTGGGAGCCGAGTACTGCTATTTGGATGCGGTCCGACCGGCATGCTGTTAGCGCAGTTGATACGAATGAATGGTGCAGCTCACGTACGTTGAAGAAAAAATTCTAAGCTACAAAACGGTTTCCGATACTGATCTTCACAAGTTGACCATCGCATCGAAAGGCGGGCCAAAATTAGACCTGGCCAAAAAGCTGGGAATCGCAGACTCCTACATCACCATTTCAGATAATCAACCTCACGTCGAAATGCAAGAGCTCAAATCTGCAAACCCTTACGGTTTCGACATCGTCGTAGAAGCAACCGGTGCACCCACTGTTCTCGAGCAATCCATCGAGTTCGTCCGTAAAGGAGGCAAATTAGTCGTGTACGGCGTGTACGATGAGGGTGTTAAGATCGCTTGGTCTCCGTTCCGCATCTGGGAGCATGAGATTACTATTTTGGCCAGTTTTTGCAGCATGGGGCACATCCCGCATGTTTTGGAGTACGTTCAAGCTGGGAAGCTGAGGTTGGGCGGGATTGCGAATAAGACGTATAGGATTGAGGAGTGGGCGGAGTGTTTGGAAGCTGTGAGAAAGCAGGAAGTTGTTAAGGCTGCTATTGTGTTTGACTAATGTACATTATCGGGGATCACTGAGAGACTATGTACTTGGCTACTGATCCATGTTCAAACGCCCCTCAAGCTTCTTGATTCAACGGTATCGTTGCCCAATGCTTCAGCTATCGCCTCCAACGCAATTTCATATGCTGGCTGATCCGGCTCACATACTGTTCCAACTTCTGGTAACGTCCCATCATTGAAGTAGTCATGGATTGCCTTGATCGTGCAAGCGGAAGGATGGTTCATCACCCCATGTCCGTGCCCATTATGCGTCACTAATCGACTTCCTGGGAAGTTTGTTGACGCTTCCCATGCTCCGCTCAATGGCGTGATCGGGTCATGCGCACCGTTAACCATCAGAAGTGGGAAGCTCGTGTTGATCGCAGTGAATGGGCCAGAATACTGTTCTGCTGCCTCAAACTTCCACTGCGCGCACACCCACACCTGTGGGCCGAAAACGTCGGCCCAAGATCCCTGAGCAGCTTGAGCTCGAATCAGCGCGTACATATCCTCTGGTGAGTCGGCGCGGAACGGCGAGTCCGAGCACCCGATGCCGTGGAAGGCATTCAAACCCAAGTGCCATGGGATCTCGGGCTCTGTCGTATTGTCTGGTGGGGGACCGGTTAGAGTCTCCTGTACAGCCTGCCAGTCTCGCTTCAGTGCACCATCGATCAGAGCGTAGAGACTGAGGAATTGAACCGGCCGGTACAAGTTGACCAAGATGAAATACTTCAGCTCCTGGTACAACGTTATACCGCCAGGCTGCCACCACGGCTGACCCGGCGGCACATACGAGTCTGGTAGAATGACGGGCTCATTGATAAGCTCTTGGAAGACCTTTCCGAGCTCTTCGTGCAAGTCCTTCGGCGTGGTATCAGGGCCCGTGAAATTAGCGATTGGACAGGATTCCGGTCCAGCACCAACACACTCGCGGAAGAAGTTCAGTAGCGCAACTTCTGAATCGCGGTTCGCTGTCAACCATTGGCCGGAGTGGTAGTCGTCAAAGCGCACGATACTGTCGAGCAGGATGCGGCCTACGCGATCTGGGAACATAGCTGCGAATGTCTGGCCGAGGGCAGTGCTGTACGAGCGGCCCCAGAAGCGCAGTAAGCCGTCCTCGTTCAGTGCGTCGACGATGTTGAGCAGGTCTCGTGCTACGAACGAAGTGCTGAGGTAGGATGCAATATCAGCGTTGCCTTCTGTGGTAATACAAGATTCGATGAAGACACCCGCATCGTCCCACGCTTTCGAGGTGAGAGTTGAGTACGCGTCTATTTGCGGGATAGTGAAATTGGTGTCGCGACGGGAGAGAGTAGACGAAGTGCTGTTGGATGGTATGCATGCAAACGGCATTGTTCGTCCGGTACCACTGTTGTATTGCGTTAGCGCTTAACCATTTCAAGATGGAGATACTGGAACTAAACTCACCGAGCATCGAATCCGACAACATCGAAGTTCCCGCCGAATACTTCAAGATACATAGGCCCAGTCTGCGATATCTCTTCTATGCCGCTTGCACCAGGTCCGCCTGGGTTCATGATTACACTACCCTTGGATGGTTCATTGGTTGCTTTGACTTTTATCAGCTGTAGTTGAAGAGTCTCCTTGCTATCAGCATTGGTGTAGTCAAGAGGTACTTCTAGTGTCGCGCAGTACAAGGGGACGCCATGAGCATCGACGACTTCTTGCTGACTTGGCGGGAATTCGAGTTCGCATGGTGTCCAATTGAGAGATGATGTGTTGGTCTGGGGGCCATCGGTAGGGTATGACAACCCGAATTTAGCTAGAATTAGAGCAGCAGCCGCTGTTTTAATCATCTTGCTGATTACAACAATAGGAAAGAAATGTTTATACTGTTGGTGAGTGGCATTAGAGTAGTCATCCTCATGGTCCTTTATACATGCATCAAGGCAGACAAACACACTGCACAGCCGCTGACATCAATCTCGCAACATACAAGACTGAATTTGGAGCTCGTAGCTTCGATTTCCATGTTTAGCTTTTCTTGGCCATATACGTGTATTAAATGGGTATAGTGTACGTGATCTGCACCGTGGCGGTGCGCCTTGCGGACCACTTTGCCAAGTCGCACGAGATCGACAGTAAGATGTTGGTTCCTGACAGGGAAGTTTGTCTAATAGCGTTACCGTCTTACTCCTACACATACTGCATAATTATTTTCCGTAGCCTATACCTATGCTAATACTACATTTGACGTCACAACACTTCTCCTGTCCTGACCACGCTCGGGATTGCTCCAATCTCAGCTAATTTGACAACAAGATCAAAGAGCATGAAGTCACACCCATATCCCGCAAGCAGGCTCACAGCTACAGGACTTTGCTTCACCGTATTAGTAACCGGGCTCAGAAATGGCACTGTGCCCAGCGGCAGCACCACCTCAGGCACACCTGCGAGCTGAGATATGCCGTACCTATTCCATCCTAAGTATACATTCTCTCCCGACGGCCGCTCGCCATACGTCTCCCGTGAAGACGGCTCCCCCGTCACAATTGGGTTCACAAGAATGGCGTTAGAGCATCCGCTGGATTGGAAATCCGAGACGAGTAAGTTCGTTCGCACCCAATCCTGGAACACCGCTTTCTCGGCAAGGATTCGCTGGTAGTCTGATTCCGTCTGGTTGAGGCCATATTCGTAATTTCGCTTGACAGGTGGATCGAGATGTGGTTCGTCACCGTTGAAGGCATCAGCATAGTCCGCGAAGAACGGATTCCACACGTCGTGCGCTTGTTCGTAGCACGTTAATTTCGTCCATACTTCGCCTACGTGGTCTGGGGGATAGAGATCTGTGCCTGAAGTCTCCTTGTACTCGGTGTAGAAATCGTACTCTTCCGCGGAAGTATTGAGTATACCTTCGAGGGCGGTCACAAAGGCGTCGAAAAGTGGCTGTGAGTCATTGAGGGATGAGGGAAAGAAACCGGGACTAGGATACTCGGTGGTATTGATCCCCGGGGTATCGATCGGGTAGATTAACTTGGTAGGGAACGATGGGTAGTCTTTAAAATCGGGATTCTCGGAGTACCAAGCCTTGCCCCATTTCGAAAAGTCGGCGGCGGAGCGTGCGACAAAAGCCAAAGTGTCCATCTCTGGAGACATCGGAAGTACTCCAGCGGTGGATATTGCACCAATAGAGGGTCTGTTACCGTACAAGCTGCTGTAACCTGTTCGAATCATTAGCTTGCGTACTATGAAATATCGCTCATGAGGGCGTACCTGCTGGCGCCCGGACGCTTCCGCCGGTGTCACTTCCAATGTTCATATCAATCCAGTCGTAGCTTGCTTCGGCGCTTCCCGCCCCAGCGCTGCTACTGCTCGGGTCCATGTAACCGTCACCCCTTGGATTGAATGGATCATGGTAGTCAACCCAGTCAATAGTAGGTGATTCGCCGTTAGCGAATTGACTCGTCCTAGTTTTACCGACTATGATAGCCCCAAGGTCGATGAGCCGCTGCACTGCAACTGCAGTACTATTTACTTCGGGATAGAGGTGAAACCACGGTCTATTGCCCATGGACGTTTTCAAACCTGCAACGTCGTACAAGTCTTTGACACCGAGCTGCCCGGATCAGTATGATGATGTGCAATCGGATGCTGCTGTCCAAGACTTACTCGAACTCCCTCAAGGGGCCTCTCCGAAGTAGGCTCAGGGAAGTAAAGCCGAGACGGAACCGCAATTGTTGGCGAACCGTCGCTGTTTGGGCTCGAAGCTGTGAGTGCTTTGAAACCCCCTTCCTGATCATCGACAATCCCGTAGTAGAATGAGAAGCTGAAGTCCTCGTACAAGCGATAGGCTTTGTAAATGCTATAAGAATCACCGAACACCGACAGAAAGTACGGCCCTTGAGGTAGATCTGTAACAGCGCTCGCCGACAATCCTGTAATGCCTACAGGGAGATCGCTAGTGCTACAGGCTGCCACAACGATGCTTGCAAAAGATTCGCTCCATACGTCATCTTTTGCAGCAAATGCGGTGATGGTCGCTTCAAATTCGGCATTCGAAAGTCTCTCAGAGTTTGTCTTTACAACTGTTACTGGGAGAAAGACGTTCGTAGTCAACCCGGCCGAAGGACCACGTGGTAGCGTAAAATTTGCCTGCCTTTGTCAATGACTTTATTTTAGAAGGTCAGCTTGAAATGCCTACCTCCGGCTTGCTTGGGACATAATAAGCAGTACCGTTGAGAAATACCGTCTGACCGTCGCTTTGGGCCACGATCGGTACCTCCGTGTACCTTTTTTCCAGCTCCACAGGAACAGCTGAAATTGATGCGACGAGCCCAAGTATGGACCACTTCAAGGCAAACATGATCACGTCCAATAAGCCCAGCTATGTCAGC
Organism: Phoma sp. ATCC 74077; assembly: GCA_033682645.1. Taxonomy (NCBI): domain Eukaryota; kingdom Fungi; phylum Ascomycota; class Dothideomycetes; order Pleosporales; family Didymellaceae; genus Phoma; species Phoma sp. ATCC 74077. The sequence goes on from JAWDJC010000018.1 coordinate 1,036,837, forward strand.
ATATGCAATGGGTAGGGGTTAATATACCCTTACATCTCCGCCTATCCAACACTGTACTAATGAGCATTACGCAAGTCTGGCACCATTCCACCCGATAGAAAGATAGCGCAGGTATAGAGCACGTTGGCCTTGTTCTTTTAGTTTGCGTGGGCACCCGAAGATGTGATAAGGATCTCTAGGCATGCCACTAACTGAGCTGCTGGTAACCCAAGCAGATCTGATGTGGAGATCCCCACGTGCCCAGCTGTCTAGTCCGGGGCGATTGTACTCAGATAGCCGGACGATCCTGAGTTTTCGTGAAGCATAGTGACGATGGTGGTGTTCTTACTCCAGGAGTGGACGCCGCTAAGAACGCCGAAGGAACGCGCTACTGACGGAACAAAGATAATAGATAAGGAAGTTCGCTCTACAACTCTTCCGCATAATGAGGAATAAGGAACGTTTTACGAAATTAAGATATACGTTATCTCCGCGTGCACAACCCAGTCTTCATATGCTTGTATACTTCGATCTCCTTTTGCCTGCAAAGTCTATCGAGTGTTACGTCCCGTAGCGGTGCGCCTAGCGGACCACTTTGCCAAGGCGCACGTGACAGACAGTGATTGGTTGTTGTTGAGCAATGAGATGATGGTCTCTGACAGGGAAGTTGGCTGCAAATGATTGTCGTTATGCATGCCGATGGGGCTAGCGAAGAGCCGCAGCTTTTGGCATCTTGTCCAGGGAGTTACCACTCCGGGCAAAAATGATGTCAGCAGGTATACATTGTAACAACCTCGCTGAGCACGTATATGGACTGTTAATGCCACATCTTGCAGACTGGATTGAAGAGGAAGGATCGTGATGAATAATTCGTTGTCTACAGGCCTTAGGGAACCGAGTATCAGCAAATCAGGGCTATATTCGTAGGAAGTCCGTTTATAACATAGAAATGGCTGGGCTTTAATACGATGTGATAACCAAATACATTCCCATCGATATGCGGTTCCCTATGACTTCAACGTCTTCCATAACTATTCCAATACCCACTCTCCCCAAGCTTCAGCGCTGCTCTCGTGGCTTCATCCAGGTCTTCATCCACCAAACCCAGTTTTTCATTATCCAAGCCATGAACCTTCCCAAATAGCCCCGCATATTCACCAGGGAAGAAGTACCGCGTATACAGAACTTTTCCGAAAGCTGTGCGATCACCACCTTTCATCTTCTCCTTGGCTTCAGCATAGCGTTGTTTTGCTGGGACCGAGGTAATCGACCAGTCAGAATCGGTGGTACCAGTAACGCGTTTTAGCGATTCGAACATCTCACGTTGGTTGACAGCGAAAGAGGATACATATACCATACGATTGCGGTAGTCGCTTAATGTGGGGCCACCCTCATTCGATCCTCGGGGCGACACGGGCAAGGACAATAGTGAGGCAACTGCACGTCCAACTTGCGGAAATGTCGACGTATTCAGCTTCTCCGTCCCGTCATCGAAGAAAACAACTTCCCGCTTCGTAACATCGAAACCGTAGAAGCCCGGTCCAGATAGTGAATGTTCGTACCAGAAGCCGCAAGTTACTCCAATCCAGGAAGAAACACCTAGCTCTTCAATCAACTCCCGATCTTTTGTCTTTCCGGGGCCTATCGTATCGTTCTGGACTTCTTCACTGGTATACATGCCATACTCATTGGGCAGCACCCACGGCACGCCAGCATCGGCGGCTGCGCGGATGAGCTGTGCTTGCGCGTCGGAAGCGGCGAAGACGTTCATTGTGATAATGAGTGCATCTTGGCCCTTTAAGGCTTTAACGATGGTGTCCGGGTCATTGTAGTCGACATGAGCGACCGTGATGCCTTCGGGGAAAGTAGCCTTGGATTCGGCGCGCGATATGGCGGTGATGTTGAATTGGCCTTTGGCAGAGAGGGCAGTGGCGATGTGGGATCCGACGTTACCACTAGCACCGACAATGGCGATGTTTTTGAGCTGATTGTTCGACGTCGTCATTTTGCCGAAGGGTGTGAGTTCGATGTGGGTGAATAGGCAAGCGTAATGTCTAGTAACACAAAATCCGGTGTGGACTAGCTAATGCAAGACTTTGTATATAGCATGAGATGGCTGCCCTTATATTTATTTGCCATCTGTGGTGATTGAAGGCATTCCTTCTCCTTCCGGAGGTTAGCGCCTGTTAAGTCCGAGTGTAGTGGCAAGCGCTTTAAACCATCCACGCCAATGTAGGTGTAGTCCAGCGAATCGCATAATTTGGGATGAAGCCACCAGGTGGTGCCATTCGCGGGTGGATCCGTATTGATGTCCGAGTCAAATCACGGTGGAGTTGAGAGAGCCAACTTTGAGTTTTTGGTGATATCATTACTTGCTCGGGCCCGAAAGAAGCTTGTTCCCGCTCCAATCGTGAATGAAAAAAACGACTAAAATGGGACGCATGTGAGGCATGGCTAGAGTAGTCGGTGCTTGTAACCTCCGACCTGCGACAAGGCTGCCAGGCCGACGATACGAATGGCATGATCCAGAAGTCTCGAGCGACAATTGTAATTTTTGTTAACTCCGCAACACGCTGCATAACTCCTTAGTGTCGCCCATAACTTTGAGTCCCTCCGACCCAGTTTCATGTGGACTTATGCTTGCGTGAACGTGCTGTCTGGGGCTGTCAACAGTCAGTTGATTTTAAGGTCAGGTACGGCGGAATCGCTTTGACGTACATCCGTTCGAACCCGTAGACATATCTGCGCATGCGTCTGTCTTTTCGCGTTGAAAATACCACGACAGATCTTACCATCGCATTAGTGAACAAAATTTAAATAATGATAAGTAAGTCTAGTCTCTACCTTCTGCGCAACCCCATTCGCGTATAATTGTCTCAATTCGTTTCCTCGTTATCTTTCTTGCCCTGTCCCTGTCCTCCCCGCCACGCAAAAGGCTGTCGTATGTGGTATGCTGATGACGAACGTGCGCAATGACTGCGAGCAATACTTTCCGCGGTAGAGGGATCAGGCTGGTCCTACCTACTCTACGCGAATGTTTCCTGAACCCATGTTTGAGAACCATCTCTTTCTCTTTGTTTGGCATTCTGGGAAATTGAGAGGCTAATTCGGCCGCTGCTTTGCCAATGTCAGCAGCATCACGCTTTTCCGTTGCGGCACGACGCGTAGGGAGAGTCTGCTTGGCCTGAGCATGCACGTGATGGAGAATGGAGTTAGGCACTCGTATACCGACTTGCTTGTTCTTGTCGATGACGATGTAGAGCGGCTTTCCTGCCTCGTGAGTGAGCTTTCGACAGTGCAGCGTCTTGTAGCGGATACCCTTAGGAAGAAAGCCGTAGCCTGTCGGCATGGGGCTCTTGGGAGATACTGTGACTTCGCGATCCATAACTTTGGCTCAATAGCTGTTTGGAGAGGTTCTGAGGGTACTTAAAGGGACCTAAAGTGCAGATTGCTAGTTGCGCGCATGTTTGGTGAGATGAAGGTTGAAGTAATGTTCGTGCGAACTTTGAGCCATATGAGTGTCTAAGTAATTCTTTGTGCTTTTGTTGAGTCCTTTGTGCTTAAAAGCGCGCTGGCGATGATGTATAAGGACGTTGTGTCAATGGCTTTGTTGATGTGCAAACAACTGGTGGGACGCGTCTCTCGGTATCACACCCCGTTAAGCGAGTTCACGTGCATACGTGCCAACCCCCAAACAATACAGTGCACTGCCTACTCCCATCTCATATGTACACAGCTTCGTCAATCCAATGCCCACGGGCACCTCTTGCAAAGTTCATCGCTTCGAAGGGCCATATACTGATACATTTCAATGTATACTCGGATCACTCGGCACATAAGCGCTTGTCATGTACGCAGGGGCGTCTGACCCACCACCGAAAGACCAATCCTCAGCACAGCTGCGGCTGAGCCTGCTCCACACTATCCACAGTTGGCCAACATGACGACGCCTCAGCGGCGTTAACATAAATACCTCAGCCACACCTACAGATCGCTGTGGACATTCACTGTGCAGATCCTCACGCAGTCCTTGGGGTGTACTCACAGCTTTAGGTTAAATATGCAAATAAAGCCATTGAGGAGAGCGGAGACAACCTTTAGCGACGATACTGCGCTCGCAAACATCACTTACAACGACAAATACGTCGTAGTGTACGACTTCAGCAGTACTAGTACGTGGACTGCAAACCGATACAAAGTGAAGCTCACAATGACTAGGTGATGAGACCGCCATCGCAGAGTTCACGACATTGCTCAACGATCTTCACTCCGTTGGGCTGAATACGGAAGTTCGCCCTGGCTATGATCAGTCGCTTCTAGTGTTCGTTCAGGCACCAAGGGAGCTCCTCGGCAACACTGTGTACAAATCACGGTACGATGATATAAGTCCTTCAGCGTTAACACTGTCTACTAACATTGTCTCGAAGCGTCAAGGACTGGCTTTACGGGATCACTAAGAATCATCCTAGCGGCAACGCATCAAGCAGCGTATCTGCTGCTTTCGAAGCCGAAGATGTACTCTCAGTACACCATCTTGTCAACTGGAGCAAAGAGTTAGGAGGCGCAGGCATAACGCCGGGATATGGCAGATGGGACAACGTCACAGCAATCTTCCCTTTACATAATCGTCGCACCAATCATGAGCTGCTGTCTCATCTCAGTAAGCGCGTCTTCCTAAGCCTAGAGGACCTTGATCGAATCCGTGATCTATGGGGTGCTAAGGTTGCCTTCTACTTCGCGTTCATTCAGACTTACTTTCGATCTCTCGCATTTCCGTGTGTTGCTGGAATCATTGCGTGGGCTTTTCTACCGAAGTACTCGCTGTTCTTTGCGCTAGTAATCGGAATCTGGTGCACCATCTTCTTGGAGTACTGGAAGATCAAGGAGATAGATCTGGCCATTCGTTGGAATGTACGGGGCGTTGGTGCCTTGAAAGAGAATCGTCCGCAGTTTCGCTACGAGAAAGAGATCATCGATTCGGCCGGCAGACCAAGGCATCATTTCCCCAGATGGAAGAGGATCTTGAGACAGGCGATGGTCATTCCCTTCATACTTGTCAGTACACTGCTCTTGGGCATTCTGATCACGTTTGTCTTCATCATTGAGACCTTTATCAGCGAGGCATATGATGGCCCATACAAATTCTATCTTGTAAGTTGGACAATCATCTCTCTGCATATCTTGATATTAACTAATGGACGTAGGAGTACTTCCCGACGGTGCTTCTCGCGATTTTCCTACCTTACGCCACCAATATCATGGAGCACATCGCTGACACCATGACGATATATGAGAATCACCGCACCAATGATGCCCACGAGATGTCCCTCACGCAAAAGGTCTTCGTCCTCAACTCTGTCACAAATTATCTGCCTATATTTCTTACGGCTTTCCTGTATGTTCCGTTTGGCAGTCGAGTGATACATGTACTGCAGCAGCTCATCGATACGGTATTAGGCGAACAGGGCCGAAGCAAGATATCCTTCAGAACAGATCCAGAGCGATTGCGCAACGAAGTCATAGCACTTACCTTGACTGGACAGGTCTCGAGTGCTGTCGAGGAGCTAGTGTTGCCTTGGTTGAAGACCCAGATCAAGCAGTGGTGGCGTGATCGACAAGCAACACGTGCGCATAAACGCGGTAAGCCTAGCGACCAAACGTCCGCAGACGACCCTTCAGAAGCCCGTTTCCTCCGGCGAGCGAGGAAACAAGCACTTCGGCCTGCGTACAATGTTCAGGATGACATAGCTGAGATGGTGATTCAATTTGGCTACCTTGCGCTCTTTAGTCCAGTCTGGCCCCTGGTACCTATTGGCTTCTTCATAAATAACTGGCTCGAGCTGCGATCAGACTTCTTGAAGATTTGCATCGAATATCGCAGGCCTCCTGGCACGCGTAGTGATGGCATCGGTCCATGGGTTGCAAGTCTCGAGTGTTTGACCTGGCTGGGAAGTATCAGCAGCGCTGCAATTGTACACATCTTCGGTAGCCATAAGTATCTTGGCCATTACATGGGCTTGAGTACGTGGACTAGTCTCCCTGTCACAATTCTAATCTCCGAACACATCTTCATGGGGTTCAGAGCCGCGGTCAGGTTTGCTTTATCGAGGATAGGCTCTGAACAGACGAGGAAAGAGAGGGCTGAACGTTACGCGAAGAGGAAGAAGTACCTGGAAGAACTTGAGGCGAATGCCGATAAACCAGACCGTCTCGATGTGAAAGAAAGAGAAAGAAGAAAGAGCGTTAGAATCAACGCAGCCGATCTATTCTGGACTAGACAAGCTGAAGAGGGCACAAGCGAGGAGGCTGGTATCGATGTCATCAAGGTTGCGAAGCGTGCTCAAGCCGAAGCGAAGGTCACGGGAAGACATGATAAGATGGACAAGAACTTCTGATCGAATGAATGTCCAGACGGTGAGGTTCAAATACATGGAATTTTCCTTTTGGTTTTTGTACAGGCCATCCTCATCGAGATTGAACTCTGTACAGCGAAGTCATATGCGCTCAACGACCTGTAAAGCGCTCATTGCAAAGCTGCCAACACTGTGTTGTACGCAGACTTAGCCTTGTAGCTAGAGTCGAAAAGGAGCGGGTTGCCAGAAGGCCTCCATGAGTCGCTGTCGCGAACACCCCACACCGTGATACCGACACAGTTGGCCTGGTTCAAGCACGCTTTGACGATATTGGTCCAGTCAGCAGCCTGTGCATTCTGGATATCGACCTCGGTAAGGGCGCATTCAGGTGCAGCAGCGCAGAGAGCAGCCATGGCGGCAGGGGCGTTGGCACCCTGACCGGACGTCAAGTGACCCTGCGAACCAATGCCATCAATGGGGATACCCTGGGAGATCCATTTCTTGACATTGCGGATCATGCCCTGCGTCTTCGCATACGACGCCGTATCAAGACTAGACGCTGTTAGTGTCCCAAAGCAACAGAAACACGAGGAAGGCTCACTTGTAATCGTTGATGTACAGCTTCGCATCCGGATCAGCCTTCTTGGCCGCCTCGAAGGAAATACGCACGAAGTCTTCTCCGAGCACATTGTAGAAGACGCTGGAACGGAAGCCACCATTTTCATCAAACATCTCGTTGATGACGTCCCATGCGTAGATCTGGCCCTTCCATCGAGTCATTAGTGTGGTGACGTGCTCCTGGATGACCGTGGTCAAGGTTGCCTTATCCCTGATCTGCGAGACCCATCCGGGCAGCTGAGAGTGCCATACGGTGGTATGGCCACGGATTAACTTCTGGTTATCGGTGGCGAACTTCACAGTCTGGTCTGCGGTATCGAATCTGTAACTGCCACGGGAAGTCTCGGTCTGGTCCCATTTCATGCTGCTTCTTGTCAGCTTGTAATGTACATTTTTGTGGGCGTTGCTGAAATCACCTGTTTTCCGGGGTGATCTGACCGAAGTTGGCCTTGATGATCGCAGCGTTTGATCCAGCGTTCAGGCGGTTAGGATCCGTGCAAGTACCGAAGTACTTCCTGCCCTTCGCAACCATAGCATCGTGAATGCTTTGCGGAGCCTGGCGCTCGTCGAGAATTGGCTCTGGCTCCGCAAAAGGAGCGGCAGAGACGATAGCGCTGGCGGAGAGGAGAGTGACCAGAGGGAGCTTCATCGTGATTGCGGATGGACTGGTTTACTTGACGATCGAAGCGATGGCGGTGACGAATACTGAATTATGTATTGAGCAGCGACTTCTTATACACGACACTATTCCGGGCTCCTTCATATTGCACGAAGGCGAACCCACATGGACTTCAATATCCCCCATATAGAGCCTTGGTCGACTCGTGAAGCACCCAGTGTGGGGAGTCCGAGCGATAGGGTGGCTATCTGGCGACTTCATCTACCACCACGGGAGCAGCTTGCCGGAAGACACTATTCACCACTGCTTGCATCTAGTGGCCATACGACTTCATCAAAAGAACCTCGCCAATCTACCCCAAGCTTCTGGTGGTCGGCTCTTGTCTGGCTTGGCAATTACGAGGTATGGGGTATCGCCCGGCTAAACGAGGTATTTACAATAACCGATCCCTGTAGCATCAGGTGGACTACAACAACAAGTCGGTACCAATTGTTCGATATTGAAAGATGGCTATAGTAGGGCCAGAGGACATATAATAGCTACGCTCGATACACAAAGGGTCTGGGCTTGTGATCTGATTCGTGGAAGAATAATATTGACGAGCAATGTGGGTTCGACGATGCGTCGAAGGACTTCAGCCGCTGCGGAAGGATCTGGGGATCGATATCCGAAGTATAGCTGTATATTTCTCCTTCTATCCGGGGACAGCGTGTACGCATTCGGATCGCAAAGCTCAATAGAGTCTATCGATCTGAAGTTTCCACCCCTCAATCCAAATATAGCGGCCCAAGACCTTGTCTGTATGGACCAGGATGGTCATAGGCTATTTTTTATTTAAAGCCCACGAGCGGATGTCCATACAATGATGGTTGGCGTCGATTTCTATATCTTTCTCCCTGCAGCAAGCTAGTTCCGGTATGCCGTCCGCTCTAAACTGCGATAGTAATCCATATCAGGGGCGCACGAACTCCCGAAGGATGCTATCGTTGCCAAGAAAATCTTTCCCATTCCGCTGAAACGAATATCTCATCTGCTCACTACTGTCGCTTGTTCGACCAATCTCTTCACTCGTAACTACCCTTACATATTGGGTATCGTATAGTGCAGCTATGATACATACTTATCATTTAGCTTTTATCTTTTTCGTAAAAAGGTATTCACCAATCCAATCACGTAGCTGGCTTGGTCTAAACAGTATGCATAAGCATGGTCGCTAGCAATGTCATTAACGCCGCCATAATTTGACATATGGATCGAGGAGTCTCAATAAAGGTCCCGGGAGATAGGGCCATGTTGTACTTACGGAACAACCATGGCAGGCGGAAATGGCAGAAATTGTACTGCTTTGAACAAGACATTGCATGTTATCGAAAAAGAGATTGACTTAGAAGCTGGTGGGTGCATGTAAAACTCAGAAAAAATTGATTTTCTGGACTGCATAAAATGCTCAATTAGACTACGACATACTAAGAAGACTTTTAACTATAGACTCAGAAATGAGTGCATGATGGGTAAAGATCCAGGGTTGTGGCACTTCCACGCACTACTAGTCACGGGAAATTATACCACTCCCGTTAGTCACCCTCGATCTTCATTACCATAGACATAGTCACGACCCTATTCGTCGTCATTATCCTCAGCAACTTCAATGGCCAACGTTTGGAGCAATCCAATTCTCTTTTTCAGGTTGGGCTCCATGCTCTCTTAAGTTTCCCTGAAAACATCAATACTGTCAATATAAGCATTGCATTTCATGCTAATCTTCTCGCTTTCCCTTTTCCAGTCATCGCAAGTCAAGCAGACACTGAATGGATGTGCCGCAGCTCTAAGCCAAGGGGCAGCCCAACTGACGGTAAAGAATTCCTTCTTGCACAGATTGCAGCCCAGGAAGAGAAGAGAGAAGCGAGAGTTTCAACGGAACAAGGTTGCCACAACCCAGGTTCTAGAAGCGCTGTCCACTACGAGGTCAACTGTGGCACTCCCCTTGTCGGGAACGGAGTTGCAGTTTCTCGAGACTGCTGCCAAAATGTTCTGAGATGATGTTGCCTTAATGGCATTTGGAGGAACGCTGTGGGTTTGTTGAATTGACAATGTCTTGAGTTTGAGTGGGAGATGGAACTCTGGTGCTTATTTATGAGTGCTCTAATAATGTCAGTCGGTTCCTACATGGTAGCGACATGAGAGCCTTGAAGCAGTGTATATGAGCGTTGACAAGCTTCTGAAGATAACACTAATCAAAATCATGTGACCACATCACCGCGATGGGTAGAAGTCATTGAAAAGAAAAGATACACTAGCACGACAGTTGTGAAAGACTAGAATAAGCATCGATTGAGAGGGGTATATATGACGCTACGCACCAAAACACCTTCCTACCTTCAATCTGAAAACCATGTAGAGTTGAGAAGTCGCCCTTGCAACCCATGTCCACGAGTCTGTTACGAACTTAGAAAGCCTTAACACTAGCATTGATCAACTTGACCAAAACCATCCACTTCTCTTTCCACTCTCCTTTTTGCCGTCCTTTTCGGTCGATGGAGCTTGCGCGTCTTGCGCAGGCTTCCAGGGCTCTAGCGGTCGAGCATTGTTCTCTTGACCGCGCTGCGTGGATACAGTCTCCGAGCTCTCCTCTCGACCATCAGCAAAGCGCTTCTTAAGTACGACTTTGGTCGTGACTAAGCCATCAGGTGAAACCGTCCGTTCGGTGGTCGTTAGGGTTGAAAGTATCGAAGAGTCCGCTGTTGCACTGTTCATTTGCGCGGGAGAGGATAACGAATGTTCTTTGGCACCAAGCAACTGTTCGTAGGCGTCTAGTTCGGTCACAGCCTCTCGCTGTTCAGATTGGTACGTCTTATGCTGATCCTGAGCATCTTGCTCTGGCGAATCCGGTGCTTGTCGCTTTTGTTCTTGACGTTGCTCGAGGTATCGCTGAATCTGGTGGTCTTCCTGCGCGAGTCTGTCGTCTTCTTCCTCTTCCTTGTGGAAAGCTGGGAAAGGGTTGGCTTGATCGACTTTTGGTGAAGGTGGATCATCGTGTTGATCCTCGTGATCGTGACCGTACTCGTAGCTCGGCTCGTCGTTCGCCTCCATATCCTCTTGCGATGCCCATTTAGGCTCATTATGTGTCCAGAAATACCTTGAGCGCCCTTCCTCCCAATTCTGAAATCGCCCTCTTCTACATCTGCGTTGCGGGGGAAAAGGGTCATCGCTCCTCATGCAGTGTGGCATTTCGTTCCGCTCTGCACGTAGAAGGTCTTCGTATGCCTCCTGCCACTGCACACCGGCTGACTTCATCTCAAGATCCTTCTCGAGGGCTCGGGGCGAATATGCAGAATCGTTGGATTGCGAAGACTCTGCTGGCGGCGGCCACTGCCACGACCTTGACCACGACCATACGCGAGGCTCGCCAGCGGCAGCACGCGGATCCGACTCGGTTGAGTGTCTTTGAACTCCAGCTGTCACTTCGTTCCGTTCCTTCTCGTTGAGGTTGTGGCGAGTATCATCGTCGTCGAAGACTTTCATAACCGCTGCCATGGCGTCGTTGTAGGAGCTCTCGCCAACCAGCTTCTTCACCTCTGATTGCAGCTCAAGCAGCAACTCGATCTCTCTCGCCTGTTGGGCCGCTTCGTCTTCAGCGGTTGCTCGAGTGACCTTGCCATCGTGGTCAAAAGGCCTCGGGAAGCCCCAGTCCCATGACCAACCCCATTCCTGGCCTTTCTCGTTGGCGACCCTCTCTATCAAAGACTTCTCATCTTGCCCATCGCTGTTTCCTCTGTTCTTGTTCGCAGCTTGATCAACAATGTCTCTTCGCAACTCATCAGCCCTTCGGTCCAGCCTCATGAGCTGCTCGCTGTTCCTTAGTACAGCCTGGACATCACCCGTTCTAAACAACTCTCTTCCTTCATGTCGTAACTCTGTTATCGTCGCCTCCAACTCGTGCAGCTTATCGCATTGACGCTTGTCTGCTTTGCCAAATAAACACTGCTCACGCGCTTGGTGAGCATAGTTGTAGTTCGCGATGGTCGCGGGTAGCGTGAAGACGGAATTGAGGAGTGAGGAGACCTGGGAGTCGGCGAAGCGTCGGAAAGCGATAAAAGGGTTGTCTTCGGCGCGGTTAGTATCGCGGCGAGGGTTGTCTCTGTCGTTATTCGCCATATTCAAAGGTTGAGGGAGATTTGGGAGGAGTGAGTACTGCGATGTCTGGAGGCGGGGAAGCTCGTGATAGCGATGCCTGATGCCTGGAGATAGTACGTCGGCGTCGGAATTAAGGTACGCGCCGCCCCGACGCGTAAAGTGATACCTGCTGGCCAACCATTCCCACCGCACCCTTCTGTTTCGACACTCTCCCATACCTGGAGGCTCTGCCGACGCCCAATGATCTACACACCGTGTTTCAATCCCGCACTTGTATAAGCAGTTATGAGGACTCGAAACGATTGCGGGAGCTCAAGCCGTTATCCTTCCATTGTTCCCACTATGCCATCGCAGTTATGAACGAAATGATCACATAGCATCAAGGGACACCAATCGCTATGGTCAAGAAGCTTTCGGATCCGGAATTCGTACTCTGCTCTCCTCTTGCATCCACCTACGTACTGCTAAAGTCTACACATATTGCTCACATCCAGGGTTGCCGTTTTACTAGTAATAGTAATTACTATTACTACAGCCTCTAGTAATAGTAATTACTATTACTATAGTAATTACTATAAAAAAAAATCGCGTAGTAATAGTAATTACTATTACTAGAGGCTGTAGTAATAGTAATTACTATTACTAGTAAATTACTAGTAGTAATTACTAGTAATTACTAGTAATTACTAAGTTATTACTATTTCTTAAAAAAGCTATTATAATCTTTATATTTATAGTTTATATTAAGTAATAACTATTATTATTTATAAATATATACTTAAATACTTAAATTTATAGTTTTTAAAGTAGTTATATAGTAATAATAATTTACTAGTAATTACTAATTATAAAAGTTCTAGTAATAGTAATTACTATTACTAAAGGCTGTAGTAATAGTAATTACTATTACTAATTACTAAAAAAATTTCTAGTAATAGTAATTACTATTACTATTGAATTACTAGTAGTAATTACTAGTAATTACTAGTAATTACTATTACTAGAAAGTGGCAACCCTGCTCACATCTAACGCATAACCTTGGCTGTACTAGCGCTCTTGAAGTTTGTTCTCGGCGGTTTTGGTTTTGGTTCCCTTTTATGATGCTTTTGTTGTCGAATATCACATCTTTCAATCCTTGGTTCATTGCACTCGTTCAAAAATCCTCTTGTAAAGCGTCCGAACGGTAGACGCGATACAAGTACGTATCTCGATAATCGCCAATGATCTACAATTCACCGACTTGGCTTCCGCAGAGCCCTCCGGTAGGCCAAGGAGCCAAGCCCATGGCGCGGAGATACAAATGATCTTGGAAAGCGAAACAACGTCAATGATACCTTGGTCTTCATCAAATATCACTGCATTATGTGACCTGCAAAGCCGCCAGTTTTATCCTCCGCGCATCCCGTCTCCACTTGCTGGCGACTGATAGTGCGTCATCCCGAGGCGAAGCAGTAGTCGTAGTAGGTTAATCCCGACTTGTTTCTCTTGTCAAGTCTTGGACCCTACGAAGCAATACCTGGATATTGGTTGTTTACTTGGAGATCTGATTCCCAAATTTCCTATCTTGGTCCGGTGGGGTGCGTTTTAACTATCGTGCCGAGAGCCCACCAATGTCACACGAACCTGACTGACAAGTATAAGAATGTCAGCGACCGCCCGACTCGGGATTACCTGCCAGTTCCTACGCAAAGCTCTTTCACAGGCAAAAGCTTCCATAAGCATCAAGGTCACGGAAATCTAGCTCGGGTAGTACCATCTCTTCTACGGCCAACAGGGTTTCTTCACAAATATCTCAAACTACGCCTGTCTCCCGATCAACTGTGCATTCACGCCATACGGGCATCAACTTTCATAAATTCAGTATATCGGTTGACTTACATTTTACCCAAAAGTATCTGAAGATCACCAGACTCAACAACGCCTAACTCGGGTCTCCGCTATATATCTTGGACGACGGACCTATACAAGTCCAACAACCCAAGACCCCACGGCCACTGCATTAATACATCATTAGTGTAATACACACTAGAACACCTGCTCAATCTCAAAACCATCACCACGACAATGCGCGTCTCCATCATCATCGCAACGCTCATCGCCAGCATCGTAACCGCCATGCCCGACCCACTGCCTCAAGGCTACACGGGACCTTGCTCAAAGGACAACTGCGGTGTCAACGGACTCAAGTGCAGGTCTCTCTGCGTCCCATGGCCGTCGACCGATCCGGCGCTCCGAAAGGGCTGCACCTGCAGCACCGGTTGAATGCGCAAGGAGTATTCGAGTCCATTTTCTAGCGGGCAACGATGTGGTATGTGACGCGTTACCAGAAAGGAAATTGAATTAACTTGTGTTCTAGGGCAGAGATATACACCGGTCGATGAGGAGGCTTGTGCGGATATACCATTTTCTTGTACATACTTGTTTCACGTACTGTCCTTACCATATTCTCTAGCACAGCATTGTACTTTTGTCGTTAGACACAAAACGAGTTTTTGACAGATTTGTGTGCGCAATTGCTCATCTTCGGTGATACTGTGCGCTCCACTATTCTGCAAAGGGAATTTAGGAGAAACTATCTGTACAACCAGACGGCCAAAGCAATTGCATTCGTCATCATAAAGAGACTGAACTCGAAGCATTCAGCGCTTAGACTATCCATACTCCAAAAATTCCAATGCACACAGTGGCAGGGCATCAGAGTCTCAGCCTCACGGTTTCTCTCATGCTGCATGCGTAGAAGTATATCCTCCGTTTTAGTGGGATTGCCTTTGTCCGATCTCATGCAGTGATCGGAAAAATAGTGGCCCTACCATGTACTCTCGACAGTCCAGCTCGTGATCTTGAGAGACTCTCGAATTCTGGGTGCAGTCATATCTTAGAATGTTCCAATGGTCGAAAATCAACAGATCAACATTACTTTTCCTTTTCGCTCAGATCTGCGAGGGACCCAGTTGTATGTGCAAGGCGAGCTCTAGGGGTCGATTGAAAGAGCAAGCGCAGAGGGAACCGTTGGACGGTCTGACATCTTACGCCTCTAATGATTATACCAGTGAGCGTGTGAGGCTATCACGTATCCATGCTTCGCTTGCGCAGCTTCAAATGTTGTCTGACACTTGAGCGATGCAAGGTGCAGGGCTGTGGCACGATGGCGAGGCGTCTATTCGAACTTCGACAGCGAGCTTCGCGCTTAAAGTATGGAGTGATTCGAGAATTAGATTAGTTTGGAAATGAGAGCGCGGCACGAGAGTAGGTGCGTGTTGGTGTCGAGGCGTCGCGCTTTGTAAGATTATATCGAGGGAAAGGGCAGCTGGCAGGGCGACTTTGGGGGCGTAGGGCGGAGCTAGTCCTAATTAGACGAACGCAGGGCGTATCTTGCTACCTGGATGCATCAACTGCCCTTTTTTCAATCCCTACTCCATGCACGGCAATTGTGGCACCAGACACTTCTACATCCCCCACTAAATGGCTTCCAGTCAATGCGGAAGGAAGCGCCGGGTTGGGAAGCCTTGCCGGCGCGTACGCTGCTGTGCCGCAATCAACGGTGTCTCTGGTTCCGCTTCACGGTGGCCATCGGTCTTCTACATTCCTCTCAAGTAGTTTATCGCTTCAATATCATATCCTCTGACCTACTCAAATACACACCATCATGTGGCTCTCCGTGCGCAAGAAATTAAGGTTGGAGAAATCAGCAGGTTCGCATACGAAGCCACCGCAGACCAATCCAGTCCGGGCGCCATGTACAACAATAGAAGCCTATACCTGCTCTGGTCCAGTTCATGATCAGTATCAGAGTTCTTTATTTAGCAAGCTTTCTACGGAGCTTAGGCTTGCTATATATGAGGCAGCTCTTGCGGACCCAATGCGTTTACTACACATCGTTAGTGTTAGTCGCGGTGGCGTGGGCAATTGGCGCTGCGAAGATTTCGAAAGTCCTTTTCCAACATGGCAACACTCGTGCTTTGGAAGATGGTTTAGCGAAACCGAAGGGCGCGTTGTTCGTCGACTCGAGACTCGGTCTAATAGTAACCTGCTACCATTGCTCATAACTTGTCGTCGCATGTGAGTACAGCTTTGCGTGGCACGTTTAGTCGTTTACTTACATACGGCAATAGTTACTCAGAGGCTGTTGAGGTCCTATATGCCACCAACGATTTCAGCTTCAAGGGTGCAGCTGGAGTTCTCAGATTCAAATCACTGCTGCCTATGAGTCACTGGCAAAGACTTCGGCGCGTTCACATCTCAACTGTTTTTCTCGCTCCTATGAAACGGGATCCTAGTCATAACGTCATCCCACCTGAGAACTACGCGCGATGGCAAAAGGCATGCTCAGCACTCAGCGAATTAAAACATCTTCATTTCTTATTCATTGACTTCACGATATGGAATCTGTACGACTACAATAGCCACAACACTATCGAGAATGATGCTCTCGTTTTCATTTTCAATTGCCTTGAGTCTATCAGGGCTAGGAAGATCGATATTGAGCTGAACACGGAGTTGCCAGATCTCGTATTGGCCGTTGTCGCCTCAACCAACATCAACATTAAACAGAGTGAGAGGCCGTACAATTCCAAAGTCTTCGGTCGCTTTTAGCTTAGTCTAGTTCAACATCGTTTGACCCTTCAAATTTGGACTGCTCTTCTTCTACCTAGAATTTCCTGAGCCCTAGCAAGCTCTAGTTCATCGGAATAATGCGACCTTTTGCGTCTACTTTCCTAGGATGGCTAGGGTCATCCATCAATTTGCAGACTTGGAGATAACAGTTAGTGGATATTCATATTCAACCCAGGACATATAACATCACGTACCACTACCAAACAGAGCTACAGTATCGGAGTTGTTGTCAGGCGCATTGTCACCACCGAGAGGATCGCCCGTTCTTGTCAGTAATGTAGCTAGCTTCCAGCCATAAGACGCCCAACTAATCCCAGGTAGTGAGAAGAACCCTTTCAATGCTGGCACATCTACAAGGCCCTCTTGAAGGAGGTTGTTTCTACTATCCAACAAGGTAAATGCGGTGCGGCCGTGGGTCATTTCATGCAATAAGACTTTATCCAGAAGAGAAAATGCGTCTGGTTGTATCGTTAGCGTTCCTCCGTCCGCAAGATTCCCGGGGTCATACCAATCTGAGCGAAACCAAACTTATTCGACTCCGCGAGCTTGATGACCGCCCTACCAATGTTCGACCTCGCAACATCATTGTGCAGCTTGAACTTGTGGTCTCTGACCCAATCAACGAACCAGGGGCACAATTGTATCTGTGTAGATTCTTCCACCACGAGGGGTTCCCCGTTTTCATTATAGCGACCGGTCTTGCGCTCAGGATTGACTGTAACCGCTAAAGCAATTTTCTCGTCAATATCTCTAGGAAACCGCCGGCCCCGACACGATTGCTCATTGAAGTGGAGAACAACATTGTTAGCTACATCTTGTTAACGATGTCTTCACGTTCTCCGCAAACGCATCTTACTTGTATCTCGGTAGATCTTCTTCTTGGCATCAATGAGTTGGAAGCGATCGTGGTTGCAGTAAATAGTCTACGCAATAATTAAGTATAAGAGCACTGGGATCAAGGCACCGAACTCACAATGTCTTCATCGTCGACATCCTGATCTCTCGGGACTTCAGTTCGATATTTGGCTTCTATTCTTCTGAGCACCAAATCGGTTTTATCCATCTGCAAGGTCGCCGGATCCTGACCTGGTCGAGCAAACAATTGGCCTAAGAGCTCAATGGTGTTCGGGTCCAATGGTGTTTCGTTTAATCGTCGAAGCGCAGCATCGACCATCTCAAAGGCCGATATCATGGCATTTCGGACGTCATTTTCGATTCCTTTCAGAGTACACGATTGATCAATTTTGTAGCCGAGTACAGTTGTGGAGATGGCGGCGTGAAGAACAAAATATGCGAGACGCCAAGAAGACAGCATATTAGAAAGATTGTTCGATAATGGATTTCAACGGGTGAATATTAGCAACATATGCTCACAAGTATATATGATCTAGCCTGATCCTGCAGAATATGAGCACGGTCATCTTATACTGTTCGTTGTTGTGACCCGTCTCTGTCCCTCTAAGCTCTAACCTTCTCCAGCTGCTAGCCCCCAACAGTGCCGCTCTCACAAGACCTCGAAATCCTACCTGCTGCGCTGTAAAATCTTGAAAATCTGCACAAGACGGGATGGGCATTTTTAGCGCTATGTCTGAATCCTCACGATGTAGTATTGAGGTACATCCTGAACGGCGCCTCGCGCGGCACAGCTCGCTTCCCTACCAGTCACGAGTAGTATCTTTTCACCCAAGCGCGCAACATGTGTCGCACAGCCTCAAGACGCCGCCATCACTTTAACAACCCGAAAATGCCCTCATTGCTTCCGGAAGGCCCTACTCACTGTGCCACTTGGCAGACATATCAAGGAGCGCTCCGGGTATTGAGAGATGTTTCAGGCAACTCATTCTGGCAACAGATGTGACACTGCGCCGTAAACGTCATGTTGGATGTCCTATTCTTAACATCTCCTAGGCTCATTCCGTATCGCAAACTTCACAACGTGTTGACCTAGAGACTGCCTCGCACTGTGCCTCACACGCGTATCGCTAGGCCCCATAAAGTGACTATGGCGCTGTATTTTGATAAAAACATCATCTTAACGACTAAGGCTTTGAAATCCTGCCTAAAAGCGTCTTCTGAAGACCCTCTAATTGTTAGAATGTATCTCTTCGGCATCTTTGCACTCTCTTTCTACCTGAAAGTGGTTTCGCCGCTCGTAGTCACGACAACATCCGCGCCTTCTCCGACTAGCATACCCTTAGAAAGACGAGCGGATCTATCTCCTCTCCCAACTTATACGTTCGGTTCAGGCTCCAGCTACTTTCCGAAGCGGGTTTGTATTTGCCGTCGGCCTGATGTTATTGACTGATATTTACATGTAGGTCTCAAACCCTGAACCGTCAGGAACTTTGGTGCAAGTATATCCCACAGGCATATATGATGAGTTCCCGAAGGAAGGTATCATTATGGCCTTCGGTCCAGACCTCCGCAAGCATATCAAGGACACAATGGTCCAGAGTTGCAAAGACAAGCCTAGAGAAGAATGCCGCAATGCATTGAATCCATTGTTACAGAAGACAGATATCACGACGCATACTAAGCGATTCATTGCTATCAGCGCTATTCTTCTCGGCGAGCTTCTGATTGCCATCGCCGCTGAAACACTTATCATATTTGGAGAAGGCATTTATCTGCATAATACAGCCGAAGTACCTAAAGAAATCAAGTTTGATCGAGGGAATCTAGCGCAAATACAGTCGATAGCTGGCGCACATACTTTTGCTGCTGTCACGGGTGCGACCGGAGCGCCAAGTACAATTACATATCGGCCAATTGCTACTACCACAGCAACGTAAGTCATGTCCTCGCTATAACTGCTCACACGCCGCTAATGCAAGTGATAGAGAATTCATCACTATCGAAACTCTGACTGCAGATAGAGACGATCGAAAAGTGGGAGATGTCGTGTATCGTATCCCAGAACACGCAGCCACGCGTATTCAAGATTTCTTAGGCATGACGGGCATCCAGGAAACCCAAGAAAAATGCAAAGGCCAAAATCTTAAACGCGCGGATGAGGTCCAAGAGTGCCTACGACGTATCCAAAGGCATGGTATTGATCTCGCGGACATTGGCCCATCGAACCTCTTGCAATTAGCTCAACGCAATATACCCACTCGACCGGGGCCAGGCCAAGCGATAGGCTTCCCGATAGAAAACATGGCCGCCAACGGAGTGCTTTTGTTGATCCCAGTCTATCACGTAGTTTTTGAACATGCGCCGCAATCCCCAAATGCAGACCAAGGTTGGGACCCATCCATATTTGCAAAGAGCGCTATGGGGATCACAATTGCAGCTCACGCGGCTATGTTTGCGGGACAGAGTATGCTAGAGATATGGGTCGATAAGAACAAGCTCGTTACCACCCTCAAAGAAGAGGACTTTGCCTGTCCCAAGGACATAATATGCGTAGCAGATGATTGCAAAGGTCAGGAAGAAGGGAAGAATGTTGGCGCTATGACTCCAAT
The DNA here is from genome assembly GCA_033682645.1 of Phoma sp. ATCC 74077. Lineage (NCBI taxonomy): Eukaryota > Fungi > Ascomycota > Dothideomycetes > Pleosporales > Didymellaceae > Phoma > Phoma sp. ATCC 74077. The sequence continues at coordinate 1,056,619 of JAWDJC010000018.1, forward strand.
TTGCACAAATGTAAGTCCAGCCATTTCCAGGTATGAGTACGGAGTCGTTACTCACGCGGTCGTAGAATAAGCACTATGGATGCAGATGTGACATCGTGACATACCCACACGTGTTCGAAGTACTGAGCGACTACATGGACAAGCAGTACGAATGGCTCGAGGAACTTATCAAGCGATCTGAACTTCCTTCTTTTGAACCAGAGTGCTCGGATGGAGAGCAGGCGCTCGCAGATGCTTCGAACAAGCTCAAGGAGTAAGTGTCGCACAACCAACCTTTCTAGCATCTATCACTAAGACTTCCGCAGTGTCATCGAGCTAGCGTGCAACGAGCATCCGGAGCTGAAAGACTCATGGACTTACAGCGACAGTAAAGAGGGTTTTACGTTTGGGATTAACTTTGATAAGAAAGGCGGTGACTGTGCTTTTGACTGCAGAACAATGTTCCCTACATTTGCAGATTCCGATTCCTGTAAGTCGCTTCAAAACCGTGCCTTATCATCAGTTAACAAAGTTTTCCAGGCATTACGAGCTCCGGTATACAAAAGAATGGAAAAATTGAGACGGATTGCGGCACTGCTTCATATCTTGCGTATAAATTGTCCTAATAAATGGGATCATTGGAAGGCTGCAGCCCTGTCATCGCGCTCAGTCTTCTGCAATGTCACAAGAGGTCTATCAATTTATCCCGGATTGAACGCACGACTTGTTAGTAAAATTGGTCCATGAATTCACGGAACGTGACTTTGAAGCTACCGCTTGCAAGCAAGAGCCCCCTGTCTTGGGAAGATTCATGTCTCAGCTATCAATACTCCAACACATCTCACCATGGTGAGTAATTCCATGTCCTGACCAATTCAAGACATGGTTTAATCAAGCGGACACTACTAGCATAAACACCCAAATCTCTAGAAATCTTTGACAACCCATAGTTCGATACTACTAAGCCACGAACTCATTCTGCACACCCATACAGCAAGCATAACAACATGTCTACCAGCTACCCAGCACCCCGCGCAGCCCTCTTCAATACCACCTTCTGGGAAGTTCTCCCCTCACACTACGACAAAATCCAAACGCTCTGGAAGAAAATAGCCCGCCTATACGACGAGGCAAAATCTGACCTTCTAGCGACAGATCGCGACGCAGCAACAAACTCCTTGAAAGCTGAGCTAGAGATGCTAGAGAACGACATAATGGGATATCGGAATATCGCAAAAGGGATTGGCATTACTGACGTCGCGGGTATCTATGTGACCGCGGGGAAATCACCACATCGAGCTTTGCAGATAGCGAAAGAGGACTTTGAGAATTTAGAAAATAGTTTGAAGATGGTGGAGGAGAGAATTGCGGATGTCAAGGCGGATATGGTGTATGGGCTCGGGGAGAAGAAGTAGGAAGACAGCGGATGGTATGTGAAACTCTTTTGTAATGTCAAGCAAGTGAAGGGTTTCAAAGCCGTGTAGTTCTGTTCGGCAGAGTCATTCTTTAGCAAATTTTCAACTGCATGACTTTGCACCGTTCATTGTGCTCCTCATATGAAGTTTTCTTAGCTTGTACGCTTCAAGTGTTGAGAGTTCGAAAAAGTCAATAGCCTTCTCACGTATGGAAGGGCTTTACTGTGACGGTCACATTGAGGGCCTGATGCAACGATAGAGTTGCCTCATAAAACTCTCCTTCTGCTTTGATCATGAGCTCGCAGATTAAAGCCTTTCTCCATCATCCTATTAACAATAACTTCTATAATGTCTCTCGTGCGTAGCCTGAGTTCACCCTCCTTTGGTCGCATCACCGAAGACTTCAAGAAAGTCCTAGAGGAGCTCGACTTGCAAGCCGATCGCGTAATCGCAAGCCTTGTAGTACTAAAGGATATGGGTCAAAAGTTTGCCAATATGGCTGACCCAACCGACAAGCGCGAGTACGCTGAGGTCATGCGTTTCCAGGTTGGCATATTGGAGATGGACCTAGAAATCATCAAACTCGACACTGAATTAGTAACAGATGAGCAGATAGCTGAGTGGGTGGAGGGCGCTGCGGGAAGTGCCGAAAGAGAGAAGAGGGAAGACTTTGCAAACGGGTTATCGCAAAAGTTGGAGGTTCTGCAAGAGCAGATGATGGCAACAAGAAGAGAACTGGTTTGATGTAATATTCGATTAATAGCAACAGTCTAGTGATTACAATTGACCTAGTAGTTGATCAAGGTGAATGATTTCAACAACTTCTACCCATGCTTTTACAGAATTAGTTTTCACAGTAGCAGCTGGAATCGTGCTATTTGAAGGAACAACCCCACTCGATTGGCTCTGGTATCGGCGCCGTGTTCGGAATATTGCTGCTCTCCCTGAACTCCACGATCTTCCTTTGTCCCTGTTCTTCCTTGACCACTGCGAAAGCTGCATTAGTGAAGTACATATTACGTTTTGCGCGTCGTTGAAAGCCGCCGGCCCAGCCAATCATGTAGACGAAGCCTCCCTTGTCGCCATTCGTGTTAGGAATACCGAGAGTGTTGATGAAACCATGCTGGAACGGAGCGAAAGCTCTGCCTAGCGTCTCGTTGAAGCTCTTATATAGCTTCAATGAGCCATCAAAATCGTAGTGTGTGTCGTTGAATGTGAATTTGAGGTTCTTAGAAAATGCTGACGCGTGACCATTTTGCCAGTCGGTATTTGCTGGGAACGGGTAGAAGCCTGGAAGCCTGCATCAGCATTGGAATTTTCGAAATTATGCGCTGCTCTTAATTATCCTTACCATTTATTTTGCATTCAAGCCAGCTTGACAGTTGTACGCTAGCATTCGCACTTGCTGAGTCTACCAGCGAGCAAGGGTCGACGACATTCTCGTTGGAGACGTCAACGGGATTTAAACCAATGAACTCTTGTGGCGGTATACTAAAAGCCACGGACGAGGCTACAAACGCGAATGCAAGTGCTATCAGACATTAATCGGGTGTTCACCGGAGAAACATACAATAACATCATAGCGCAGCTGAAGGGTTCTTACAAAGAGATGTGAAGTATCGCATGGTTAAGTTGGATGGCCTAATCCAATGCGGAATTGGAAACAAAACCTATATAGGAGTGGATATAGAATTGCAAAAGCGATTCGTCGCGCAAGGGACTCGTTCAGAATGAGGCTGAGCCAGAGCTCGAGAAGCCGAGGTTGTTTCCGGGATGCGCAACAATCAGCTCTGTCGTGAGTTGAGCAGCGCAGACTCTTGTTCGCACGTCAATCACGCTCGCAGAAGGTGGGCTTTCGAACAGACTTTGCACTTCTTGTGCCAGATGCTGAGCAGTCTTATACGTAGTTCGTCGAATTTTGCCTTGTGCTCTAAGCTGACGCGCGAGCACGCAAAGAGCAAGTGGCAGGGGCGCAGGCTGACATGAGGCTGAACTTAGCACACTTCTTGGGGCCATACACACACGTGAACGACTCTCTACTAATAATGAACTGAAAGACGCCGCGATTCTTGACCCAATCGCGATGCACCATTGGATGGCTGTGTTAGAAGTGGTTCGGTGCACGTGGGAGTGGGATGTGCTCGGCGCCCTGAATTGCGGGTAAGCGTGTTGCCTTTCCAGTCCTCCCTTTTTACATTTGTGTATCCACGCCATCCTTATCATTCAGTGTTGTCGCAAACTGACATGTATTGCAAGCTCATCGTACGTTTTTCCATGAGTATGTAAGAACACTGTCGTTGAAACAACCCACCTGTTTAGAAAGCTGCTTCTTACTCGCTCCAATTCTTACGTCCCGCGGCTTCATTCACGAACCTTTGACGCATCTTGCTTCTCGAGCACACCTCCATCATGAGTTATATTCTTCCTCCTCGTTCAAAAGATTCATACAACCTTTGTAGTCTATAGGCTGGATATTTATTCACTACGATACGACACACGTCTCGAGTTCCCTCCCCTGGATTTCAAGTTTCAGACTTCAGCCATGGCGTCGCGCATGCTGCAGCGTCGTGCAAAACTGACGTATCGCCCCCAAGTATTGTGTGCCGATTATTCCTCATTCGGAGTCTTGTACTTCCCAGCGCCTATCTGGTGGTAACTGCAAGGAGCGTGTCGCAGCTTTGGTTTTAGTTCCCCAATATGGCTCGGGAATTACGAACACCAGGATTAATGTCGTGTTGCAGCAGTACGAACATGAGATGCAGGAGGTAATGATAAGACTGCAGTATGCCCACGAAGTGCGACCGATCATACGACTTCTCTATTCCTGCTGCTTGAGACACAGTGGGCCGCTTATTGTTCTCCCTTTCCCTCGATTTCGTCTTCTGCAATTCTCTACACTTGTTTTCTTGCGCCAAGATGCTCAGTCACTGGAGTGTGCTTTTACCTCTTTTTGCGTCCGCAATAATACGGTATGCTGACGCGGCGGGGAAAACACACATCTACATCGACCAAATTCCACTCTACACCGAACTCGCGCCATGCGCGCAGGGTCGCCTCGAGGATATTGTGCGCAACCAGTTTTCCGGATGTGGCGATGACCAACAATTGACCTCATTCGCATGCTTTTGTATAGACTCGAGTAGCCAATTTTCATCAATTATATCTACAGCCGTGGCGCAACAATGTTCTCGATCAGGCGGACAGGTAATCACGAGCAGTTTTCTCAACCGCAGATCGACCCCGACAACTGCAGCCGCTGCTCGACGAGGAGTAGGAGTAAGACAGGTCACTGCAAGGCCAACTGGGGTTGTTGCACAGCAGTTATCAAGCGCTTTAGAAGTGTGGGATAGTTATTGCGCGAAAAGTACTGAACTTATAAGATGTATGTGGATCGCCCCAGAACTGATGCTTATTACTGACGCTTCTGCACTCAGTTAATCCTACAACATCGGACGCGCCAGCAACAATGATTATAACCCAGGCGCCACAAACCGTAACAGTCCCAGCTTCATCTGGAGCAGGTGTACGAACGGTTCCGATCGCTGCGATCGTCGTACCAGCCATTTTAATCCCGCTCATTTCTATCGCTGGCGTGTTCCTATTCATGCGTCGTAGCCGGATGAAGCGGGCCCAGCTGCGGACCTCGATGTTGCATAGAGGCATGGGAGAGGATAAGGATGACAGATCCATTGCCGAGCTTGTCGGCGAGAATAGAAACGTAGAACTGCAAAGCTCGAAGTTTACCTATGAGCTGGAGCATCCTGGATATCGGGCAGAGTTAGACGGTGGCGCAACAGCTCCGGCAAAAGAGAAGCCTAGCGGAAAAGTTGGTTGGATATGAGGAAAGCTTTCATTCATGGTCACGGTTGATGTTGATGACTTCAAAGACCTTGCAGAGTCCATATCTCAACGAAGACACACTTGAAATTTCCCTTCAACATTCGAGCAATCTTTACTGTGGGCACCCGTCTGCGATGTTGCGCTTCGACCTGAGACCGTTTTCTATTTCCATACACTAACTTCGGTGGGCCTTGATGTCGCATGCAACGGCGTCGGACCCAATCATCTATACAACAGGTCTTGGAGAATTCCAAGAAGTGACCTCAAGCATCAATCCCAAGGCTCGTCGACGCGCGCGACAGTACACATAAGACAGGTCAGAGGCCACCAGCAAGGACTTAAAAAACTCAACACATCGATTAACAGCGTTGCTCCTCACAGACCCTAGTAGCATTCACATTTTAGCAACATCATAATCTGTATACATTTACGATTTCATCGATATTTCGCGATATAAAACATCTTAAATGCGGCCTCGAAGGAAATGAACAAGCACTGTATCGGGCTGCGGTGGTGAGATAAGGCAGGTAGGCTATGAGGTTGTTGACCGCTCGCACTGACAGTTCAGCTCTCGCACTGCGCCCGGCTGGGTAATTGAGTGACAGGGCCGGGTGCGCATCATTGCTCTTTGCAGTTGGCGTACCCAAACAACCACCACCCCGAGCAGATGCAGATGCAGTGTTGGGCCGCCGGCATACCCAGATCCTGCGTGGGCTGCTCGTGAGTGGCCGGCATACCCAGATTTTTCGTAAGCTGCTCGTGAGGAGGTCCCCCTTCTCATGTGAAGCGATACTGGAATTGGTTAGGTGAAGTCGGGGAATGGCGGACGCGCGCACGGCCGACTCGGGCTGGCGTACTCTTACTGACCCTGACCAACGTGGAATTGCTGCTGCACATACATTCCATGACCTTATTTAATTCACGATTTACCCTTTCTTCACTTAAATCCAACTCTGATGGCGCCAACAGACTATGTCTCAAGCAGTACAGAATGGGAACCAAGCACAACCATCGAACTACTTGCACTCACGCTAGCCATCCCGGGAGCCGTAGCCGCCCTAGTAACCTTATGGATCATACTTGTGCGCCGTCGCCAGATGAATCGAGGTATGCTTGTCTTCACTATATAGTAAAAGTGTCGATTACGCATAATAATTCATTTCAAGCACAATTCAATCGCGCCCCAGCCAACGAGACAATTACGTCCCACGAGTCGGCTTCGACAGCGACGACGAATGATTCGCATCCTGGGTCTCTGGATTGGTTTCAAGACCATTACCACGAGCTGCACAGTCATATATCGGCAGAGACGCAGCAATGGGACGAGGAAAGAGGAGATATTACAAGAAGGTCTTGATCGTTATGGTCATGGTTATGGTTTACGGAGTTTGGATGCCTGGTATGGTGCTAGGCTAAGAAGAAGCACGTCTACATCTGGCAGCGCGTGAGCGCTAGCGCCGAACGGTTAAGACCCACATCTACTCCATTACCCACATCGCATTGTTCTCAACGACTAGTCTCGCAATATACCCTATCTTTATCTTGTAAAATAAACATCCCTTGGTAAAAATATTGGACGTGCTTCGCTTCACATACACATTTACAAAAGCAAAGTGGGTTTTGTATGAATGGTAATGATCAACTTACCTGTCAAGCAGGGATTCCAACGACTTCCTTCCGCTGGTAGGTGGATGTACCGGCGTTTCGAGCTCGCAGACTTACCATCTGTGCACAACATAACAGTAATCCAATTAAACAAAATGATGCGATGCGATGCAGAATCATAATACGATAAAAACGTGTCTTGGATGGGATATCTCAAAATAGCGAACAAAACAAAGTTCCATCTCTCCATTGTTTCTACATCAACTCAATCGCTCAACACAATCACCACAACACAACCAACCCACATGAATGTATCCGGCACAGCCTTCGCCATTCCATCCCAACCAACCACCCACCACAAAACGCATATCTTCAAAAAGCAAGAAAAAAAGAGGTTGGTATTTCAAACAGACAGAAAGTGGTAAATCAGACAGACATCCAACCATTGCTATGTACCGTAAACAGAAACAAGTGTGGAAACCACGCACGCACCGCACCGCAACGCATATACGACGACGACGACTGCAGCTGCTACTGCGGGTTTCCGCCAAGGTATGCTAGAAGATATATTTGCCTCTCTTTTTGGGAAGGGTGGTTTGAAACGCCTGCTGAATGCATACATGCCATGCTGCCTAACGTACTGTACTGAGAATCAGATGTGCACACACCGTACCGTCAAATGAGTTTCTTCCTCCTCTGACAGAGGTAGGGAGAGCGAGAGAGCGAGATGTCTTAATGGCGCTTGAGCAGCCCATGCTCGCGGTCCTTGCGGTGCAAATGCGCGTGGCGGCGGTGCTTGTGCTTGTACGCATCGGTAGCTTCGACGGTGACAGTTACAGCTACTTCTTTGATGGCGACCTCGTATACGGTGCCAGCGCTGGTGTATGTGGTTGTTGAGATGATGCTGCCATCTGCGTCCTGCTTAGGCGCGTCCTTGACGTCCGCGGCGGGAGTGACGGCTGGGGCGGCGGGCGCAGGCTCAGCGGCAGCAGCAACGACAGGGGCAGCTGATGGCTTGACGTTGTATACGGAGATACCGCCTACCTCGCTCCTTGCAGGCGCGTAGCTCTGCGTGGGGACCGCGACGGAGGAAAGGCTTGGGACGACGGTTGGCTCCGCGCCCTCACCGCCGGGCTTCAATGGGTTGGCGTATCCCGGGCCGTATTGGACGGGGACGTCGCCGCAGAGACCGTTGGCGGGGCCGGCGCAGTTGTCCTTGGAAAGAACGGAGGGGACTTCTTGGATCTTGCATTCACCTTGCTCGGGCTCGGTTTGGAGGGAGCCGGCGAAGTGGACGCAGTCTTCGACTCGGCCGGATGGGTTAGTGCAGTCGTTGACGGCGGCTTGGAGCGTGTCGATGTTCCAGCCGTTCATGAAGTCAGCGTGGTATCCGTTGCCTGTTGGCTATTAGCTATTCTGTAATTGATAAAGACGGTGAGAAACCGTACCAGTTGGGTCACCGTTCGACCAGACAAACTGTCCAGCCTTGCCCTTGAAGGCATATGTGTTCCAGATAGTCTCGTAGAAGAGCGAGGGAAGGCGGACATCGAAGCCCTCCGGGCATTGGCCACCATCGATCGCGCTGGGGTAAGCCATGTGGCTCTTGTGGTCATCAGCCGTGACGTCCTTGCCGTTCCAGCACGATGGGAACATGATCTCCGCGCGGATACCGTTGGCACAGTTATCATCCATGTACTCCTTGGTGGGTAGGAAATGGCGGTACCGGGAGCCTTCGGGAGCCTTGCCATAATTAAGGCAGTTGAAGCCGAGAGACTTCTGCGCAAGCGACTCTTGAGTCAAGTCTTCAGGTCCCCACGAAGCCAACGGTTTGTCAGGAACCGGGCCGGTGAAGTTGCGGAGACGGGAGTCACCAGCAAGCATTTGGAAACCCTTGGGGAAGGCCTTGAGGTTCTCGCCGAGGAGGAGGTAGTATGCAAGCATACCACCGATCTGTGGGACGATCTCGGTCTTGCCACCTTCATGCACAAAGTGCAGAGACGGCGTCCAGTACGCCGACTTGTCGTCATTGAACTGGCAGGATGTGCAGTCCGACTCCCTGAGCATGTCATACGTAGTTGTCTCCGCAAAGTCTATTACCGCAATTAGCGAACGGTTCTCCAGCATGAAACGGTGCCTGCCTCAGGAACCCGCACGCGACCTAAGAGATAATAACAGATCAAACGCAGCCAGGACTTCCTGGGTTGAATCCCCCTGACAATGCCCAGAATAGCCGATCATTCATGCGCTCTCCAAGTGGGTCGAAACAGCAAAGTGGAAATGTTTACTTACTGCTACCACCATGAATGGTGTGGCCGTGACTTGAAGGTGTTCCTGGATCAACAATGGGATCGAGGCGCAAGAGCGCAGTTCGGTCGTGGCATGGCATGCGCCAGAATGCGTTGGTGGAGCCGGACAGAAGGGCCACGGCGGCCGAGAGAGATGCGACGGACTTCATGGTTGAAGCGTGTCGTTAACGTATGCGAAAGTGGTAATAGGGTATTTCTGCGATATGTATCGGTTGTCTATCGAGTCTTGCGTTGGTTGTAGCTATTCGGTCGAAATGTGTTGCAGTTGGTTGGCGATGAAGGGCACCTTTTCCTTAGCCGCCAGGACTTCCAATTGTGTTTGCGCGCTTGAATCGGATGTACAGAAAAGGAGTGTAATTGTTGCTTGAACAACAGATATCGATAGCGAATGTAGGTGTTGCAAAAGGAGCGACAGCAGACAGCAAAGGAATGACGGTACCGCAAGGGCAAAACTAAAAGGAAGGGAAGGAGAGGGGAAACGGCCGATTATCACCAGGACCCCAGCTGTCGGTTCTCAAGGGGAGATGAAGGAATGCTCGGATTAGCGACGTGAAACCATAGAGTGGCCCCTCGACATGGGTGCCCTGAGAGAGCCTACCGTGCCTCCTGTTGGCCCGCGAGAGCATCAAGCATTCGGCCGCTAGCACGCAAACAGTAAGCTGAAACAAGACGGCAAGGGATCCACCCCAGTTATGCACCTGCAGCAGTCCAGCAGCCTTGCGAGCCAAACGGCGTTGAGCATGGCTGTGCGCCGCAATCTACAGAGGCGCAGAACTTCATCTGGCCGTGGAGGCAGAGGCGGTCCCGTCGACTCCAGACGCTTCTCGTCCTCACCACACAGCTTTCGGACAAGACGATTCGCACCACGACTGGTCTGCCGTGTCTACTCATCTGCGGTCTCCCGTTGCAGGCAGGCCGGCGTCGCACAGGGACGGATCGCCGCGCAGCACTGGTACCTGCGTCAGGGCCACGTCGTGCACTGACTGCTGCATCGCAATCTCCAGGTCGCTCCCAAAATACGCATCGACGGCAGCGACATCATCGGCCCGTTCACTCAGGATGCATCGCGATGAGGGCGGTGGCTTCGGTTACGGCGCCGGCTGACATCGTCCATGCGGACTTCAGGACCGGTATGCTGAAGTATCGTCATCGCTCTGGGACGTGACTACGTGTTTGCACAACAGTGCCATCGCGAGTCGGTGAAGGCCTTCAGGTACCCGCGTACGAGGCCAGGAAATTGCGCCAAAGGTATCCAAGAGGGCCTGACCGGCGCGGCAACGCGGCGACGGAGCAAAGCGGCGAGGCGGAGCCTGCCTAGTGACATACAGAGTTGCGTTTGGTCAATGTCATCTTGCTGTGCATCGTAGCCATGTTGGGTACCCGAGGACTAGGACCAAGGCGCGAGACGGTGGTTGGTGTAGGAGTCGTAGGCGCCAAACCCTCGTGCTCACTTTGTCATTTGCCGTCAGAGGCTCTCAAGCCTATCGATAAGTCGGCGTGCCTGGCGGTTAGCGCTTCCACAGGCTAAAAATGTGTCCTGGGCTCAGCTGCATGCGCCCAAACCATGCTACTGGTAGAAACACCAACCTCCCTCCATGCGCTGTCCGCCCTATCCGTGAGCCTCAGCGTTGTTCTTCGTCGTGGATTCGTGCAACAGAACGATAATTGTGCCCGTATAATCGATTATCGTGAGCGCACACTCTCGCCTCAGCGCGGCCGTGATTGCCACCTGGACGCTGACTCTGCGACTGCACTATCGCTTTTTCAAACTCCCTTCCAAAATAAACAACCTATCAATCTCGCAAGCGCTCTAGATCCGCGCCGCAAACCAGGCTCAAGTCCATGTCGCTCAGGTACGCGCCCAAGACGATTGGTCGAGCCATATACTTGCTCTGTTATTTCAGGGCTACAACGATATGAGACCCTTCTAAGCAGCAATAACATCACGGAGTATAGCCAGCGTACAGGGCTCGAGACGTGCTGCTTCCTCGTGGGACTTCGGCAAAGAGGCAAGCGAAGGAACCATAGGTAATATATCTCAGCTTCATATCGATAAACAACCGCGAATGAAGAAAGACGCAGATGGCATGATTTTCAGCCCAACGTCGTACAGTACAGTGGAAGGGTTCCTAGTTGCTGCAGGTGTGCGTGTTGTGTACCAGGCCACGCACTCGCATTCTGTGTCGAAGCGGAAAACCCTGCGTGTGCTGTGCTGTGCTTCCCCCAAGGGCCGCTGCAGCTGGATCGCTGGCTGAATGAACGAACTACTCATTGTCGTACAAAAACAGTCCCTTGCGCCCGCACGCCCGATCACAGCCTCGCGGCCTCCCCCTCCCTGAGCGGGATCTGCTCCCACGCCTCGTCGAACCCACAACTCCGCACCCAATTCGGGCCCTCCGCCTCCACCGAATCAATCGCCATGTGGCCCAGCTTCAACCACGCGTCGCCTTTGATCTTAAACCCTTCCTTGTCTGTGTACTTCTCACACTCTTGTTCGCCATTTGCTAGCGCTCTGATCAACTTTGATGCGTGGCCGTCGTCTTCGAGGTCATTTACTCGCTTGATGATGTCGTCCCAGCCCGAGTCTTTCTTGGGTTGATATTTTGTGATTTCGTCTGGTAGGAGAGTGGGGCAGCCGCGGCTGACGTACATTGTAATGTCGTTCCAGACTTTCCATTCTAGTAGACGGCGTTTGGTGGCGGGTGTGAGGAACGTATTGGAAGCTGAGAGGAAGTTGGAGAAGAAGATGCTGCAGTTGACGCAGTGGATGTAGAAGAAGTCGAACTTGACTTGGTGGGGTGGATGCTGGGAGGCCGCGGTGTAGTATACTATCTTTTTGTTAGCTTAGTGTGCACTTGAGGCGTAGGTGGTGAGGTTTACCTGTAGCGTTGATCATCTCCGCTGTCTTTTCTTCCAGCTCATCCTCGTCAACTGTATATTGGCTCGCATACTTGATCATCTCTTCTGGCGCTCTTTGCAGGATACCTTCTCTAATCTTGTTCCCATCGCCCCAGTGCGGCGCTTGACTCAACTTCTCGTCATTCTTACACTCATCCAACAGTTGGACTATCGTCTTCTTCGGTTTATCCTTCCCCCTGTTCGCCTCGGCAGCTTTCTCACAGCCAAGGAACAACGGTGCCATCCAGTTGTCGTGCACAGCTGCTTGCGCCAGGCCTTCCGCAATAATAGCAGGCTGTTGGAATTCAATACCGAAGCCCAGATGTATGATGGGGTGTAAGAACCCGGCGAAGAGACGAACGAGCATATCATCCGCCCGCTCATCACCAGCGAAAAGGTAGTCGTTCACCACGTTCTGCCAGCCCTTGGACTCGAATTCGCTTTGAAAGAAGACGAGGAAGTCGTGATAGTATTTCTCCTTGCCCAAATAGCTTTTGAAGCGCTCTGGATCATGCATATCATCGACGATAGACTGCTTCAACGGCTCTGGTGGACGCTGGTAGGACACGTTGACATCATAGCCTTTCTGGAGTTCGGCGGGCGATGCATTGAGGGCGAAAAGAGTGAGGAGATGGTGCGCTATGTGGTTCTGGCAATGGGGTAAGTAGCAACGTCTATATGATGTTCGTAGTAGAAAGACCTACGTGGAAGCCAGAACGATTGAAGAAGATGTGATGCTTCTCATGATTGACTTGCAACAACTTGCTCGTCTTCTCCGCGCTTTCCGCCGTGAGTCCCTTGACATAGAACTGAGGTTGTTGCGAGGCCTCGAGGTGCACTTTCGAACTGGTAGCCATAGTTCGTGTTGCGGCTAGTCTCGTGACGTGTGATCCTTGTAATGATGTACTTGCGCCTCGCGATATCGCGCTGAGGTTTGGAGAGATAAAAGCTGTCTTTATAGGCACAGCTCGGGCAAACATTTGCAATGCAGCTACTCACCCCGCTTCGAGATTCAAAAGGCCTGTAAGCTCCAGACGCTGAGAGCTGCATGGTTATGTAAACTGACAGAAGCGTGGCGCCGGAAGCTAAGGAATGACGTTTGTGGGGAAGCTTGAGATCACCTCTACATGCGCCAAGCGTTCAGTTCGGTGTGTCGGCCAATTCTAAATGCGAGATTAGTCAGTGAATGGATCCAGGGCGTAAGGCCTGCAAGTAAGCCAGTAGGAGATCATGGCCATAGAGCAAATCATCCATCTACTTTGAAAGCAAGGCGGGATCTAAAGTCTATACGGGCACACGAAGGAGGGTCTCGACCTTTGGTATGACCAACGTAGTCAACCACGTAAAGCTTATTGTCCTAACGACTATCACTCAATGGAAATCATGGTAACTGTGTTACGAAGTAATTACGTGGCTACGCTTGTATGGTAGAGAAGGCTCCATCCAAAAAACCAAGTCTGGCTCTCTTTATCAGCTATCCAAGTTCGATTACCATCTAGGACGGCCCAGGCTCCATCTCTGTCCATCCGCCATCGGCTCTCCAAACGCCCGCTTTGGTATAGTCTCCTCTGCCGCCACCCTTCAAATATCCAAATCGAAAATATTCATTCACATTCTCCATATGCCTGACCCAGGTCCAGCTTCCCTGCATTATATCTTCGTACTCGTGATACCTCTCCACGTCATTGACCAAAACACTGATGCCATCATGATGCTTTGGGAAGGGCAAGTCCCACTCAAAGGTGATGTTCGGTCTCAAATGATGGATATGGAGGTTATTGTGGATGATTGGCGCAGTGATGAGTGGGAGTAATGAGCCAACGGGTGCATCACCACGGAGTTCGTTAGGGGTTTGGAGAATGGAGTCGAAGCCCCATCGCGCGATGCCGTTGATGAACAGGCCGATAAGGATACCTTGAAAGAGCAGACTCGGTCGGGTTTGCATAGAAGTCCCAGGGACTAGGAGTAAGCCCAAGATATAGTGGTGGATGCGGACGTTCATCTTCGGGACCGCGACTAGAGCAAGAATGCATGCAACAAAGATGCCGTAGATAGCAAGATAGCGCGGTAGACGACCCTCGATGCGGAGGGCCCAGGCCTGGCCTAGAGCGATACAGAATAATGTCAAAACAACGATGATGAGCGCGGGGACGGCGCCAGGCTGATTCTTGATGTCATGAGGTGTTAGGCGTTCGATGGGGATCTTGTCGAAGGTGTAGTTGTTCAGGGCGCCTATCCAACATCCTCCGAGCCAGAGGATGGTCTTCTCGATCTGAGCGTGCAAGCCTTGTAATTGCCGCCGCACTGCAAATTTATAAACAGCATACATGCAGAAACTGGCGGGTAAGAAGCGTCCAAGGGCGATGCTGATGATGGCGTAGTAGTCAGTCAGATTTGGTGGGTCTGACGCGAGTGCCACGTGGAAGAAAATCCCGATGAATATTGACGGGAAGAAGACGGCAGGTGATGTTGTGAACAGGGACAGAAGAATAGTGAAGGTTAGGGAGACGCCTAATAACGGCCAGCGAAGATCGCGACATTTGGCAGCGGAACCTGGAAGAAATGTAAAGGACCTCGGGAAGTACGAATCGAAGCCGATGCTCTTAATGTGCTTCCTGTCAACGCTAGGATAATCACTTTTCTCACCAATATGGGAAACTACACCGCATCCACCAGAGGCGTCGTTGATAAAGCCAGCATGGATAGCAGCGCCACAGATGAAAGAGTCGGCACGGTAGTATGTGTTCTCCAGTGTCTGCTCTTCGTCTGTGGGGCCTCCAACCACGAGTGGCCGGTAGTTCACTTGTTGATCTCCCACTGCGTGTGGATTAAGCAGTTGCACGCGTTTGCAATTGGCCGGACAGCGGAACGGCATAGAGCTGTTTTCAAATGGTCGACACAGGTCTCCGTTCAAGCCGCAGCCATTGCCATCGCTCCAGAAGCGATCAGTACATCGCAGTTGCACCGGACTCCCATAACCCGGTATATCCGCTGCAAAGGCACTACGGTGCAAGACCAGTCCAAAAGTCAGCAGCCAACATCCATAAAAGAATATCAGAAGCAGGACTTTATGCTTCTTCTTGGGAAAATAGTTGTTCAAGAACTGTATGGGGGCTGCTTGTATCCTGGGGAAGACGGGGTGTATCTTCCACGGCCGTGGCGGCTGAGGGCCCTTGACCCATATGACGATACTGTTCCATGTGCGTTGTAACCGTGGAGGGATGTATTTGCTCGCGTAGTAGGGCTCTTGGGCTGAGTAGTACTCTTGGTCGGAAGCCTCGGAGGTGGCAATCAGAACTGCGGACTCGGCGGACTCGCTACTCGCATTCTCCTCGTCGCGATAGATGTGCGGGGGGGCGTCCTCGTCGTCGATTTCATCCCGTGGATCCATGTCCGGCAGGGAGCGGAGCTCGTGGCGGGAGGTTGGCGACGACAGCTTGATGGCTGGACTAGTGGACGGAACGGATGCTTATCGATAGGAATAGGCGGGGAAGGACGAGCTAGGAGAAGCAGTGGATGTCTATAGAAAGTGAGGTCGGAGAGAGGAGAAGAGGTAAGTGAGTACAATAGTCAGGGCTGGGTACGTGTCGACGCCGTAACAGCTCTGGCAAGCTCCGGGACCTGCAGCATGCGGTGCTGGGCGAACCGCGTAGCCGGCCTCATGACGCGCTAGGAGATCAGCAAGCCCCGGTGCCGAGTGATGTCAGGGAGCAACGCGCAGCCGCCCCAAGCATTCTAGAATAGTTGCTTGAAGCTCGCTGGAGGTTGTTAAGACGGACATGCAACAGAGAGCTCTGCGCGCGGCCCGTTGCGAGCTAGTCGACATGTACATGCAGCTTCCCGTCTGGTGTCGTCACTATTCGCTCTTCAGGAGCATTTCTAATCAGCCCTTATCGATGCCCGCGGCCCATCGCGGCCGCCGTAGCAGCTCTCGGCCCATCGCGGCGGACGAGGGTACTCCAGCTTTGGGTACTCCACTACATACCGTCACCGCGTCTCCTTGTCGTGGTTATAGGTTATACATACCACGTGAAATCCACTCTATCGCGCAGCTGCTAGTATAACATAATGGCGCCTTACACAAGCGACCCAGGCTCCTTCCCGGACCCAATCGATCTCTCCCACTACTTATCCCGCAGCACCAAAGCCCGCGAAGCCTCGAGCGTCAAGAAGTTCTACAAATACTTCCAGATCCCGGGGATTGCCCAATTAGCTGGAGGTATGAGGTCTCATCGCTAAATACCGCACGCTCTAGTAAGCTCACACCTCGCAGGTCTACCAAATGACCACTACTTCCCATACGACACACTCGAAGCCAAAGTCGCACACCCGAACAGATGGCAGCCAACACCAAACAAACCCCTCGATCCGCCTCCCGATGATCCTCCATCAGCACGTCTGTCGAAGCTAGAAGTCTCCAAGAACAAGGATGACGAGCCGCCCGCCTCGCGCCTCGTTGTACCAAAAGACTCCAGCGTGCCAGACCCTCTTCGTATGATCGATCTGAAATCAGCACTACAATATGGACAGGCACAAGGCTACCCCGCGCTGTACTGGTTTGTTCGGCAGTTCACAAGGGACAACCTGCATCCACTCGTTCCGTACAAGGACGGCCCCGAGGTCATCCTGACCTGTGGCTCGACAGATGGCTTTTCCAAGACACTGCAGGCATTGAGCAACGAGTGGTCGGCGGAACATGACCCTGTAGATGAGAGGCCAGGCTTGCTATGTGAGAAGTACGCGTACATGAACGCCATCCAAACCGCCAAACCCCGGGGGTTCAACATCGCGCCAGTAGCCATAGATGACGAAGGCATGTTGGCCAAAGGACCTGGAGGCCTTGAGGACGTCCTCGAGAACTGGGACTTTTCAAAAGGCCGCCGCCCGCACCTGATGTACACCGTTACCATCGGCCAGAACCCCACCTCCGGCACACTGTCCGTTGCGCGACGAACAGAAATCTACGCGCTTTGCGTACAGTACGACATCATCATCGTCGAAGACGACCCATATTGGTACCTGCAATATCCCTCATCATTACCGGGCAGCATCCCTCCCCGCCCCACCAAATCCTCGGGCTTCGAATTCCTCGACAGCCTCATCCCTTCATATCTTAGCCTCGACTACCAAGGACGCGTCGTGCGCCTCGACACTTTCTCCAAGACTGTAGCGCCAGGATGTCGTCTCGGCTGGATCACTGCACAACCTGCCCTCGTTGAACGCATTCTACGTATCACAGAGACTTCAACTCAGCAACCCTCCGGCTTCGTGCAATCCATGATTGCAGAGTTGCTCATGGGCCCGCAAGGATCTAAAGACCCTGGACGAGGAGGCGCCGCGGACGGAGGTGGCTGGAAAGTTGATGGTTGGGTGCGCTGGCTCGAGGGCCTGAGGGGTAACTATGAGCGCAGAATGCAGACCATGTGCGATGCGCTCGATACAGGGAAAGAAGTCGTAAAAGCCGGCCGCCGGAAGTCACTTGGTGATGAAGACGACGAATGGGCTGTTGTCGAGAAGACACAGATTTACTCTTTTGTCCGGCCTCTCGGCGGCATGTTCGTATGGGTTCGCTTCGACTTTACTTCACACCCTCTAGCCAAGGTGGTCCCTGCTGCACGTCTGTCGCAAGCACTCTGGGTATTCTGGACACTCAAACCCTACCTTTGTCTCGTTGCTCCAGGAGCAATGTTCGCAGCAACTCAGGAAATCAAGGAGCAAGACAGCTTCAACTGCTATAGATTGTGCTTTGCAGCCTGTCCGGCGGAGGATGTTGAAGATATTAGTAAGAGGTTTGCGGACGGCGCGCAGGCGTTTTGGCGGATTAAGAAGAAGGAGAAGATTGACAAGTTGTTGGAGGAAGAGGAGGTTGCGGGCATGGACCATGTCACTGGAATGGCAGTTTTGACGGGTATGTGCTAGATGAGACACGAATTGTAGCGGCATGAGATATGAAATGATATGGAGTTATACGATTGGATAGTCTAAAGAATTTAGACTCAGTTGTCATCAGAGCAAGGACCATATTCTGAAGATGAATTGACCAGACCATACTCCGCTGACCTCAAAAAATCCCCCAAGCACATATTCAGAACCATAAACTTGTGAGCATTCGTATTCCGCGTATCTCTTTCCAGATCCTCTCAAAAAGGCGGGGTAGCCCTCCACACACGAGCAGATCATCGTCATTCCTCCCACGACTATACCATATATCCCAACTCGTCGCATTTTCTCCTCGAATCACCCAACAACCTAATCCCTCTCCATCAACAAAAACCATGCCAGAAACCACATCCCTTACAGTATCTTGCTCCTGCGGCTTAGCAACACACACCTTCTCCGTCCCCTTCTCCTCCCTCCCTCTCACCACCAATCTATGCAGCTGCGACATATCCCGCCGCATATCCGGCTCCCTACTAACTTCCTACATCAACATCACGCACCCTACGCCTTCTAATCCAACGCCACCAAAGCCTGATTTGGAAAATTGCACAGCTTATGATAGCTCCGAGATATTAAGGAGATGGTTCTGTAAAACGTGCGGGACGCATATGTATCTTGAGTATCATGGTGATGGGCACTTTGAAGCGGCGAGCGGGACATTGGTCGGTGAACGTGGAAGCAGTGATGGAATTGTTGAATTTAAGACTTGCATGTGGATTGAGGATACAAAGGACGGAGGGGCCAGTCAATTCATCACGCACGTTGACGGGAAAGAGCTAGGGCGATGGACACAAGGCGCGGGGGAAAGCGAAAACTTACCGCTCGACTGGAGAGCTACACCTCCCGAAAAGGAAGAAGAACACGAGAACCCGACATACGCCCACTGCCACTGCCGCGGCGTCGAGTTCTGGATCGCGCCGCCGAACGAAGACTCGCGAACGGCGAAGTCCCCCTGGCCTGACCTCGTCATCCCACACTACCTCGACAAGTCTTCCAATCCAGACAATACCCCCTGGTGGCTCCCCGGCCCCTCCGGCAAAAGATTCCTCGCGGGAACATGCACGTGTACATCGTGCCGCCGCGCCTCAGGCTTCGACATCACTTTCTGGGCCTTCATCCCCACATCCAACATCTTCCTCGACCCCGGCCTAACCGAACCGTTTCCCTCATCAGGATACTGGGGCACTATGACGCGCTACCAGAGTTCGAAAGGCGTAACGCGCACGTTTTGCGCGCGGTGTGGCGCTAATGTGTTGTGGAATGGTGATGAAGAGACGTTTGGGAGGGTAGGACTGGTTGATGTGGCGGTGGGGTTGTTGGATGCTGAGAGTGGGGCGAGGGCGGAGGAGGTGCTTGGTTGGTGGGCTGGGCGGGTGAGTTTTGAGGAGTATGGAGCGAATAGGGGGTTAGTTAAGGGATTGGAGACGGGGTTGAAAGAGTGGGCGGAGAAAAATAGAGGGAGAGGTTGTGTTGCTCAATTCGAACGGGAGGTGGTGAAGGGGTTGGAAGGGTAGACTGGGGATGGTTGCGGTGGGAAGGTGTTGAGTAGGGAGAGTTCACGCTTGGTACGCGGACATGGAGAGAATGGAGCTTAGAGAGGACCACACTGCTTGAACGGATAGGAGGCCCAGAAGATGTACCGGCGACCGCTAGCTATTTGGCTAACGTGGACACTCGCATCGCGCTTGAAGACGAATTGGTCCGAGGGTCCGCGATGAACAGCTGAGATAACTGGTTGGTGACACATCGAGGATCAGAGGAGGAGTGGACGGTGTGATCAAGAGCGTGAAGATTTCGAAAGCATTGTGAGATTATCTCAAGGACGCAGTGCGTGTCTGACACACAGTGTTTGACAGCAGAGCAATGCAACTGTTGTTTTGACTGAGGAAATGGTGCGGGCACACGTTTAATGGGAGGCGGAGTCAATCTAGGACTGTAAACGGTTTTCTGGATTCTGTACTTGCGCATCGTTGGACGGGTATGGAAAACGGAAAACGGTTTATGGAGGCGCCTTGAGATGTATATGAAGTGTCGCGACGGCCGTGTAATCGTGATTGTCAGTCTTCTTCTCATTCTCCCTCTCGAGCCCAGTGATCAATCAGACATTCTCTCAGCTTGTCTGTCACCACAGAATATACTCCCAGCTTCCGTGCTCGTCCTCTTATTAGATCTTCTCGCTATCATGTGCACCGATACGCAGCGCTGGCTGACTACTGTCCTTATTCTCCCTTCGAACCTAGCGACGAAACGACCGCATAGACAGGACGAAGAATTATCGGAGTATCTGAGGGTGTTGAAAGGGTATATGGCTGAGATAGAACCTCGGTTCGCGGTTTGTGTGATCCCTTCGTTGTGTTGCTGCGCCGCTGACGAATCCTAAGCGCCCGCAGGGGCGAAGCGCTTTGAAAGTTACAGGAACAATTGTTCGCACCTATCGAGTGAGCAAATAATCTTGAATGAGCGCAATAGGTGGTAAATGTCAAAGTTAAGAGGACAATGTCAAAAAACAGAGAGCCTGTTGAGATGGAGTCAAAGGAAAATACGTATTAGGAAAGGTCCGCGGAAAGACGGCCGTTGGGAACACCTTGTTAGGCTTAGCCGGAAGAAGGAAGTTAACCTGAGATTTACTATGTATACATGCATCAGGCCAAGGAGAAGGGGATGGTCAGTACTTTCGGAGCATAGCTCCAAATATGGTCTCTTCTCTGAGCGAGCACGTGCCATCTGTGACCCTTTTCACTCCACTTACACGGTCACAACTTTTTCTACTGCATTACCCTACTTGAACCTTGATCTTCTCATTGTTGTTTTTCTCTTACCCAAGGCCCTTCGATGTCTTATGCGGTCTACTTCCGCTCAACCATCATCGTCTCTGGTGGCCCTAAATAACTCTCTTGAACCCCACCCCTCGTATCCAAAACAATCTTCTCTAGATAAACTTCCGGACTATTAACACTCCACCTAAGCGTGTGCGTCCCAGCTTCCACAGCACCAAAGCTCACTTTCTTCGTCCAGACTTGATTCGGTACGTCGCTCATCCACTCTGGAGGCACATCCCCCGCATTCTTTGGATCACCTAGTACGCGCGTAAAGTTTTGTGGCGCGTCATCGAGCGTGAGTGAGAACTTCATGAGGAGATTTGGATCGGTGTCAAGACAGGCGTTGATGTAGATTGTTGCGTTGAGGGCGGATGTGCGATTGAATAGGTATATGTCGTACTCGATGTAAGTTGAAGTGGAGGTTGAGAGCGAGGCACGAGAGCCGGTATAAGGGCGTAGTGCGATGGAACCGGACTCGCTCCGGGTACCAAGGTACGGGATGTGAGCGAATGCTACAGTTCCGTTCGTAGTAGAATTTGATATTGGCGTTGACGAGCGCTGGAAGTGTGGCGCTTCGATTGAGATGTACCCTGCCGTTTCTGGAAACCCTTGGAAGGTGGCGGGTACCCTCTGGTTTTGTATCGGAATTCTTATAACGTCAAAGTATGGATACGGCGCTGGCCGTGACCTGACCCCGACGTTGATAGTCCCGTTGTACGCTTCAGGCACATTCAGCCAGTCAACTTCGACGCTCAAACGCTGCTCGTATTTATCTTGGTTCAACGTGCCGGTCCGTGGAGTTATCGATAGCCATTCCACTGGTATGTCATCCAACTCCCAGGACAGCGGGATGCGGTAGTCACCCCGCATGAACAAGTCGACCGTTCTTACAGGAGGTCCATATGGATTCATCTCGGGTAATGTGGCTGGGTATCCGACAGTTGGCATCGATAGATCAATGGACTCGGCCCATCGGCCTTGATTGATGGGGCTTGTTGAACCCTCGGCGTAGATCCCTAGGTTGCCCAAGGAGAACTGCATGTTTTGTCGGAGCTGAACAAAAGAGAGATTGGCTGCCATGTCCCGTGAGGGATTAGCCCAGTTTCGTGGTTGTTGTGTCACGGCGTCAAGCTTGGCCTGTGACATGATATGCTTCCATTTCCCATCTAGGAGGGTATCAAAGCTTTCAATCAGGTCGAAGTCGTAGTCAAAATGGTCCAGTACCCGCTGTGCATGTGTATTTGCTGAGTTCCGACGCTCCATGGCATGTTGATGATTAAAGGCAGTACCGAGATTTACAGCATAATAGGTTGCGCCAGATACCAATGGATAGAATACAAGCTCATAATATGCGGGCTTGTAATCCTCTGAAATTTCCTCATACAACGCTTTGGTTCGATCCGCTAGCATAGTCCATCTAGCTAGTATATTTTCGGCTTCGTGGTAATTGAGCACGGAATAGGTTCCTGGATGAACCATCTCAAATCGCCGCATCCCAATGAGGTGGCTGAATTCCATCAACAGCGCTGCAATAGCTTCTGCATGGTCCCCTCCAAACTCTCGCTCGGCATAGAGCTGGATGTACGTGGGTATAATGTCGAAGTCGAAGTTCGAAGCATTCCAGGCCAGGTCCATGGCAAAATTGAGTGGGAGCTCCATCGGCTTGATGTCACCAACATTAATAACCCAAATACGATTCGCGTCACGCCAATAGGCTTGTAAGAGTTCCTTCATTACTTTCGGCTGAAATTGTCAGGAACCTTAGGCTACGGATGAAAGAATATATACTTACCAAGTTGTTGCTATTCGACCACTTATAAGACCTTGGACTCCCAAAGTACTCAAAGTGAAAATAAACTCCTACCCCGCCCTCCCTTGAGCTTTCATTCCCGGTTGGGAGTCGTTGAACCTGGCCATGGTTGTCGTCTGGCATTATGATGGTGACATCATCAGGAGGATTGAGTCCTGCCGCATAGTACGTCGCAACCTCTTTATAAATAGTCCAAACCTCTGCTTTCTCATCAGTGAAGCCACACATTTGGTATCTCATAGGACTGACGGTTCACTTTCTGATCGCCCAAGACCTTCTTGAATATGTCTCGCTCAACTTCGAACACTTCTTTCAGTATCTCGATAGCATCGTCCCCGACTATTGCGCTATCGCTCGGACCCCTCATTCCCAATGTCACGTAGCTCTCGTTGTTTCCCATCCGACGAATACCTTCCTCCATGAAACGAGTCACGTTGATCTTATTTAATCTCCAATCCCAAGGTCCAGTTTCGGAGGCATTCCACTCATTGGTGGCTCTTTGCATGGGTTCATGATGGCTAGTGGAGACTACGATGCCATAATCATTTGCTAGTTGCATGTTTCCTGGGTCATCAGTGAAGAAGACATTGCCCGGTGGCGGTGTGGACGACGCCCACATAGCAGGCCACAAGTAGTTTGCCTTAAGTCGAAGGAGCAAGTCAAAGACATGGGCATAAAATTCCGTGTTAAGAGGGTAATAGGAGGCATTGTGTTGTTGGGCCCACCACGTTGTCAGTGCAGGCTCCTCGTCATTGATAAACAGGCCTCGGTACCTAACTGTTGGTGGGCCATGGACTGTCGTCTTTGGCAGCGCATAGATAGCAGAATGCTTCTTAGTCGGAACATCCGCGAACCAGTGGTATCTGCTCTAGCCCGTCAACCTCGATGCATCTTTATTGGGAGTATCTTACGGAGATTGTCCACTCTGCTCGGCTAGTGTATGAACACCAAATATCGTGCCGCGCTTGTCGCTTCCTGCGATGACGAGCGCCCTGCCTACTCCGGCGAACGGCTCTTCAACAACTGCGGTTTGGAAAACCTCCCATTTTCCCTCAATATCCGAGATGTCCAAAACACCACGAGCTGACATCTGTCGAATCAGAGGCGAATCCAACGAGCCGACAATGATGCTGCTACGAAAAGCCGGAATTGTAGTATTTCCTAGTGCTGTCGAGTTTGCTGTCATGTTTCGAAGTACTGGCCGCTCTCCCGTAATCTGTTCGTAGTCGTGAATTAAGCTGTTCAGCGCGATATGGACACCCACAAAATCGTCTGCATCAGCTAGAATTGTAGCACCAGCGATATCCAGAGATCCATTCCCACTAACGAAGCTGACGAACTTCTCCTCTAAAAGTGCAAGAACTGCATGCTGAGCAAGCGCACAAAGGGCGAAGAAAAAGCCCGCGAACCGCATCTTGTTGAAGGGAACAGTCCTGCAAAGGAGGACTGGCCGAGCACAGAGCCGTCGTCACAATATGATGTTTTGCCATAGTGCGAAAAGAAGCTTTGCGGGGGATTGCTGGAAAATAAAGAGACTCGAGCCAGCGGGTAAATGGCGGTGCTCCTGGTTTAAACAATCCAAGACCGGAGGCGGCTGTGGATAATTATTCTGCTCTCTTATACCACAGCACTCATTTGAGACGTCTATACATGACAAGATAACTGCCGTCTAGCTCTATGAGCGGAACACAGGTCAAGATCGAACGCGATAGATGCAGGTATGGCGCCTTAAAGGAAAAGCAGTGCAAGCAGCTAGGCGAGGCATGGCACTCGCAATCGCTGGGGTCGGTAGAAGAAGCCAAGAAAGTTAACCCAGTAGCGTGATTTAAGCCGCTGTGCGATGTGTTGAAAGGTACCACTGTGCGATGGATGTCGCTTTGTAGGATAACAACAACGTCATGGAAAGTTTAATCCATCGTTGTCTAACTACATTAGGCAAGTACGAGAGAACTCGCCTTTCGACTCGAATCTCTTTCACGAAAGCAATTATCATGGTTGCGAAGATGCAGAAAATGCAGCCGGTGGTACGGCTCATCTATCCTGTTTCTTGACCAAAGAATGCTCCGCGTCTGCTGGTTGCAGCATCACAACATTCTTAGACTAACACTAATTGGCTAGCAAATCCTGATGAATGAAGCCTAGCCAATTATTAATTCACTGCGAACACGATAGATCTGCGTGCGATCGCAACAAATGGGGAGGCTTTGATGCAGCTTCCAAGGCTCGATTGCCTCCGCTGCCCTACTCAATGCTCCTCATGCCCAAGTTCGATCGCGCTTATTAACATATGGACCTGCCATATTGCGATTGTGACTTTCTCAGCCTCGTAAGCACAAGGTCTCGGCGTAGCTGCTGATTGGTACGCGGGCTAAGTGATTAGTTCTCTACCCGCATCTGCCAAGAGAGACTTGCATCTGTGCAAGCCAAGAGTCTGCCCGAATACAAAAGCCGAATAACGCAATGCTCAAGAAATGTCGCAATCCGGTGGCTCAATGAGTATAGCTTTCAATCCCGACTTTTGACTCGGACAAGATGGATATAAAAGGTATATCGATATGCACTTGGACTGGATCCAGGATTGGCCAACCGTTCACAGTCCTATCGAACGTTTGTGGTACTTAGGACAAATCTATCGAATCATTACCTCCCCTAGTTCCTTACGATGAAGGTATCGAACATCATGTTGGCGCTTAGCGCTGGCATTGTGAATGCAGAGTACTCCGGCGACATTGTGCAATACTGGTGAGAATAACCACAACTTCCTCACATGGGTTGCTGATTCCATGTAGGGTCGGCCAATCTGGCGTTCTCGCGAACAACTCCATCATTAGTGGCCTCCCATCTCCACCGTCTGGCTGGTTCGAAGCTATTGTTCAAGGAGCTATCTACGTTACTGCCCTCCAGACCAAGAATGAGTCGCTCGCTTTTCAACAGCTAGCCGTATCGCATGCCGCACATGACACTCTCACGTGGACATGGCATGGTACGCGAAACTTCGGCAACATCTTCAAGTCGACACAGGACATCTTGCTCAAGATCAACATCAGCGAGACAGACGACGAGTACTGGCGCGCAGCAGCTATTGGACGAAAAGCAGCCATCAGAGTCGTCAACGCAAGAGAAGACGACAAGCTGCACAACTTCGTCAACTATGTCTACAAGCCGGCAACTCCAGGTGTCTATCAACGCACCCCAGGATCAGCATTCGTTGCTCCTGACACGCCGCAAGCTCGATACCTGCGTTTATTCGGTGGAGTCGGCGATGTTAAGCAGTTCCGTGCTCCTCCTCCACCAGCGTGGAACTCCTCCGAGTATGAGGGTTTCTTGAATCAAGTCAAAGCGCAAGGATACAGAAACTCAACAGTCCGTACACCCTACGATACAGAGACAGCATACTTCTGGCGCGAATCCTCACCCATCCAATGGAATCGTATCGCCCAAGATGTCTTTGGCAACCGGTACGCCAAGGACGTCGTCACCTCGGCGAAACTATATCTCCAATTGAACTACGCGCTTGCCAATGCCGCTATCGCAAGCTGGGACTCCAAGGCCTTCTATAACGCCTGGCGGCCCGTAACTGCGATCCAACGAACAGACATCTGGCTTTCCAGCGGCAAGAACGTATCGAATCCAGCTTGGACGCCCCTACTTAATCCTACGCCAAACCACCAGGACTACCTTTCCACGCATGCCACATTTGGCGGCGCCGCAGCAGCAGTCATTCAGCACTGGAACAACGGCAGCGATAAGATCGATATCGTGCACAGCACGAACGGGACGAGCATTGGTGTGCTTACCAGACAGTATACGAGCATCCATCAGGCGGTGAAGGATAATGGTGATAGCCGTGTTTATGGTGGAATTCATTTCCAATTCGCGTCCGATGTTGGGTCGCAGGTTGGGATCGCTGTCGGGAAGGCGACGTTGGAGGCTTTTGATAAGGGGTGGGATCAGTTCTAAGTAGACGGAGGCGAAACGTAATGTTTATAGCATATGATGGGAATGGGATAAGCGAGTCCTGAACGATATAGGATAATAGTAGGCATAGGATATCATATAAATAATATCCATGATGAACGTGAGAAGACTACTTCGGGATACTCATATGAATCTGATAATGAGCGACTTGCAATCTGAATTGTCCTAGCAAGAAGTGCAGCTTACCACGTAGTAGCTAAGGTGTAAAGAGTAAGTTACTCAACAATATTGTAAAATAGGAGAAAACACATGATGGACACAGCCATAGGAATCCACCAGTAAGTGTCCTGTGGTATGCACTGATTTTTGCGGGAAGACCTCTGGCATGATTTACTACTGGTCGCTGTACTAGGTGTCTCGCTAGTGTTCTAAGACATCCCATTTCCATAGATTCACGTAAGACTAGTTGTCATTAGCTCCATAAATTCTTAGAAAAGGGAAAGACAAACTCTAAAATCAGATTTGCTTCTAATTAATTTCCGTCCCTGTACTTTCCTCCTCATTCTCATCTGTCGGGTATATCACAGTTGGAGTCAAAGATATACTTCTTCGTAGACTCCACGACTCTAGCTGACTCCAATCAACGCATTTTCTGGGAGAATGAGAATGTGCATCTAGGAAAGTAAAATTTTCGCGCCTGGGCCATGTGAATGTGTACAGGCTTAGATCCGCAGAACACATTACGGACAGGCGCAGAACCTCAATGCAGTGGCCTGTGTGATTATTTAGCGATAGGGGCTCAGAATTATCTACGAAGCCACAGTAATGGTATGCATATGTTGTGGAGGTGTGATACGGCAGAAAATGTGACTCACCCAAATGGTCCCGCCAGTAAGACTCGTCTTTTTGGGGAAATCTGCTCGCATCTGTATGTATGAAGAGGAAGTTTCGGAACTGGTTCTATATTCTGGATTAGTGACGAGCGTGGCAAGCTGAGTACGGCGACCTACAAGACAGTGTAGCTCGTGATAAACGGCTAGGCTAGCAAGATAGCCGCCATCTTTCACTTTTACTGACCCATCAGGAGAGAAGCCGGCGGACACGAGCTCGGTGGCGGATATGTTGAAGTAGAATGCTGCAAATACCGTGAGCTAAAGAACTTAGTTGCGTCTGGAGTTAGAGCTTCCCGCACGTTGAAGGAGTTGCGTCCACGCTGTCGCAGTTGCATTGCTCGGTGGCCCATCAAAAGCACTGTTGGCAACGCCATGTTCTGGGTGTTCTTTTCGGACCACGGTACGAAGGCTACGAAGACCAGGAACTATTAGGAAGTTATTAGAGATGACATAAGTTCCATGAGATTGGATTATGATCTTACAATTCGTGAGTCGCTGAGAATGTGCTGTTGCACGAGTATATTGGTACAAATTCCCTAGTAATGCAACAACAAGCAAAAGATGTACCGTAATTGTATATAATAAACTCCGTTTGCGCCATTTCAATGAACCTCGAGCAATCGGTTCCAGGTCAGAGTTTCCAAGCAATCGCTCTACCTCCTCGTTCCGATTCTCCATGATGCGCAGGCTTGCTTGGGTTCGAGATTTGGGCAATACTAAAATGGATGCCTCGGTGGCTCTTTCTCCGCATTGGGGGCCATTTGACTCGGTGCCGCGGTGCTGGATGCACAATGTATATGATCTGACCACCTGTTGGGAGCCAATATCGGCACAACCATGCTATCGGGATAAAAGGGTCCGTATTATCGCTTAAAGTTGATGTACACCAAGACAAGCATATAATACAGTAATGATGCAGATAAAGTAGTGCAAGGGAGGCTCCGCATTTCCGACATACATGAGAGATTTGAGTCGATACATGTGGCTCTACGAAGCTCTAACGTGCGTTTTACAAGTGCAAAATTTGGCTCAACTTCTCTTTTCTCCAACCTCAGGTCTGCTGAACTACCGTGCGCCATCTTCAACATCCATTCATCGGGACCCGATCGACTAAGATTTTGATATGCGTTCGTCAATCCTAGGAGGAGCGATACTCCTCATAGTATCTGTGGCAGCACTTCCAAGTATGCAAATTGAGTCCTCCTATTCAGAGCTGGCCTGATCAGAAGTAGTTGGTAAAACGAGAGATGTCGACGTTCACCTGTCGCCGGAATGCGACCTAGCAATATGTAAGCATTCATTGATTACATCTAAGTTGGAGAAGAGCTCATGTCGTTACGCAGCGAGTCGAGCGGAGCATACTGATGTCACTATGACATTTGAGGCTGGCTCATTGGCACCAGCGATCTGTGCGAACTGAAATCTTCGAGTAGAGGTCTTGGATTTGTCCTGGCTTCAGTGATCCAAAATGTCAAATACCCATGAATACAAGTGCCAAATTAGAAGCGTGCCACATGAGAGCCCTATTCGTGATACCATTGCGTCCGTTCATTGCGAATTGAATCTGCCTTGTCTGGACACAGCCCTCTTCTAACGAGGACTAGACACTACCGAAGGGTAGCACGAGGGGTGACACGGTTATATGCACGTACAATAAATGAGTCGTTGATTCCCGATGATCTCCACTCTACTGATTGGTGGATCCACTGCTGTGGGTTGACAAGGGCAGCATGATGGCCGAGGCATGTCAGATTCTCATTCTCTGCGGATATGCGCAATATGCAAGGGTGTCACACCACTCTCAAGTTTTCAGAAGCGCCGTGGTATTCTGGTATCATAGTTACAGAGTGAGATTTGGGGGCTATGCATTTGTCTGAAGGTTATAACAACTTCACGGAAGACCCATGACTTGATGGCAAAATCTCGCTGATCATTCTGGTCGAACATTCTTCAGGATCACAACAATTATCATGGCTAGAGGTTTTTTCGACACCCCATCTCTGCCAGCCCTATGGGGCTCCATTATACCGTTTCTAGTTCTTGACATTATCGCTGTGGTACTCCGCTTTGTTACACGCCGAAGACTTCGACAGGCCTGGCTTCTGGATGACTGGCTCATGATTCCGAGCGCGATCGGCGTGATCGGTCTCTCAGTGATTTATTTCTATGGGCTTGGGGTTAAAGCACTCGGGTATCGATGGATGCTATTACCGCCTCCAGGGGCAGACCTGGACACCTGGATTCCAGAATTTGCAGAGCCAACAAACGACAGAATTGTGCTGACACGAAGGGTAAGTTCTTCTGCATGTTCGAAATAACGAGTACTGACGGTTGCAGCTCGAATACTCCTCCCTCATTATCCATGCAGCTGTCAATGGCTGTATCAAAATAAGCGTTTTAGCTTTCTATCAGCGAATTTTTGTGATTGCGCCTCACTGGAAGAATGCCCGAACCATGTTCTTCACTGTTATGATGGTGTTGATCGGGATGTGGGCGAGTGCTTATGTTTTCACATTCGTCTTTATGTGTCGTACCTCGGTCCAGGTCCTCTTCACAGCTCCCGAGGAAATGGTTAAAAAGTGCGTGAATACACTCATGGTTGGGTATTCACACTCAATATCGGATTTCATTTCAGATGGATTGATACTTCTGATCCCGATACCTTTTGTAAGTGGGTTCAGAACTCTGTGGAGAAGATCACTAATAAGGACAGATATGGCAGCTCCAACTTCCTGTAGGGCGAAGACTTGCGGTACTGGGCGTCTTTCTTCTCGGCATACTTTCGTCAGGTGCTTCATTGGTACGATTGGCTTGGATGACATACAACCAAAGGGTCGGATTTGGGCCTGAAACAGATGAAGAGTGTAAGTAATAAGTTCTGTGGTCGCGATTGTCTTGACTAACAAGCAAAGTGATGATTACAACCGAACTTTACTGGATGCAGCTCGAAATCACTCTCGGATTATTGGCTTCATGTCTTCCCACACTCCGCGGGCTATTCAAGACGAAATCGGTTGACAGTGTTGTTAAAGGTGTGCGTAGTCTCTTCTCCGTCCGTTCTGGCTCAAGCAGTGGGTCAATCAAAAATTCGCTACAGAGCGATCGGGACAGCAGAGAAAAGTCGAGGCGCATCACAATTACGGTCAATAACGACTTCAGTTACGCCTCTCGGGGGGAAGACCGTGTGTAGGATGAGAGACGAAGATTCAGGCTCTGCCATGTATTCTATCTATTCAGCCTAGATCGGTCTTTAGATTTCGCTAATAGAAGTAAACATATATGTTGAAAAAGAGAACAATGGGTTGTTGAACACAGAAAGAGATAGCTGGCAGGGGACTCTGCCCAGCAGTATGTGCTTCATCCACGTTCCCTACAATTTTCGACCAGAACAACTCAGTCGAGCCTCGTACGTTGATAGCCCCACAATCTGTGCAGGGCTGGTCAGTGGAAGGGATATATTGACGATCGAGTTTCCAAATGATTACCTGACGCAATATTCTGTCGTAGTCTCTGCATGCGCAATACATCAGAACTCCTTACATGCGGAACAAAGCTTTCTATGTCTGAATGTGGAAGGCGGTGTGCAAAAGCTAGGGTCGATTGGTGACAATGATGCACGATGCAATGGGTCAAGATAGGTTAGTTACAATGTCGGAAAAGCGCAGCTGGCAAAGTGGAAAGTCTACTTTGGATTGTAAATAGAACTCCAATCAGGGATCCGTGCATGAACCCGGAGAACCTTACCCTGCGAGCTGTAGGTAAGCAATATATGAAGCGGCCAATCTAATGTCTGCCGCGACTGATCGTCAACGACGATAACCGTAATTGCGATAGATTAATTCAAGCTAAGCCCTGTCGTACAAATTTGACCAGGCATGAGACAGCAGGTACCAATGCCAGGGTTTCCCGGATGGCGGTCGTACGGCGTTCTCCAAACTTTGGTAAGGTGGGGGGCCAATTTGATCGTAGAGCCATATACCTGCGGACCCTATCAATCATGGCTCCTATGGAGAGTCACTTGTCACAGTCTCCACCTGTCTTTCAGATCTGTGTACGTTGGTGAAAATGGTATCGGTTGTAGTTACGACACTGATAGTGCTGTGCTATCTTTGGCCAGTCTCCTCTCTGCCTCATGTTCCGAGGCTCGACGTCGAAATGGTCTCGCCGAATATAAAGACGCTGGAAAAGAGTAAGAGTTTGTGCGCAGGTAAACAGTCAGAATGTTGACCGCCCTAGGACAAACAACTGTACACCTCGAAAGAGTTTGTGGCCGGGCTACGGACATTACAGATGCGATAGCGGTCTCTCAAGGAATGGCTACGTTCCTGGAGGGCGTTGCGGATAGAGGAGACTTGTGCGGACTTGATAAAAGTCAGCCTTATACTACTCTCGTCGCCACGGACAAATATGAAGCCAACCTTTACTTCACCGGGCGAGTTCCGCAGTTGATTCAGGCATCCTTTGACTGGTAAGTATAATTGCTCTACGTGCCGAAAAAATCTAGTATTGACGTTATGATTTCGCAGTCGTCAGATTGCAGATGATTTGAAGAATGTAGTGACGGGTTGCACAGAAGGTAATGCACAACCATTTTACGGTAAGCCTCCTACCTAAGATAGGTTCTCATCTAGAAGCAATCAAACTAAGAGACGATAGCTCATATTTGGCTGGTCAACTGCATTACAAAGCAAGCATCGTGGACCTCAGCTCCTCCGGAGCCGTACAATGAAGGCGGCGTAGCAATAGAATTTCGGGTGAAGGGTACCATTACAGACGCACATCCAGGATAGCGGTATGACCAGAGAGCGACATATAAATGATTTGGTCTCCCTGCACTGTCATTCGCGGGCCCGATGAATATATGGACAAGGTTTGCAAAAGATGGACACATTGAACCTAGAAGGAGTGCTTAGTCGGCACTGCAAATAGGATCATCTTCGACACCATCTCTTGTCACTCAGCAACTGTTGAAGGGAAGAAAAAAAAGCCCCGAATTTGTAGCTTGCAGAGCCGTTCTATGGTGCAAATTGCTTTCATATCATCGGATACATCGTTTGACATACCATTGCGGATAATCATTCACTCGCGTTGCATGTCTCTCAAGATTTCCTCGGGCAGAAACAAGCATTTACAGCGAGAGAGGCTAGCTGTTGCGGAATCAGAAGGTGAATAAGCTTGGTCGACCCCGCTTTAACTACCAATGTCCCTGTCGACTTATACTATCTCTCACCAGCACCAATCTCCCTCCGTGTCTATCACGCTCGCTTACGTGACTAGTAGCCTTGTGATGCGTTCTCCAATCAGGTTGTAGTTGCGTAATCGCCAGGCTATAAGCCTTCTGTCAGCGGGACTGCGGCCACATCACCACAATCATAACAAGTGGTCCAGGAGTATGACAGACAGACAGAAGTTCCAGCATAGAATGCTTTCGAATGACGATGATATCCGGCTCATTAAATTGTACCCCGCTCTCAAGTTCGAGGATCCGATACGTATGAGTATTGAACATCATCGGTTTGCGACCTCTATACAGCTCATCAAGCACGATACCCGATATTGGACGCTCAAGCAACAACTTGAGATTGCACAACGTGACCGGGAGGAGCAGAAAGTTACGTACGACGGAAACGCAAATGGACTTCCGGCGCTGGAGGATGCGGGGAGGCGCTGCGCAGCTCTCTCTCGCCAGCTTCAGGATCTTAATGAGAACTGTCGGAGGTCATCAAGGCAGCACGGTCATGATCAAAAGGGGGATGTAGAGACAAAGCCGCTGTTGTATGAAGCGATATCGTACGCTTGGGCCACAGATGCAAACACTAGTTGCATCCTCAACATCCAGAATGGTTTTACACAAGAAATACGCATACAAGATAATGTGCTCGAGATGCTACGATACCTACGGCGGCTCTGTTCAGAGCGATATCTCTGGATCGATGCTATATGCATCAACCAGGCTGATAACAAAGAGAGGTCGACTCAAGTTACTATGATGGGAGAGATCTATACGCACGCTGCTAGGGTGCTGATTTGGGTTGGACCTCCAGACCCAGAACGACCAGTAGTATATACCCCCGGTACTTCAGAACATAAAGCATTGTCCAGTCTTAGGATTCGGAAGTTTTTACGTCGTAGATGGTTTCGGCGGCGATGGGTAATCCAGGAAGTCATTCACGCACGTACGGCCCTCGTGGTCTGTGGCAATCGTTCAAGCGAGTTCTGCGACTTCGTCGGCAGGATCACAGCTCAAATGAAATCGTTCAGCTATGACCAGGCGATGTTCTTGCCGCCGGATGCCCTCGACCAACAGATTCTAAGTAGCCTAGCCAATTTAGCCATGCTACACCAGAAAGACCTTAAAGGAGAGATTCGGCGGAAGAGCATGGTGAGTCTTCTGACTCAGTTCCGTGCCGCTGGGTGCTCTGATGATCGCGACAAACTCTACGCCCTGAACAGCCTTAGCAACACCCCTGTCCGTGTGGACTACCAACAATCGGTCGAAGACCTATACTATGAATTTGCTTGTTCGGAGATGATTAGATGTCCAATGCGATTGCTGAGCTGTGCAGGTGCTTTCCGTTCTGATCCTCATACCTTCGCTTCCTGGATACCTGATTGGAGGTTGCCACTGAAACACCGACCATTAGAGGCATCGTTCACTGACCCACCTCGGAATATGAGATATGACCATCTTGTAGTCATAGAGGACAGGACTGTATTGGTCAAAACAGTTCACTTAGGCATCATAAGGACTACAAAAATATGCGCCACCGCCGACAGCACCCCTGAGTTCCTTAGTCTTGATTGGATCCTTGAAACTGTCCTTAAGGACGGTACTTACGAGACATTGCTGCAGGAGGCTATGCTAATCGAGCCGCCTCACACACTAGGTATTGTGCCTTTTGATATGAAGCCAATCTTTGCAGAAGCTCTTGAGCAGGGCACTTATGAGAAGTTGTTGAAGGCCATGAGCGGACTAGACTATCTTTACTTTACTAAGTCCATCCGAGAGGCATACGATAAAATGAGTGGCCGAACCTGTTTCTCCACAGAATCCGGCTTGTTTGGCTTGGGGCCACCATCCATCAAATGTGGTGACATTCTCGTTGGTATGCCGGGAAGCAAGACGTTCATCGCACTACGTCCGTTACCAATGGGTGGAGGACTTGACTCGACTCAGATTACATTGACGACCGTGGTTGGAGACTGTCATGTCCCTGAACTCTCTGCAACGGGGCCACCAACAAGCGAAAATGGACTACGTACATATAAGATTGTGTAGTCATCTGTTCGGAGAGGGCGGTAAATAGAGATGTTACTGATTGATTGGGCTACCTAGAAAACACGACTATTTTGTCCTCTACCCATCATTCCTATACACGGGACTCAAGCATCCCCAGAAGCAAGCCGTCTCTTCTTGGATTTTACGTAAATTTGAAACTCCTCTAATCATGAAAGTAGTCTTTGTGGCGATGAACACTCCGCCTTTGTAGACTATTGTGCCTGATACACTCCAAGCTGAAGTACTCTAGATTTCGTTGGCCCTTTCAGTATTGTGCATAGCCTGCATATAAAGCCAATTGAGGGGGTTTAATTTAGAAAATCTCTTGAATAAACCTGTACTGTTGTCGACGTGTGGAGCGATGAATTTTGCGAGCCCACGGTAGCCATCTTGGATA
The DNA here is from genome assembly GCA_033682645.1 of Phoma sp. ATCC 74077. Taxonomy (NCBI): domain Eukaryota; kingdom Fungi; phylum Ascomycota; class Dothideomycetes; order Pleosporales; family Didymellaceae; genus Phoma; species Phoma sp. ATCC 74077. The sequence continues at coordinate 1,091,718 of JAWDJC010000018.1, forward strand.
TCTGGCAATGTGGTCACGGCCATTATTTGCCAATATTAAAAGTGTGTCCAGTAAGGCCTTCACTACTTCTAGCGACCGAAGAAAATCTGATGGGAAGTTTGTTTCGCAGTGTTACTGTTCAGCCTGATGCAAACTTCGGGTGCATAATTAAGGTGTAAGGTGCCCCGCGTGGCTGATGAGGCAGATACACCACTTGGTCCGTTGTCAGCCGTACTGGATGACCACATTCATTCGAGTCCAACCAGATGTCAGTATGTCCATTCAAGCTTTCGAGAGACGTCTCACCTAAATGCAGAATGACCCACAGCGCGGCTCACAAAGTTGACTTTTGCATTCTGAATATAGTGTGCTGTGGCCACATAAAATCTCGTCTTTCCACAATTTCCCCGAAAGTCTCTTCCTTACAACTACTTTTTCTTGCTATTGGCTTACCTACGTGGAAGTAAGGATGTCCGGTGATCATCTACTCGCTCAACGGGTGAACTGCTATTAGCTCTCTGTCTACGCGCACTGCGACTGGGGACAGGAGCCATGGTATTCGACATTGCTTGAACAGCGTCTCGATCCATACCCAAATTGGTGTTATAGACATAATGTTTCTAGCGGCTACCTTGGCGAAACAGGCCTCATACGCGTTCCCTCCGGTAATCCGTTTGGTAAGCTGTCTAGTTATAAGAAAGAGACTTAGGCGCTGATTTAAAAAATCTCAAAGACAGCTTTGCAGCTGAAAGGGCATACGAGAAAGCAGCTCAAGAGCGTGCTGCTGCAGAAGGAGATGATAAGCTGCGAGAATTGATTAGCTCTTACGGCTTTACAGCAGAGCAAGGTGCGCGTGAGCAGGCTGCTGAAGCCAGGGTGAACGCAAGAAACCAGGATTCTAATCCTAAATCTGGTTCGACGGAGAATCACAGCTTACAAAGCGCGGATGTAAACTCGTCATCTAGCTTTCATCCTACGGGGACGCAGGATGGGAATTCATCGAGGGCTGCTGGAGGCACCTTCATATCGCCTATGGACTGTGGGCCGTCGAATTGGACTCCGAGGACTTGGAGCGAAGATCACTAAGAATATTATTCGGCCAGATACAAACCCGATGGTTCGTAAAAAGTTCTCTTTAAGGATCTTTGAATATGTCTGGCACTCTGTAGGCAAAGTTGAGTACGCAAGGGCAACAGAGACACACATGTCGTATTTCGATCAGCTAAGGGGCTCCTCAATAGGTCCACATATTGAGTAGTCTGTGGAGAGATATCCTGAGCTGACCGATGACGAGGAGGAGGAATAGTTCTGCAAGAGGAATTGTGAGCTCTTCGCGGCGTTCATCAAACTACATACAATAGCCGACATGCAAATCTTAATGCCATTTGATATAGAAACGAAAATTTAGTGCTAGAAAGGGCTATTAGGCAATTTCACTGCAGGCTTCTTCCAAACCCTTCAAATCGACAGCACGCTTGTCAATCCGAGTATGAATTTCATCTTAACTCCCTTCCTCACTCTCTTCCTTATTTTCAAAACCCACCACAACCGTGACAATAACTACTTCTCCCATACTCTCACCTCCGTCTCCTATATTCTCTTCCCCTTCACCATCATCATCCCTGACTCTAATCTCGTTCCTGCCCTGCTCTCGCCATTCCCTGTATCCACCTCTCTGCCCATCTCTCCTCCCATTCATACCCCTCTCCCCACCCCTATTATTCTCATGCCCCCTCCTTACTACATGAACAGGCGGTGCACGCGTGACATTAGGCTTCCCATGCGGACTAGATCTCACTTCCCCACCCAATTTCCGCGCTCCAAACCCTTTCCGTCTACGCACGCGATTACTCGGGTAGATATAGAACGGCATTTCAGTTCCATAGTCGCGAGAACATTCGTCGTCGTCATCGTCGTCAAATGAATTTGTGAAGGTGAATTTAGGCTTGGGGATAGAGTGCTCTTCGACACTTATTGGAGGAGAAATTGCATAGTGTGTTGAAGGAGGGGAGTGTAGAGCGGTAGCAAACGCGGTGGAAGAAGATGGCTGCGTGTCTGGGTTGCGGCTTGTTAGATTTTGGAGACGGAGGTGGAGGTCTTGGAGATCGTGGAGAAGGATTTGTAGTTCTAATTGAGTTATGAAGATAGTGTTGGGAGCCATGGTGGTTGCTCGTTGAATGTATGAGAAGCGTATGAGCTGGGGATTTGATATACATATGGAGATATATATTCTCTACGGTACGTTTTCTATAACGCCTGTTTGCAAGACTACGGAGCCCTCCAACGCATGACAAGACGCATGCGAGTAGCGAAGAGAACAGCACGTCTGGAAGGACTTAATCATATATAAATGTACACCATTGTGTCATTGTCGTAGATGGCTGTATAATGACACGACTATCAGTCGTGGCTGGCCAGTTATCCATAGACTGGCATGCAGTAAGTATACATATCCACAAACCCACGGCCTCCAAACGCCATCCATTACTCAGGAGGTATACAAACTATCTTACCTCCCACACGTCCAACGCCATGCACCAAACGCCGTGTATCCATCCACGCTAATCGATCACCAATTAAACGCCCACCCTTCAACACCCTAAAGATCTCCAGGCTATCCTATCATCCGCCACCCTATCAACTAACCACAGCTCAACGCCAACCCGCTTCCCCCATAGCATCACCACCCCATTTCTCCTGACCCCTATGCCCTTGGGCAGCTAACCGGAACAACTCGTACCGTACGTGCGCCTGCTCCTCGCTCATTTCCTTCTCCTCCGGTACACGCAAATCACCGGTTTCATCGTGCGTGCATAGGTCCAGTGCTTCTTGGGACGCAGGGCGTGATTCCTTTTCTGCGGTCTTAGAGGCCGGGAAGGTAGAGTCTGGGTGGCGGATAGTGTTTGATGGATCTTGTATGTTGACATGGGCTGGAAGGTTGGGCGAAGCCGACTGTGTGGAGGTTATGGCGTTGTTCACAGCGAGGGCTGCATATTCTATAGTTGTGTTCTTCGTTGTGCTTTCAGCGCGGAGATTACGAATGGTTGCTGCTGGTGGATCGAGCATTGAGTGTGCGGCTGCGATGGCTTCGTGGTGCGAGAGCCAGGCGAACATGGCTGATTGGATGGTTGTGCCGAGTTCGACTTCGGATAGGGAGACGCCATGTTTGAGGGCGTGGTGGTGGAGGTCCTTTGCTGGCGGGATAGAGCGCTTGGATTTAGGCAACGGGTTTGTGGTGGCGGGTGTGGTAGCTTGGAGGGTGATACTGGATTGCGGCATGGGACGCTGGAGTTGCTGGGATTTGGCTTCTCTTGTCAAGTCGATGAAGTCTGCCTTTTGCAGTTGGCTTGTTGCACGTGCTGGCTTAAATGCCGCATGTTTCCGTATATTAGCACCATTTCCGTGTTTATTGTTGGTGCTATTCTTCTCTTGAGCAATGGCCTGCTTCTTAATATCCATCATTTGCTTTGTGTAGCCTGGCGATGCGGCCGTGGCATGTCCCGTACGGTGAAATTCATCCTCAATCCTAGTCACATTGAACTTCTGTTTTGACATGTCTAGCTTGGATGCACCCTGCTTAAAGGCTTCCTTGTTCAGTCTGCCACTTGTACCACTCCCACCCTGTGATGGCTTCTTTGAATTCAGTGGTGCGGCGATGCCCTGAGCGCTGCTTGGACGTGACGGCGGCGCTGTCGGGAACATGCCTTTCTTGGGCGCTGGACCTTCTTTGTAGGCATCCTGTGCGCTTTCATTTGGGCGTTTTGCTCCTGCATACTGAGGTGGGATAGGTGTTGTTAGATGAGCGGCTGGCCTACGAGGATGAAGGGCGGTAGCTTGTCTCGAGCCAGGTCGTGACATCGTCGAATGTAGCATACCGGCAGCAGGGAGGTCGAACAATCGCGGGTCCAAAGGCATTGACCGACCTGGCCGGGATACTTCAGCATCAGGAAACCCGCGGCCTACGTTGGTGTAGGATTGCGTAGGGCTTGCCTGAGCCATCGCTTTGATGTCCCTTGCGCTAAACTCGTAGCCATCAGAACCCTGGAAAGGGGCAGGCGTGTGGACAGGCGAGTATTCGTTGTAACCCATGTAGCTGATGTCTTGAGACGAGTACGTTTGCGAATTGTAAGGATGATTCGAGCGGAGGGAAGGCGGCGAGCTGAGAACCCCTGGTAGAGGCGACCTAGCATGCTGGCCAGCCTGCTGGCCATTGTGATAAGCTTGCTGCTGCGCAAAGGTCTGAGGGTCCATGAGTGAAGCAACGGACGTATATTGATTTTGTCCCATAGTGCCACATTGTTCTTGGATATGCTGAAGCTCGCGCTGAGCCGCCTGTAAGTTCGCATGATTTCTTATCATAGCCTGATGATGCAAGAATCCGTTTATCTCATGTTGGGTGTAGCTGCGGCCGTCCCCTACCATGCCGGGTGACGTCGGACGTCCCACCATCACCGGTTGATAATGATGTGGTTGTATGGAATATGGAGTCGGCGGAGAGCCTTGGGAGCTGCCGTCGCCCAAGTGACTATTCATAGAGTCGCGTCTTGTCTCTGGGAGTCGCTTCGACATGGTGTTGCAGTAGATGCGTTGGCGTGGTTGACAGAGTTTTGGCACTTATCAGGAGCTTGCGCTTGGGGTCGGGAAGGATAATGAGGGTGTGAGCGGTGTGGGTGCGGTACCTGAAGCGCTATTGGATATGATAGTCTGGAATAACACGTTGAAGTGCGGTATGCGTCTGGCGCAGATGAAGATTAGAATGTGAAGCCAACGATCGAATAGCTAGGACTGCATAAGCTCGCTGCTTGCTGCCGCCGGTATTTGGGTAATCAGAAAGAAGTGATAAGGCGACTTTGCGCTAAAGCTGACCGAAATGAGAGGTGACGCAGTTCGCAAGAGTGGATGCGACTAAAGGTTCGGCAAGATAGGCAATTGTAAGGGCAGAGTTTTGAGAAGAGAAGAAGAAGAAGTAGAGAAGAGGAAGGTCATAGAATTGCAGGTCAGAAAGCTCGAGTGAATCTGGATACTGTCGTGTCGGACCAATGAGGGATACGGAGCTTCAAGAAAGGCAGCGTGAAGCCGACTTTTGCTTGCGCACCGCTTCTGGTCACCCACCTCAACTGCAAAACAGCTGCGGAGACTATACAGAAAGACACGATGCAGAGGACTGTAACGCTAGATGAGTACGTGAGTCAATCCTGCTGCGATCGGCTTGGCGGGGTATGGGGAAGCACATGCCTGCATACGAACTGAGGTGGTTGTGGTACTCTTGATACAAATTCTTGGTTACCCTGCTTTTACGCCCAAAGCCACAAACGATGCAATGGTATTCGTACACGCTCGCAATCCGATAGCGCCGCCCTGAGTAAGCCAAAATGCAAAATCATCTCTTCCGTGCCATCGTCCAACTTTCCTTCCAGCGTTCTCCGCCTCGCGACTCTGCTGTCAGTGCCTTCCACACGCGGGAAGCGGTCATACGTAGCCTGCCAACGAGTGTCAGCCTGCAGCCCACCACACGCTTCCGTTATAGGGCGGGTCATATTATACCTTTCCGCGCACCCTGGAAGAAGAACTTCACAATAAACACCTGCAGTCCCGCCATCGTGATCATCAACCCTGACTCCATCAAACTAAAGTTGAATATCCGTTTCTCGGTGCTCTTGACGGTGCTGAAGTTCCTGTTCTCGCGCGTGCGGAAATATTTCTGGTTGCGGGATATAGTTGAAAGTTGCGCAGAGAGCTTGAGGATGGATTCCTCAAGAACGGAGGTTTGTTCGGGGGAGGAGCCTTGCTTGGAGGGTATTTTGGCGCGAGCGGCTTCGTTCTCGACCTGTGAATATAATTGTCAGCATTAAATACAGTGGCGAAGGAGAATGCTAGACGTACAGCGATCTCAAAGTCCACCATCTTCTCCGCGAAAGTGCTCATCTCATTGTTGAAGCAAAACCGGTACTCTCCAACGTCATTCGCTGTGAACACGAAGTCGCCCTGTCGCTCCTTCGTACCGTCCAGAATGACTTTATCAGTGGGACCAACGACCGAGTAATCAACGTCGAAGGAGCCGCCGGATTGGACCTGCGATGTATCTGCGTTAGCAAGCGCATTCCGTTGATGGAGGCTGATGATTGGGGATGGATTGAGGTAGTAGAGAAATCAGGTTCTCTAATCTGTCCACAGTATTCATGGTCTCTCTCGGCGGGACATACTGCAAAGTAGAAAGCCACTTTCGTCCCCTTGTTCTCGACCTGCGCGAAGAAGCATGCTTTCTCGTGGGCTTCGAGTCGGTAGGTGAGAGCTGTTGCGTATACGGCGGCCAGAAGGCTGGCGATAACGAGAAGCGTCCGCATCGTAAGGTTTGGCCGCCGGACAATGGTTTCGGAGACGATTCGCGGTGTTGATCCGTGTTCACTGTTTGGCCTTGGAAGTTACAGCTGTCGACAACGTCCATCGGAGAAGGCGGTGCCGTTTCGCCGACGCAGGGAGGGAAAGCGCGGGGATGAAGTTGACCAATGAGCGAGCACACGGCCCGGACAAGCTCTCATCGCAGAATGACGCGTCAGGAGTTTGTAGCAGGAATGATAATCGTGGAGCATGTTGATTTTGTGATTATTTATAATTCTACACTGATCCGCACACTTGACGATCCAAAGCCAGCACTTCCACTTGTCTACCCATCCAGTGCCCATGATATCCCCCCCCAGCCACGCCCCTTACGCGATAACGCCCACACAAATACCTCAAAGCTCCCGGGCGCCTTGGGCACGTCGAGAATGCGGATCAAGTACGTGAGTTTTCCGCCTGTTCAACAAGGCCACCCAATGTTTCCATAACAATATGCTGGTCGCTATACGCAGGGGATATTCGTCGTTCCAGTCCAACTCCTACACCATAGATGCTGTGCTTTATCGAATGAAGATGGAATCTGATTTGCCCCAGAAGCTTCGGGTCTTGTTCGTATGGTCAAGACCAAGAGCAATGTCATCGCGTCCACCAACTATATCCCACAAGACTTCTTCTACAAGCTCGTCAGTGATGTGTTCTGAACTCTCGCTATGGTACATACCGTCATCAATATATTCCGGTCTTGAGTACTGAGGCCGGCTAACAAGAGCGAATTTAATCTTGTCAAGCTGCTTGCCTTTGATCTTCGTGAAATCTGACAGTCGTTGTTTGGTCTCACTGAATGGCTCACCCTGAGTGACGTTAGTATGCGCGCTTCTAACACGCATCATCAAGCGCGAAGGCTTACCTCTTTCAACGAGAACTGGAAGGGCACGCCATGTGCCTTCGAAGGCTCCTTGTCGAAGTGGAACACCATAATCCGCTTTGGTGACTCATCTTCAGGGAATGGCGCAACGTAGACCTGTGTGTAGTCATAGAGATTCAAAATCTGGTAATCTGGCGGAAGAGCCTTGTGGAACTTGTGCATGTGCACTTCGTATGCTCGAACCTTCTGCATTGTCTCGTCGCTGATATTGGCCTTCTTTTGCAGGGCCTCCAGAAGCTCTGACACTTGGGCATTCTTAGGTACCATCAAAGTGTACTCCTCCTGTGTGCTGTTAGCTTCGATGCACCTGAATCGAAAATTGTGTATCTTACCTCCTTGCTGAGACCTTCAGGCAGCCAAATCACCTTGATAGGCTTCCGCTGCTCCAACTCCTTCAGACTCATCTCTAGCACCTCGTAAAACATAGCATCCGGTCGCTGTGTAGCACTCGTACCGTAGTTATAAGGCCCAGGGAAGAGGATATTGTTTAGCGTTGAATTGGCGTTGTACTTGATCAGCATTTTAGGCTTACCAGCCGTGCTGACCGTCGTAAACCGGAGATGGCTGGGATCAGTCTTAAGATGTTCAGCTACCTTGCTGGCGAACTGGTCGTATGCCATCTTTTTGCTGAGCGTTAGAGAGAATGTGGGTAACTCCGTCGCTTCCGCTAGCCTTGGTACAAACTCAACGTTGATCCTATTCAACAAGTAGTCGTAGAAGTCCTTAGCTTCAACGTATCCTCCAGCTGCAGTTATTTGGGCTGTCTCTTTGTCGGTCAATGTCCGTTGGACTGTGATGATGTCGCCGTCCTGGATCTCAGAAGTAGCTAGCGTCAACTTGGGCTTCATCGCCTCGATCATGTTCTGCTTGATCTCTTCAGAAAGCTTGATCTGCGTTCCGGCAGGCCAGCCCAACATTTTGTTAATAGTAGGACTTAAATCAGACACTTTGTCCTGGATGGCAGCGTAGAAGGTGCCGATACCGAATAAGCTTTGGGTCTTGGCGTCAAAGTGCTTTAGGAAGATCATCAACGGCCGGTTGTTTTGCTGGCCCTTCAGGTCAACTAGCGTCTCTCCAAAGACGGGTGCTCCGTTCTCATCGCGTTTTTCGGCCTTCTCGATCCATAGTCTGAACTGAGCCTGCTTAGTGCCGTGCTTGTTCGCGGCTTCTTCGACTGTCATATCTGGAAACTCGAGTGCGGTGTCAGGTCGGACGGTACCATTTTGCCTATTGACCATTGACCATGGCCGTAACAAATCGGCTTCAACTCCTATATCCTCTGCCACGGTCTTGGCAAAGTCGGCCATGGTGGTTGCCCGGAGCACCCTATAGATCTTTGGACTTGCGGCTATGTCGGCGTCGCCCTTCCATGGTACGATGTCGAAGCCTTGGTAGACCTTGAAGTTGTTTTCTGAGGCAACGGCAACATCCATGTAGAGATGTGCCTCCTCGCGCTCTTTCTTTCTCCGTTCAAACGCAGCTCGTTCTTCGGCGAGCCGCTCAGCGAGATGTTTGGGAGGTTCCACGCTCTTGCCGTCCATGAGTACCTCGTTCAGTCTGGTCTCCCTGATATATACCAACATATAAGCGCTCATCGACCGCTTCGCAGACCAGGCTCGGGTGTAAGGGTTTCGCTGCCCCGCATTGCCATTCGCTTGTGCGTAATCACCCCCAAAGTTCTCTTCGAGAGCTTCACGAAGCGTGGCGCGTGTTACGCGATCGTCATCGAATTTGTAGTAATGGCCGTCCTTTGTGGGCTTAAGGAAAGCGTAGTAATGGCCAGCATTGAGGTCTCCGCTATGCACCAATACACCATGTAGATGATATATCCAGGATTCTGATCGATCGGCTCCTTCTGAGAGGTAAGGCGCAGCATCCCAGATTTCTGGGAATTCGTACCGATCATTCACCTTCATCATAGCATCGCGTTGGAAGTCATACTCGAAGCGTTTGAGTTGGAGGTGGAGGACCGGCGGGAAGCTCTCGAAGATGACACCCTTTTTGGCATCCTGTAATCCGAAACCTTCAGCAAAGTACTTGTTTTCTCCGTCCATGGTTTCCACTTGGATATAGTCCTTAAAGCTGTCGTCCAGATTCTTGTTACCGCTAACATTAAGTTGGATGTCCCAGAAATCTTCTATCCTCGAAGATTCGTAGTCAACGTTGATGCAGCTAATGTAGGTCTTCATTTTTCCAACAAACATCCTCGTTAGCGCGCCCTCAGCCTCAGTGCCCTTCATCTTTTCATCTAGCTTGTCCATGAGCACACGTGAAAGCTCCTGTACATCCTGCTGTTCAAAAATCTGCTTTGAATCCCAGCCAAAGGATTGCGTCAGGTCTGTTGTTCCAACGGCACTGGACGATGTCTGGAGTAGGTAAAATAAGCGTTGCAGGGCGTAAGCGCTATTCGAACGATCCGATTCTTCGGCGGTCGGTATCTGGTAGACAGCTTGACGAAAGGCGTTGGTGAAGAACAATGACTGGAGAAGTGAATTCAGATAACATGTCGCACCCTGGTTCTTCAAGCCGACCATGCCAGTCTCTTTCTTTGAGTCGTAGCTAATATCCAGTTAGAACATCGAGGACATGTGTAACGTTGCACGGGGAACTTACTTGATGAAATTATGCCATAGAACGCCGGTCGGATCCTTGAGTACTCTAATGTATGCTGTGACATTGGCTTGGTTATCCTCGACCATTGGGCGCCCCCGGTCGTCCCATGAGTTGCTGAAGAGCCGCCTAAGCTCTGCGAAGCGTGTGAAGCCCCAGTCACCTTCCTCGGCTGTGAAGCGGTGGTGTGCGGTGTGGGTAATGTACATGCTGGGGTCTTTGGGATTCCACAGTACAAGCATGAACTGCACGCAGGCATACCAGTCCTCTGGCATTTGCTTGTCTTCGTAGCCCTGCTCTAGGTAGAAGGAGGCAAAGTCAACATTGTTGCCGTACGGAAAGAATAGTATCCGCCATGGATGGCCGGCACATTCGAAGACGGGGCCATGCTCGCGCCTCGTGAGGGTCCGCCAGTCCTTGATCTCCCATGTGTGGTGGGCTTCGGCTTCAGTTTCGTGGTCAACAAGCTCAGGCATGTGCTTCTTCATGAAGGCATCGTACTCGTCGGCGCGGGGCTCGGGCTCCGTCTCGGCCTCGTCCATCTGGTCGTCTGTATCTGGGGTGATGATAGCGACATGCTGCTTCTCGTCGTACTCGTCGTCGACGAGCATGTCGCTTCCAACCTGCGCGGGCGGGCGAGTCAGCATTGTTTGCGGTCCAAGGCGGCGAGAGAGGCACAAAGCTTACCTGGTCCATGGTGCTGCGAAGGTTCCGGGTGGCCGCGGGACGGGCAGCAGGGAAAAAACCGTGAAGAGACAACAAGCCCAGGGACGGGCGTGTGTAATCAACGCAGGAGGCGAAGAGGGAGACTGCACGGGCGCCGGTGAGCCTCTAGGCAGGTGCAGGCGGGCAGTCGCAGCCAGCAGCACGCAGCTAAGGATGAGTTCCTCGCTAAAAGGTGGCGGTTTGATAGCGATGACGACGGAATAAAGGCCGCCGTCCCTTGCAAAGCCGCAGCAGCAACGAAGGGAGATGTAGAGTCGGCAGGGCGCACAAAGCCAGATTTCCAGGGAGTGTGTTCTCGAGGCACAGGCACGCCTACACTACCCTACATATGCAGCCTTCTGGAGGGCTGCGTGTCTTGGCGCTCAAACGACGGCGGAGGAGCAGCCAAACCCCGGCCCCAGACGTCATTCGTCAATCCTGACTGTGAGCGGGCGGGAGGATGGCCACGCCGGCTACTTATGATGGGTGTGTTGGAGCTGCAAACGCGCGCATTCACATGATACCGAGCCCCAGGATACGTGCACTGATTGTACTTGCACACAAACGCTCCCCGTTGCCAATGGCTAAGTTCTCGTGTCCTGGTTGGACCCCTACTGCGTAGTGCCGGCTTGCGGAGCTCGTCGTCACATGGGCTCGTAATTTGCTGCAGCTCGTCAATGTGCACTGAGCTCCCCACTCTGACGCTGCTCTGAAGCTCCCACAACCATGAACACAGGCAGGAGGAATCTTGCCGTACGCGCATGGCGCTGTGGAAGCTGTCCCAGAGCGCGTCCACAAACTTTGCTCCCCGCTGTTCAGCATCGAAGGGCCCACGCCGCCGCTGTTGCTCCAGCCTGGAGGCCGTCTTCGGCCCTCGACGAGTACGCCCAATCTCATGCCTACACTGACTGTGCCCTTCAATTGACCGCCAAATTTTAGATGGGTGCAACGTGAGGCAAGGCCTATAAGCTTACGCCAACTCTCGTTCTTTGGGAGAACTCTTACCGAGTCTCGTCTGCTCGAATCAGCAAAGTACTGTCGACTCGAGCTCCCAACACGGTACTGCACCACCACTGAGCTCCACAGAGGCTTTCTGCTGATGCAAATAGGCTTGCACATCGCCTACGAGACATCCAAACACTGCCCTACGTCGTTGTCGCGAACCCCCACCTCGCCCACGTCTACGAGGCATACCTGCGAGCCTTCGAACGCTTTCGCCGTGTGCCCGAGATTCGGACGCTGGAAGATAATGAAAAGTACTGCAAGGTGCTGACAGAGACGTTGACGGAACATGCGACGGTGATCCCCCGGCTGGCCATTGGCGTGCTCGAGGTGCGCGGCCTCATGAAGGCAGAAGAGCTCGACAAGTTTATGACTACCATGCTGAGATCAGTACGTTTCTCGCGGGCCTCTTCATGATTACTCTCGGTCTAACAAGGCTAGCGCATTTCGCGACGGGTCATTGCAGAGCAGCACCTTGCGCTCACCGAGACCTTCAATTCACCCTGGCACTTCCCTCAGGCAGAACGGCCTCCACATGACCAGGAAGCCGTGGGCGAGATCTTCTTGCGTTGCAATGCGAAGGAGATAGTCGAGACCTGCGGAAAGACAACACAGGAGCTCATCAGACGCGCGTATGGCTCGCACGTGGACATACCAGAGATCAAGGTGTACGGCCACCTCGAGGCCACCTTTCCATACATCCTCAGTCATCTCGAGTACATCATCGGCGAGCTGCTACGAAACTCAATCCAGGCTGTTATCGAGCAGCGCAAGTCGAAGAACGCCCAACTCCCGCCTATTGAAGTGCTGATCTGCGAAACATCGCAGCACGTCATAATCAGGATCTCCGACCAAGGTGGTGGCATACCGAATGAGGTATTGCCCTACTTATGGAGCTTCAGCAAAGGCCCCCGACGCGAAAAGCGACTTGAGAACCTAGCAAAAGTACCGAAGCTGCTAGGAAAACTGGAGGAGCTGCAGGTACCCGGAGAGGAGTCGACGGCCGATATGCAACATAAACACAGCAAGAAGTCGAAGCATGGCGAACAAGGCGCGCATTACGGCTCATTATCCTCGCTAACAGGGCGGCCACCAGATCGGCGCCTCGGTATTGGGCTCCCTATGTCTCGACTCTACGCAGGTGAGTAACAAAGTAAGACGATAGATTTGCAGCTAACGATTGAATCTAGAATACTGGGCGGGAAGCCTAGAGATCCACAGCCTAGAAGGCTATGGCGTGGATGCTTTTCTCCAAATATCGAAGCTCGGGAATAAGAATGAGCGACTAACTACACGAGCCTCAATGGATGCCATATAGCACCTGCTCTGCACGTGTGCTGGGTCTTTCTGGATAGAGGCGCCTAACAATACCTGCCCTACCAAAGTTCACCTGCCTCTAGCGGCATGTACACACGGACATCTCAACTTGCCATCCTGCATCTCTTTACATTCGGTTTCCTCTTGCACTTCTAATACCTTATTGTTTGCAAGAATCGACTAGTATTGAGAGTTCCAGTATGCGTGTGGCCGGTCTTGTACGTCAACCTGGTTCCGCGTGACGATGCTTCACTGACGTCTGCTTGTAGCCGCCGCTGAACACCGACGTTGGCAGTATGGCTAGTCATGCCCATCCGTTGCCCACCGTATCAACAACACCGATGGACCACTCACGACGCCTTCGAGACGTCATCGCTAGCATTCCATTTCACGTAACGCTCGGTGGACTTGCTGCCAGAGACTATGCAACTGTGGCCGATATCCACTTCCCGCGAGTGAGACGATCACTATTTTCGGACACAGGTACGTCCACAGGCCCAATCGTAGGCTGAGTGCCTCGAACACTTATGCAAATCGAGATCGCGGGTCGCAATGCTACTCTGTTGCTATGACCTTTACTGCACCGTTCGGGTTTTTCTTATTACTCAGCTAATCCTGAGCAGCGATCAGTCACCTCGATGTCGTATCATGCTGGAAGGGGCTTTCTTACTCACAGGCAACGGAGCTCACACGATGGGAACGGTTGTTCCGACATTGTCTGGCGTTGCAGGTCAAAGAACGCTTGCAGGGCATCATCATCAAGCAACTCAGCGAAACTCAAGGTGAGGAGACTCTTCCAACGTCGCTTCACCCAGACGACGTCACATTCTTAGCAACCATCTGCCAGATGTTACTAAAGCCGCTGAAGGCTTTCAGCATATGGTTCGAGAAGTCGCCTTTGCCAACTCGCTAACGTTGTATCAGAGCCAAATAATGACATTTCCCTGCTTCTACGACTCGTTGAATGTCTTCAGCAGAAGTATCCACGTCGCATTGACATCGACATCACCCGTCTCATACGCGAAATGATCGAGACCTTCTACAAAGAACACTACAATGAGACCGCCCGCCCATACTTTGCTTGGTCACGCCGCTCCAGAAACCTCCCTAGCTTCTTGTACAACTTCTTGCGTACGCAAGACTGCTTTCTTCATACGCACACCGGGCCGTGCTTGATTTTCGAACTTTTGACTCCCAGCTATACCTGTTCCGTTTTGACCGTAGTCGCGGACTTGGCCTGGCAGCCACCCGATATCAGATTTTGTAATGTCTCTGAGAAGCTTCAAGCTGGAGAGCAATACTGCATTACTGCTCCTCGCGTGATCACCTCCTTGCAATCCGGCTCCTCAAACTTTTACTCTATGCCCGACTATACTCACCATACCATATCGCAATCCGCTTTGAACTTGCAGTGGGATTCAGATGAGGACTGCTTCCGTGGCTATGTGCCCAGTCCGCCAACCAAGGTATGCTTCTCAACACCTGTTACACCTCTCTATAATGCACATCAGGTCAACAATGAGTTTCCACTAATCACAACGAAAGCAGCGAAAGCCGTGGGTCGCGGAAACAATTATGTCGACCCATATTGTCACGGCCTTTCCCGACGACGTACGCTTCGAACGGATCTCACGATATCGCACTAAGCTTGATGTAGTGTGGCCCGAGTCTCATGGCGATACTGTAGTTACGCATCACCACATAAGACGTCCCGATTCACCTATGGAGGCTGATTGGATGCACCCGTCTACTAGCACACCACTACCCGAGACTCGCAAAAATACACGAAAGAGAAGGGATGGTCATGTCTTCGGTCACATCTCATTCAGCCGTAGTTCATTCTTAGAGGGCGACGATATGGATGAAGCGGACTCAGAAACTCTTCCCATGGAGAAGGCGGACATGTCAGCATCGCAGGACATCTCTCTTTCCGTCATGAATTCTAAAGGCTATTCGCCAATGAAACGGAAAGCTTCGCAAGGCCAGCGTCCCTCTCCTTTTCGATGCGATGTCTTAGAGACACTTCAGTACTATGACCTAGAGACCGACTACAAACGACGAAAGCTTGGGCAGGGACAAGAACTAGATGCCAATCCAAAAGCTCTGCTGTCTCCTAGCCCTGAATTGCCGCTCAAACAAACCCCGTCCAACCAAGATAGTGCTCAAACTGATTGTTATCTCAAATTCACACACGATGCTGTGAACACACAAAGCGCTAGATTTTCGCCTCAGCGCATGACCGAAGTGCGCGACTCACCTCCTCTAACGTTCAAGGGGCGTAGGGACAGTCCGACGTCCTCGACATGTCAAGACCAGAAGCCCATTGCGGAGAAGTTGAAGGCTTTTGCCGAAGAAATCTTGATCAACTCGAAGCAGGCTGCCACCACTCCTGCATACCTTGCACGTTCACCTAAACACACGGACAGCGACAACTCTAGCGTCCCGGATATCTCCCCGCCCAACACGGCTACCGAAAGTAGCCGCTCCAAGCAGTCCACCGAGCTCTCACAGGAGCAGATCCAGCAGAACTATGTCGAGTTCGAAAAGCGGGCCCAACGCAAGGCTGCTGAGAAGGCCTACTATGCTACTACGATCCCGAACTTTGACGGCATTGTGAGCCCGACCGATGTCATCGACAAGGACTTCGAGCGAGCGTTCCTCGAGGACAGCGGGGCGGAGGATTGGGCTTCTGATATCGATGGACTGAGCGAGGAGCTGGAGAACGTGGACTTGGAGGAGTTGTAGCGTTGAATGGACTTTCACGGGTCCGGTTCACGAGATCAGGAATGCGGATTGGTATTGAAAGCATGGTATACACGGTTTTTGGGTGACGGTTTTGTTTAGATGCAAGTAGTATCAGGACGCGTTGATACTTCATTAGATTGAATATCCATCACTTTACTACGCCATCAGGCTTCTCATCGTTGTTGTTTAGTCGTACCAGTCCTTGTGCTTAGCTTCGTGTCTGTGCTATTCGTGTGAGCGCTCCGTCGTAGGGCGGGGCTAATCCGGTGTTCTCACGTTGTGTCTATCTCGCGGGTGTACGTGCATTTCCTAGCCAGGTGAACACCGAGCCAGGAACATACTAAGCGAAATGGCATGTAGCCTTTGCATATATACTCGATCCGTCACGCAGTGCTACTCTACGAAGAATCTTGAAGAGAAACCACTATTTTCAACCAGAGATTAGAGATAGTAAATTTAGGAAATGATGCTGCTTGGATATGAGAAGACAATACGGACGTCTCAATGAAGTCGATGATTAGATGCTAAGACGATGGATGATGGATATAGGAGATAGCAACGTCTGAAAGGAAAGAACGCCATGATGGGATGTGTTTGTACACGCTCTTGAATGTAAAATGCAATTACACCCGCTCAGTCATTTGCTCAGCTGCTCGGTCGCTCAGCCATCATCCAAGCTAAAACCCACGATGAACGCCGAGAAATGCGTTCCATGCCACTTTTGACGCCTTTAGTATCCAAATTCAACTCCCATGTCCATGTCCCTACTAGTCCTCTCTGCCTTCTACTTCTTGGGATGATCATCCATCGTCAGAGTCGACGATCATACTCTCCCCAAACGCGCTGAGATCCTCCGCTACGACCGCACCCTGCGCATGCCTCCTCCTCCTCCCGCCTCTCCTCCCCGCCACGCGATTCTGCTCAATCTCTCGTAGCCGGCCATTCATCCTGCGTTCCAACTCTTCAATCTCCTCGTCCTGCGCACCGTCCTCTTCCAGGAACCGCGTATCCGCACCACCGTGCCCCACATCGATGAACCCGGAATCCAACTCGTTGGCCTCGAGCGCGCGGTTGAGGAGATCGGTGGCCATGGGGTCTTGCGGGGATACAGCGAGGGCTTCGTGGAGGGCTATGACTGCGTCCCAGCTTCTGTTTAGTTCAAGGAGGACGAGGCCTTTTGCGGTGAATACGCCTGGGTCTTTGACGCCGTGGCGGAGGACTTCGTCGAAGGTAGCGAGGGCTTCGTCGAGTTGGCCGTATTTGCGCAGCGCGTGCGCGAGGTTGATGCGTGTGGGGAGCCATGCTTCTGCGTCTGCGTTGTTTTGTTCGGAATAGGTGAGGGCTCGACGGAAGAATTGGATGGCGTCTAGGAGCTGTTCTTCGTGGAAGTAGACTACGCCCATTTCGTTGAGGAGTAAGGGGTCGTTTTCGCACAGGTCATATGCGGTTTTGAGGTACTCGCGCGCGAGGGAGAGGTTGTTGAGTTGGAGGTTCTGCATGCCGAGGAAGAGTTGGGGGAGATGGGTGCCTTGGAATAGGCGGGCGGCGGTGGAGTATGCGGAGATGGCTTGGTCGTGTTCGCCTTCTGCTGCGAATGTGTGTGCGAAGCCTATCCAGGCGGGGCCGAAGTGCGGATCCATCATGCTTGATTTAGAGAAAAAGCGACGGGCTTCTGCTATGCGGCTTATAGTGAGGTAATAGATGCCGACTGCGAGCCAGGAACAGGGTTCCGAGGGATTGGAGTCTGCGAGCTCGTGGGCGAGGAGGAAGAGAGTGTTCTTTTCGCCGAGTTCGTGGAGAGAGGCGAGATGTACGGGCAGGATGTTAAAGTTGTACTTGTCGTCGGCGAGCACGGACGATGTGATAGCAAGGGCTTCGCGGAAACGGCAGTGAGTGTACATGAGATCAGCTTTGGCGAGGAGAATATCTGGGTTGTCGGCGAGGTTGTAGTGCGTGCTGAGTGTTTCTGTTGCGTTAGCGAATTCCTCGGGTCTTGTGTACTTTGACAACCGCGTAGTATAGAGCAGTTTAGTGAATTGAGCTGCTTCCTGTGATAGCGAGGTATTGTTGGAGACGGTGATGGTGTCGAAGTTTAGCGACTCGAGGAACTTCCACTCCTCTTCAGGCGACATGAGCGAGTTGGCCATGAGGGCATCAAACGCCTCGAAGCATTGGACGTCGATCTGGACTGCGGTTTTGTAGCACTCCTTGGCCCTGTCGAAGGAGTTCTGCTTGGCATAGCATACGCCTCGCAGGTAGCACATGCCCGCTTCCGACTTGATGTTGTTAACATGCTCCCGGTCGCGCTCTTCACTCGTGGGCACCCGCTCATTGCGCGAGCCCGTCTTGTTGTGCCTTGCGCCCGCGCGGGTATTTACGTCGACGTGCCGCAGTTTCTGGCGTGCGCTGCCCGGCGCAGAGATGAGATGGGTGGGGTTTTTGTCGCCCAGGGTCTGCAATGCTTCCTCGGTCTTGCCCAGCTTTATCGAGCAGTGTGCGGAGAGATATCGACATTGTGGATTGCGCTCGACGAGGTTTCGGCGTGTGAGGAGCGCTTGCGTGCGATTGTAGTTGCCCGTCGTAAAGTGTACTTGTGCGAGCCAGAAGGCGTCCTGCTCATCACCTAGAATGTATCATCAGCGCATGTCCCGGTAACAACGTTGGCCAAGTAATAATAACAATCTCATGCAGCATACCTGTGAGCGCAAGGAGCTTGTCGGCCACGAATATCGCTGTGTCGTACTGATGTCGGTTCAGGGCCTCCTGCCGCCAGTCGCGAAGATACTTTTCCATGGCTGCTATACCGTGGGTTTTCCTGTGGTATGGTATACTGTCATATGACGACCAACGAGGTGTCTCGACCAGTAGTGGGTCCTTGGCTGTGTTGATGGCGGGCGCGCCAGCCTGACGCGAAAGCACATGTTTCGGCGGGGTTCCGCGCAGCTGCAGGGATATGGCTTAGTCAGCCAAAAGCTGCCTTCACCTGCTCGTCGACTCTCGGTCACCTCGACAGTCAGTCTGTCACTCTACGAATCTCGGCCTACTCAGCCTCCACTCGAACTCGAATTCGAATTTCGCCGCAGAACATCCGTCACTGTAGACAAACCACGTTCGACATCATCCGCGACGAGTTGGCCATATCCTGATAAACCGCCGCCATGTCTGAACGAAAAGTGCTCACCAAGTACTACCCGCCCGACTTCGACCCCTCCAAGATCACCCGTCAACGCGGCCCCAAGAATGCTGGCCCAAAGCTCATGACCGTCCGCCTCATGGCTCCCTTCTCCATGAAATGCACCCACTGCGGCGAGTTCATCTACAAGGGGCGCAAGTTCAATGCTCGTAAAGAAACAACGGATGAGAAATACTACAACATCGCAATCTTCCGCTTCTACATCCGATGCACGCGATGCTCCGGCGAGATCACCTTCAAGACCGACCCCAAGAACATGGACTACGAGTGCGAGCGAGGCGCAAAGCGGAACTTCGAGCCTTGGAGAGAGGCCAAGCTCAATGAGGAGACCGAGGAAGAGCGCTTGGACAGGATAGAGAGGGAAGAGGCAGAGCGCGATGCTATGAAGGAACTAGAGACCAAGGTCTTGGATGCGAAGACGGAGATGGCTATTGCAGATGCACTAGACGAGATTCGGTCGAGAAACGCGCGATTAGAGAAGGCCGACAAAGACGGCACAACGACCAATGTTGCTCCAGATCCTGTTGACGAACGGCGGAAGAGGCAGGAAGAGGAGGATGCCGAGGCAGCACGGCAAGCATTTGGGAGTCGAAGTATGCCAGACCTTGGTGAAGAGGTTATTGAGGAAGACATGGTTGACGTATCAATCGAAGCGCCAGCTGTCACTACCTTCGGCAAGAAACCAAAGGAGAAGAAGGACTTTGGTGCTGCCCTTGGTATTAAGAAGAAAGCATCTGCACCAGCACCAGCGCCACAAGTCAAGGCGCCGGCACCACCATCGAAACTCTCGGCGATGCTTGTAGCGGGATACGACAGCGATGATGATTGAGTCGCACAAATACGAGACATCCAAGGCGTTCAGTTTGTAAGCATTTTAGGCGCATTATGATACCAATACCAGACTGTACATTCTTCAGTATCTCTACCCCGTGAGAAATTACGACTGCTCGGCACACAAGTTTCGACGTCATTTTCAAAGGACAGCCCCTGCAACCCATACAGAGACATAAAAGCCTCTCTTCATCTTAACGTGTCATCACGAATTAGTCCGAAATGCCGGTCGTTCAGACTAAGTACTGTCGATCCCTGTCGCTCCGGAGAAATAGCCTCCACCTTATGTGCAACCTCAATCTAACCCCACAATCACGACACTATTTCCAGAATCACCACAAGCTTAAAGTCATTTCTCCGCATTTACGCTCCTCGGCCCGATTGGACGGCTACGAACTTATACCGAGCATGCAAGATTTTGCTCCTATAGAATAGATTGGTGTTACGATGTAGTAGTGCTCTACTGGGCATCGGGAGAATGGACTATTTGAGGTTAAGAGAGGACATATACCCTTTGAGGAATCTTGAGTAACGTCGCTACTACGACTTTGAATTACCTTTGGTCCTCTGAGCGACTGCAGCTATGCGGGTCCTCAACCTCCTCACTCTGCTGCCAGCCGCCCTCTCCTTCCCCACACAATCGCTTGACTTCTCAGACTACGCTCTGACTCCACGCGCCGATCCCTCCCTCACCGGCTACCTGGGCGTCTTTTTCCTCGGCGACAAACCCTCCGTGTACTTTTACGTCTCCAACGGCAACAATGCAAACTCCATGACCGCCCTCAACAAAGGGCAACCCGTCATCAATCCGACCAAAGGCACCGTTGGCGTACGCGATCCAAGCATCATCGAGGGTGGAGGAGACGAGAAAGGAAAGAAATGGTACATAATCGGTACAGACCTCAACATCGGCAAGACAACCTGGGACGCCTCCCAACGAACAGGAAGCAGGGGAATATTTGTATGGGAGTCCGCCGACCTCCTTACATGGACCTCGGAGCGCCTCGTAACCGTCGAAGATGCCACAGCAGGCATGGTATGGGCCCCTTCCTCCATCTTCGACGCCGAAACAGGCCAATACCTCGTCTACTGGGCCAGTAAATTCTACCCTACCTCTGACCCCAATCACACGGGCTCACCATCTTCCATCCGCATCCGCTACGCATACACAAAGGACTTCAAGACTTTCACCCCGCCAAAAGATTACATCAATAGATCTCCCACTAACATCATCGATCTGGAATTCCTCAGTCTAGGCAACAACGCATATGCGCGCTTCATGAAAGACGAGACCGCAAAGACTGTCTTTTCTGAAATTTCCACTAATGGCTTGTTCGGTACATGGACGCGGCCCGGCGGCGCTAATGCAGTTATCACAAGTGGTGTTGAAGGACCTGCGCCGTACTGGGATAACCAGGTGGATGGGAAGGCGCACTTGTTGCTGGATTTCTATGGTGGGGATGGGTATAGGCCGTATGAGAGTACAGATGTAAAGGGTGGGAGGTGGAGTGCTAGTGACAGGGGAAGTTGGCCGAAGAATTTGAGGCATGGGAGTGTTTTGCCTATCACCCAGGCGCAGGTTGATGCATTGAAGAAGAAGTGGGGGAGTTGAGGGATGATCTTGGATTGTGTTGAAGACAGTGGCTGGGGAGTGAGCAGAGAACTGAACGCGCCTACGACGATTTAGTGACAAAGTCAAGGAGATATGTGAACGGGATGATAGAATCTTTACAATCCCATCGAAATTCGCTCCCTAGGTGGAATGAAATGTTGCAGAACACTGCTCATTTGATGGGCTGTCGTGGCTGGCTGACGCTCGCGATGTTGAAACTACAATGAGTGCTCGGCGTGGACACGTTTGCCGACTTTGACGACCAGTAGATGCACTAGTATCCACGCGGGCTAATCTGTTTAGAATTACCACACTTGAAATATTCTTGCGCTTGGCGTTGAGGATTGCATATCTTCACTAGAGTATGTGGTAGTTTTGGGGGCTGGAAGATTTCGATGATTACTTTGTTGTACCACCACCCCGGGCAGTGCTTAGAATTGTCCAGGAGTTGTTTACCTAGAAGCAACCAATTTTCTCTTCGTCCACACCAGCTCCAGAGCATCGCGGTGGGACTGAGTCAGTGGCGCCAGGTACAAGACCCTAGATTTCGCTTGTGTTGCGCCACATGTCAGGGGCTGTTGCCGACAAGCTGCACGACAGAAGAGTTCAAGCAAAGAAAAGCTCACCAAGATACACCATCATCGTCAGGCTTCCATATTAGGAAAAGGCTCCACTATGATTTTGGTCCAGAACATGTCCCCAGCCGATCAATCTCCACATGATTCGCGACATCGTTCCTTCGGCCGATCGCGTCCTTGTACTCCACAGTGCTGGGAGTTGGACATATTGACAGACAGTACGTTTACAGAGAGATGCAGCATGACTTTTACGCGCGCTGCTGGAGGTTTGAAAGACTCCCCTCCCAATGAGCCCTAAATGATTCATTAACCGGCCTGGCCCCGGCAGTGTGCTTCCGCAAAGATGAAAAGTCAAATGCCAAGAGCTGCGACTGTGATTGCGAGAACTGGACTTCAAGCTATCGACTGGGAAAGCTTTCTGATCCTTTCTCGTATCCTGACCCAAGCACAAACATGATCGCCAAACATTCCCAGATGTCGCAAAGCGCTACCCGTTTCGCGTAACGGCGTTCCCTCTTTGGTTGACTTTGCCAGGATGTCCGGCGGCTCCGCTAAGCCAAGACGCTCGCTAGTGCCAGGTACCATCCAATATTCCCACGCGTGAGTCGGCTATGGTTAACCTCACCACAAGGCTGGTTAAGGCTGAAAAGTACGGGACGTGGCTGCGCTGAAGACTTACAAGGACCAAAGAGACCCGCGACGTGGGCGCTATCGGTCGAAAATGGACGTTTGTGGTGCCACTTTCATCGTGGAATTAGTCGATGGATATGTGAAAATGGCATGGCTTCTTGCTGCAGGACTCATGGCCCCTGGTGTTGCGCCACATACTACCTCCTGTCGACGCTTTTAGATCACTTGCTCATGGGCGCGGCTGCTCTTCCGCTTCTCTTAAAGACTGTGACGACTGCGAGGCGAGACGCTCTCGGTGCGGCACTCCCCCTCACTTTCGCTGGCACTTGGTTTGTGTCTTTTCTAGTACCTAATTCTTAATCAACCATGCACTCGCTTAGTATTTTGGCCGTTACGGCCCTCACACTCTTTTCCTTCTCGTCCGCCCAGAGAGTCAGCCCTAATGGACGTTGCGGAGCCCAGTATGGTTATACCTGCCAGGGCTCATCCTACGGAGATTGCTGTTCTACGATGAACTGGTGCGGAACTACCAAGGATCATTGTGCAGTCAACAAGTGTCAGTCTCTGTTTGGTACTTGTGATGGTGGTGAAGATTCGTCGCCAGCACCTTCGGCTTCCCCGGCTACCGTGTCTAAGGATGGAACATGTGGTGGCTCCAAGGGGTACACTTGCTCTGGTTCCGCTTTTGGCAACTGCTGTAGTCAGTATGGAGTATGCATAAACATTTCGACCCATGTAAGAAATGTACACTAACCTCGTCTTTCTTTTCAGTGGTGTGGTAGCTCCAATTCTTACTGTGGAACTGGCTGCAATTCCGGCTTTGGCGCCTGTTCATCAAGCTCGTCTTCTTCAGTTCGAACCAGCACTCGATTGACTTCGTCCTCCGCGGCCAGCCCAAGTACGACATCGGGTCGTTCGTCGTCCACCCGTGTTTCCTCATCAGCTGCACCATCGTCTACTCTTAAAGTGACCACGAACGCAAGATGCGGCAAAGACTTCGGTTTCACGTGTCAAGGATCACAGTATGGCGACTGCTGCAGTCAGCATTCATACTGGTGAGAATGCGCTCTATAGCTTTATTTCAAGACTGCTAATGCGCAATAGTGGAAGCACAAATGCTTATTGCGGTGATGGATGTCAGCAAGGTTTCGGCAAATGTAACGGCGATGCTGCATCTTCCTCTGCTCGTCCTGTATCATCCTCCCTAGCTTCCAGCTCCTCACAAGTTCGCTCCAGTACTCTGATACAGTCATCGACCTCGGTACAATCCTCGGCCTCTTCAGTACAGTCCTCGACTGCTCCGGCATCATCTTCGACTGTACCTGCACCACAGAGCACATCGCAGGCTTCCTCCAGCTCTTCAGTGCCTGTCATTAGCAGCACGAGCTTGAGTGCCCTATCTTCTTCACCAATTGTTAGCCCAACGCCCACCCCAAGCGCTTGCTCAGGGCCAACGAATGCACTCAAGAACCCCTCCTTCGAGGAAGGAACCACTTCGCCCTGGATCATCACTTTCCCTGACAACTGGCAAGGCTCCAACCAGGCCCCTGGCGGTCACGATTCGCTCACCTTTTACAACGTGGCACTTAACGACGAGAGGACTGATTTCAGCGCCAATGTCATACTTTCTCAAACAGACATTGAAATCCCAGACGGCACGCTCGTTGAATGCTCGGCTTGGTACCACAATACAGGCGGGATTGGATACTTCTCCATGGTCACCATCACTTTGGACGATGTGCCATGTCTACCCCGTACTTATGCAGCAAGTAGAGGCGAGTGGATAAAGTTTGGATCCGAGATTACGGTTTCTGGCAACACGCATACTTTGACTATCTTGTCGGAGAATGTAATCTTGGGGTCGCCCGGCTTCGAAGTAGGGTTCGATGATTTCAAAGTCATACCTATGGGTAACAGTGAATGCTTTGTGTCTTCAAGCTCTGTTGCTTCTTCAAGCTCTGTTCTCTCCTCGAGTTCCGCCAGTGTGTCAGCGTCGGTTGCTTCGTCGAGCTCATCGATTTTGCTGTCTTCCTCAACAGCATCCTTATCTTCGGCGGCTGTCTCTTCATCCTCGCTGGCATCGTCTACTGCCTCATCAAGTGCGGCGTCTGTGTCCAGCTCAACGTCTACTCAATCTGTATCCTCTGCTCAGATTACTTCGTCGAGTCAGAGTGCTTTATCCTCTCAGAGCTCCTCCTCTACTCAAAGCATCTCGTCCGTCCAGAGTGCCTCGTCCACCCAGAGTGCCTCCTCTACCCAGAGCGTGTCTTCAACTGTCAGCATCTTCTCAACTACAGTTGCCTCGCAATCTTCGAGCGCTTCTGCAAGCGCGTCCGCAACTCCAGTCGCACCTTGTTCTTACATCGTGCAGTCTGGTTTCGAAGCGATCGACACTTCTGCATGGTTAGCGTTCGGAGTCGGTTCTACTGCTTGGAGCTTCAATGTCGCCACCAGCGATGGCCATAGCGGATCCTCCGCGTACCTAGCCGCCAACAAGGCCGCCTCGGGCACCGTGGAGATGAATCTCGACTTCCCTTTCACTACCTCCCAGAGCCTTTCCATCGAGGTTGTCGCCTATACCCGCTCGAAAAATAGCCGCAGTTCTTCTTGCAAGGTTGACGTTATGGTCGATGATCGCAAGCGAGGAAGCACAGTTTCAGTCAAAGATACGGATGGTTGGGTCAAGCTTAGTTCGGGAACAGTGCAGCTTAGCAGTGGTGCTCACGCTGTGCGCTTCCATGTCTCAAGCTCTGCATCCACAGGCCAGGAGTGTGGGTTTGACGACGTCACGGTGCAGTTGGTTGGTACTGGTTGTGCTGCTTCCAATTCTGTGGCCAGCTCTTCCTCAGCTGTCGCGACCACATTTTCGACTATCACGTCGCGGCCAGTCTCCTCCAACCTTCCAACGCCAACACCGACCCTAATGCTTCCGGTCCGTTGATTAATTGGCTACGGTGGGTTTAGGCTAGACTCAGTGACTGCTTATCTTTTCTATGGAGATATTTCTCTAATTTTGAAGAGAGTATTCTTGAAGGTAGAGTAATGTACAGCATACATCTACCGGAAATCAACTTGAACGGGTAGATGTGTTGATAAAGCTAGTAGTATCATTAATAATGCAAAGATATATCAGATGCTATAAAAGTAAGGACAGGCATCTTAGACTCTCCTACAAGATACAATGCTTTGCTCCGAGCAAGCCCATACAATACCAGTTGCAAGCGTCGCCACGTCCTCCCAATAGCTCTCCCGATAAACCACGTAAGTCGGCGTCATCCCCTTTAGACACTGTGGGTATACTCGTTAGGAACAGTGTCAAGAGTGTCTTCTCGAATATTGCCTCGTGTATCGGTGCAACGGCGAGGAGCTGAGCTGTCTGACGCTATACAAGAGTAAAATCCTGTAAATCCACGCCGGCAGCACGGAGTGTTTCAGGCAAGACTTCGAGCAAGTGAGGTTCTCTTTGGTAGCTCTCCACCTTAATGCCCATGTCAGTCAGTATTTCAGCTGGATCTGTACGTATTTTCTTCGTCTTTACATCAACAAGTGTTGCATGCGACCCATCGATCAGGTCACCGAGCCTATCGCGACGTAAAAAGGCTCGGAAATTCTTTGATAGCTTGTTTCCATATATAGCTTCGCCTTTCATGAGACCTGGAACATGACATATGCCAACAACCTGCCAAGCTGGGTTTGATAGTGGCTCGGAGACAGGTCGTAGTACCACGGGATATCTACAGCCTAGCACTACGCAAATAGTGTCCACTAGCCGAGTACCAACTGGTGCGAGCCCTACGTATCCGTCTGTTCCAAGAAAGAAGCATCTGCCGATCATATACAGGTGACAGTAATGCAAAAAGCGTTTCATCGTCTCCTTATCTGGTGTATCGATTGACTTGCTGAGCTCATCGCTGCTTGCCATCGTTGACCAAATCAGGTCTAAAAGTTTTGTGCAGTCTCTGACGCCTAGTTGTCCACCCCTGTTGTTAGGCAAGAAGTGTTCAGAAAACACGTCACCAATGCATGCTCGACAGCATTTTTCGACAAAGTCCAGTCTTGATTCATTCAGAGCGGCCAATAACTCGTCTGATAGTCGCAGCTTTCGCAGGATCCCAAGCATATCGTTATGGGACCAATGGTACTCGTGTGTATCGATTCCTATAACATGTTCAACTTGAGCTGCCCGGACCCCTGCAACACGAATAGCATTAGTTCCAGTGATTGTAGCTTGCGCGGAGACCCAACCACAGGCACTCCACGCTAAAGGTACATGATTACTAAATTTTAGTCGGCTCGACCAATCTGGAACCTAACTGGGGATGTTCAGAGTCCTCGATGAGAGTTCGCAAGTCTCGAGTAGGTCTAGTTGGCGACGAGAGATTATCGCGCGAACGGCCACATTGATGTATAGATTTTCTACGGCCAGCGAATAATTCGACTTTGTAACCAATCGCTGGTCGTTCTTATCCAGCAGGCTCCATATGGCATAAAGTCTATCCCGAGGATCTTGGCATTTGGTGTGTCGTAACGAAATTCTTAAACTGGAGCAGTGTATTTGGTGATGGGTCAAGGTGCATAATCGATATACGCTATTGAGCGCTTTTCGATGATATGTGGCTTGGGCTGGCTGAAAGGCCGTATCAGCATCGTATTTCGATATAAGACAAGCAATAGCCGTTCTGAAATCTTCCCACGGCATTTGTTGCTGCCCACATTGAACAAAGGCTCTGGTAGCAAGGAGGATCTCCTGCACAATCCATGTTCGCTCGAAGTAGGGTCGCTCCAATAACGCAGCTATGGGATGCAGTTCTTTGGATTCATATGGAAGGGGCATACTACTATCGGCCCATGCGGGGTCGTCACTTCGATTTGAGGCGCAAATAACGGCAGCTAGCCAATCCATTTCGATATGATGGGACCATACTCTCATCAGATCAAACGCGTCGTTACTATTGTTCGCTTCAGGACCAAGCCAGGCTACCACATTTTGGGCCGATGAAAATATATGGCCCATTATGGCCACTTGCATACTCTTCTCGTCTTTGTTCCTTTGGTCGATACAGAGTGCATCTATCCAGATCACGCGAGTTTGACTTTGTAGCGGAGGTGCCTTAGAGCGACATCAAGATTCCGGGTAGTTGGAATTATACCCTGGTCCCAAACTTTCGAGCGCACACGGACATGTGATGGATTATCCATCGATCCCCAGACGTATGAAAGTGCTTCGTATTGGCACGAGTGTTTCTATAAGAAAGTCAAATCACCCGAACTTATTGCTTTTCTCCGGCTTCGATCACTAAGTCCAATGAGGGTTTGCTGTTCCCGAAACGTCTTATTCGAAAAGATATGCAGATGTCATCGTCGTGATCACCAGGCTGGAGGACAGCTGCTCGGATCTCGGATGTGGGGTCTGACAATGGTGTATATCGATAAGCCATGCTGGATATGTTTAGGGAAAAGAGATAGGTTGTTTCCTAGTAGGATTAAATAGGAAAGCCGGACCTATTTGGAAATATCTTCACTTGAGTTCATCGGCCGACGTTGTGGCGGGGCTAACTCACCGGTTACACTCCCCATACAGCTTAGCGTTATGATTGGTCTAACGTGTCGATGAGACGATCTCTACACAACTTCTTGTCCGACTCTTGCCCTGACCCTTCGTCTTATAGCACAATATATCGCATTCGCTGGATGAGACACAGTCACGTTCGGTCGTCTGATTACGAATGTAGCGGCATGTGGTGAATGTCCATTTTGTGGTAACTAGCAGTTGTACTAAACCTTGGTTCTTTACCGTGATGTCGATCTAGCCTTCTACCAGTCGGAAATGAAATTACCGGCCATTACTGCCTGGTCCATTATCCAAACTCTAAGATATTAAGCGCACATTCTCGTTACCCAATATCCGAGTGCCGGGCTCATTCAGGCTATGATAGCTCGAGAAAGAGAGGACTATCTAGCATGACGTCCATCCGTTGATGATGCAACGGCTGTCCTGCTTGAACTCGCGGTTCCACCACGAAGGAAAGGTGTCCACCATCTCCTTGCCCATGGGTTGGATGGCCTTGTCAACGTTGCCGCGCGTCTCGCAGCAATAGAACTTGCTGTACTGGCTCTTAGAGTTGTAGATGCGAATGTGCATGTAGTTTGCCTTGTTGTCGCCCGACGGAGGCAGGTTGACCTGTGGTGGGTGTCAGAAGCAGTTCATGAGGGCCAACAGCGGAGTGAGGTATGAAATCAGGGCCGAGAAGGCGGAAAACTTACGCGGACGGCATCTCCAACGTTACAAGCCTTGCGGTTCATAAGTGAGAAGCAGTTGGAAGGTCCAATAACGGACTGATCCTTGGTTAGAGCCTCCAACGTGCCAGCGACACTGCCGATAAGAAGCCGGCGGACCTTGTCGTTCTCCCAGCGTCCCCAGACGTCGTAAATCTGGGTATAACCTGTATCATGAATTAGCAACCAAAGGATCAAGAGTACGAGAATTGAGGACTCTGAGAGGTGCGGGTATGGATGGTGTACTCACAATCACCGGCCCCGAAAGGCCAATTGACAAGACAACGAGTTGAGAAGCCGAGACCCTTCGGGTTGCTACACGATCCCCATTTCTCACCACCCCAGCGAGTTTGCGAATTGTCCGGGCAGTAATGGTCGAGTTGTTGGTAGACGGTCCCATAGAGCTCACTTCCAATGACATAGCCGACAGACTGCGGAGGCCGACCCACCCAGACTTGTACCGTTGAGTAGTCAAAGTACTCAAATGATGGGTCATAGCCGGCGACGCCTGCAAGGGCGGGATCTGTAACGATTGTTAGTATAAAGACGAGGAAAGTTTGTGCGAGTGAAGACTTGCCAGTGGTCACGTTGGCAGGAATGGAAATGTTGAGCGGGACAAGGTGGTCCTTGGAAAGGCCATCCTCAGGAGTAGGAGCAGCGCCGACGAGAATAGCAAAGCCAATGGCCAAGCCGATGAAGAAGTTGAAGATCTTCATGTTGGAGATTGCTGACAGTAAGTTGTTGTGGAGCTTGACTTGATTGTGGTTGAAGTTGTGCTGATCAAGTTGAGGGTTGAGGTGAGAAAATGGAAGAGACCCAGCGATCTCGAAATTATGTACACGAGGGGAAGAGCGGTAGCGGGTCGGGTGGGTCAGAGCTTTGGGAAATTCAGGAAGGCAACGTTAGGCTGGCTAGTGCAAGCGGGCATGGAGTGGGTTCTTGTGCAGGTGAAAAGGATGAGAAGAGTTATCGGAGCAAGAGTTGTCATGGAAAGTGAAAGTTACCACATTAGAAACCTGGCTCGGCGACAAGAAGTGGCTTTAGGTAACAGCTTTTTATCAACGAGCTATCCACTGCCTAACAACGCTCTTCTGACACCGCTTTCCACAGAGACCCTTTTGATACCAATAATTCACTTAAGTAACTCCATTATGGCTTAGCGCGCAAACAGGCTGGATGGGCTCGTGTAGCATCTCGACGGCACCCGCATAATTGATTCATGAAAGATTAGAAACACCGAAATCGGAGCATTAATCTGATTTTACTAGGATCTATCAAATCACCTCAGGTTATGATATAGCTAACACTATGTGCTGTACGTAATAATTGAGCCAAGTTTTGTCACTCTTCCTTCGGCATTTTGTCTGCCCAACCCCTTACAACGTCTTGAATGACCGCATCAAACTCGTTCCCGACATCATACTTCTCAAACTTCTTACTCAGCGCTACAACCCGCCCTTTATACTCTGTATCTTCAAGGACACTGCTCACACCCTCTCTGATCTTCTCAGCACCGGGCGCTCTACTGCCCAAATTGATACCAACTCCTGTCCACTGCACGAGGTTGTTAGTCGTGCCTTTGTCTTGGCCCTCACCGCCAAGGACCATAGGGATACCGTGGTGCAAGGCTGTCATCACGGCGCCATAGCCGCCATTGTTGACTAGAACATCGGTCTGCAGTTGAATCAGCATCTATGTAGCAGGATATTGGGTTGAGACTCACAAGAGGCAGGAGAAGGTCATAGGGGACAAATTTGGCTGCTCTTGCGTTCGCTGGAAGTTTCAGGCCGGGTACGTCTTTTGGCTCTACTACAACGGTAGTAGCGATGACCATGATGTCATCTCGATCTTTGAGTCCCTCCAGCGTCGGATAAAGTAGGTCGTCCCACTCAGTCTCGACTGTTCCCTGGCTGACAGCAACGATCTTTTTTCCGTTTTTCTTTGCTTCTTCGACGTCGGCCCACCAACTTGGGAGCTCAGGCGTCTTGGCCGGTCGCTTGGGCGAGCTCTTCAACGCGCCAAAGTAATGAACGTTACCTCTCAGGTCGCTCCTCGAATATTCAAACTCCGGAACACCCATGGTCATAAGGTGATCTGCTAATGAACCCATTACATGATGCATCGAAGGAAAGGTGTCGCCTAAGGCGCCCAACTCTCGAAACTTAGCCCACATGTATAGATCCATCTCTCGTGTTCGGTAGTCTTGATGTCGATCCTGGTACGCTTTCCAGTGGATGGCCTTCGCGTCTGGACCAGTTTCGGGGAGTTTGCTGATATGAAACGGATACGTATCGTTTGAATCCATAGACAGAGGGTGACAGCTGATTGCAAAGGTGACATCTGGTTTGATGCCCGGGGCGCCGAGGAGGATTGGGAGGTGGCCAAGAATTGGCAAATCGTAGAACGAGAGTAAGGGTTTGCTACTCCCATATCGGTCCCTGAATTCCTTGAAGGCGTTCTGAAGAGTTTCGTGCGTTGCTGGCATGCCGTCTACAAGGACTGCTTTCCCTATGAATAGTTGAGCTTCCTCACTACCGGGTGGCAGCGATGCGTATGTCTTGTAGTCTTCCTCGGAAAGCTTATCTGGGTTCCCAAGCAAGGGAAAGTAAGTAATGTTTGGATGCAAGCTTGAAGTTTCATTTTCGAAGACGCGGCCAGTGATGAAGGTAATCGGGTATCCGAGATCTGCTAAAATGACTGCGATTTTGGCAATTTTCTCGAAATGGGACCAGTGAGTAATGGCAGAGATGATGAGAGGGGTTTCCGAGCGAGCCAGCACCTCTACATTTCGCGGTCTTGTTTTTCTGGCATATTGCTGAAACAAATCTTGAACATCACGTAACGATTCTGGAGCAAATAATTGCAAAGCAATAAGAGCGATCAGAGGAACGAGTCCTAAAGAAAGAAGTCGCTGAAGGAGTGCCATGGTGACACTCACGAATATGAGGAAGCGAGCTCATTATGTACCATGCTCGACCTTGAGTGTGGATAGCACGCGTACATGTTACAGACCTATGAAACTGGGCCAAATCTTATAGCTTGGCGATGCTGGTCGCCTGTCAGATTGCTCGATGTATTCGCCCGCGGATTGGCTGGTATCGCAAACCAAGGCTAGCGCTGACATGTATGGTGTCTAGCCACGTCGGCTCGCATCCTTGTCATTTTCATTTCATTAAGCGGTCTTGAATTTGTCATTCAACGACCGAGGGCGCGAGCGATCGTGTCACGACACTATAGAGATGAGGAGAGACTTTGACGTCAGATGTTCGGTTAGCGCGAGGGAAAGCAATCTACCAGCGAGATCCCAAGCTTGAGCATCTAGTCTGTGTGAATGAAGAGAGCGGGGAATGTCCGGGTGGCTACTTTTGCCCAACATACTGTAGTAGGCTTAGCTTCCCACTTGGTTCTGCCACGAGGTACGGACATACGACCTCGGCAGCTCTAGCAATTGTTCGATAATTCTTTAGGTCCCTTTTACACAAGCTACTTCTTTGAGTTGCAATGAAGATACGCAAACAGCTCACGTGCAGACGCGACATAAGGCGCTAGCCTTGTTGAGCTTCGCTTAGCGTGTCTCTGAACGGTCTCACTCAGCTGCACAAATACAAGCAAACATAGCCATTAGTGTCCACCGCCGTACCAATATCCCCGAATGTCGGAACTCGTGCTCAGCAACCTAGACAGCGTGGAAACGCTTATCGGACGCGTGCCGTCTGCAATCCACGATGTCGACCATCGCTCATTCAATGGCACAACGCCGAACCAGGCTGATGCCTCAAACCGACAATCCCTCTCGAGTTCGCAGCCGCAACCAGAGGGCCGACTACTGTCTTTGCCGACGGAACTCCGCCTGATGATTTGCCGATACATGACTCTCTCACCTACCTGTGCCGACAGCCTTGCGTGGAAGGGCGCCTACTTCACTTGTCAACAGTTACACAAAGACATGCGCGATGAGCTAGAACCAGATCACGATCTCGCCAGGTACATCGTCAGCCATCATGTATCACGATTTCAGACCTGCTGCCGGTCGACGATAACAATCTCCCCTTCGCCTCCGCACCTGGACCTAATTCGCGAAATTACCATCCATACACCCATACCCGGCTACGAACGAAGAGACTGCTGGGAAGACGCCTTACCTCCTCTCTACGCGCTCTACCTCGACCACCTCCATGTCATCCTCACAGGCAGGTACTTTGATCGCCTGCCCTACAGCGACCTAAAGTCTTGGGCCCCAGCGCTCTTTACTAACTTCGTCGTTGAGGGCAAAGTTCATTGCAAGAAAGTAACTTTCACGATCGATGAGCTGGCGAGGGTAGACGGTGGTAGGGATAAGTCAACCGAGATTTCGAATGTTATTCCGGAAACCAACATCTTTTATTTGATGAAGATTGTGCAGAACAAGACAGGAAAACAGACGGAGCGGGTTTATTCGAGTGAAGTAAGATTTAAGCCTTCTCTTCTTCGCAACTAGGAAGCTTTGATAATGGTGGTTTGGAGGTAATGAACATCGCTCAATTGGTACATGTCAGAGCCTTAACATTATCACACCAGATTGGAATGCCGTATACCCATAATGTATTTATGTACTAAGAAATAATGGAGCACTCCAAGAATTATCCTCGTTTTCTTCTGATTCTCAGTTCACCTTCCATTGCCCTAAACCCTCCGCTTCTCACTAGCATAACTTCAGCAGTTTGTCAATAACTACCAGACCACAGAGGACAATAGAGAACGATACCGCTACACTATTCGGATCCGCCCGAAGCATTCGAGAACCTCGGTCGTGGACCAGCCGAACCGTGTCAGGATGATCGAATGCGCAATTGGATTTTCGAGACTTCGATGCCACGCCTATGAAGCGCTTTGATTCCAAGCAAGCTAGAATAGGCTCTGATGTGGACCCTCAAAACTTCGATTCTCGCGTAGATTAGATGCTCCAACTCCTGAAAGATTCGGTGAGATGCGCGATTGGCGTTCGATCAATATTGTTTGATAATGATCCGGTGATTATACCGCAGCTTGGCAGTGGCTGTGTGCATAGCCTGAGATGTGGATTAGCAGCCAAACCTGCATATAGCTTTTTAGGGGGAGAGTTCTAGTCAAAATATCATCTGAATAGATTCATGGTTTCACACCATTAGGCCTCATGCTACCAATAGGTCACCTAATTACACTGTGGGTGACCTGCCTATTCAAAGGTAGTCTGGCCAGCTTGATTTTTGCTTCGCCTCATCTTTTGCATGTTTCCATAAACCAGCCACACACCTTGATCTTTCAATACGAAGGGACCAACTTACATACAAACGTATCTCTCACTATACCGCTTTCTAAGTATAACTCCTTAAGTTATTTCATCTTGCCATAACGCTGGACACAAAATCACAAGCTCTTTGTACCCGAGCTGCAAAGCGCCAGGCTACGGAGCCATTATCTTCTTCCCATGCCAAATGTCGAACCACTCTTTACCTCCCCGCGCCGCCTTGGTCGCTTACTCTATTGCCGTCATATAATTTGCTTCTTCGGATTCCCACGGAGCTGCGGCTGCAGATATACGCAGATATAGCATCTGAAGACGATCCTGCAACTGAACTACAGCCTCTGCTACGAACTTGCAAGCTCATCAACAATGAGTTATCTGAGGAAATGGCGAAATTCACCACTGACCACCTGCGAGACGTTGGTGACCGGCTCGATGAATTCCTCTCGATTCCGGTCCGGATATCCAAGCCCAACAATGTTAGGCAAGTCAGCTCAGTCGTACTGTCTCTACCTCTCTTCCTCATCATCTCGAATGGCGACTCCGAGTTGGGGCCATATTTGTTCAAATACATGCTAGGTGTAGATCGACTGAGAACTCGTTGTAAGCATGCTTGCACGGTGGACTTTCGGCTATTGATGTGGGTATAGTGAAAGAGATTTCTAGTGCTGGCCTACACGTACATATATGGGCAGTCCTTCCTGGCTCCCTTGAATAACCCCACACCGATCTTCGACTCAACTCTTAGAACTCAACTCTTACCGAAGACCATGTCGGCGTCAAGCAGCACACAAGGTCACCCTCGCGCTGCGAAGCGCAAGGCCTTACCAGGGCTGACTTCCTACCACCCCAAAAGGTTGAAGTCCCCCTACCTTGCGGCCGAGTCTTTCATGAACGTCGCCGAACTCCGAGTACAGCTTTACAAGGTGATCGCCAACGACGAGCCCAGCTACCTGGGTGACTATTCTGGATTTCTTCGATCATCAAAGACCATCTGGAAAGAAGCATCCTATGAGATCATCAAAGAGCGGACAAAGTATTTCAAGGAACTGCAGCGGGACTGGAGTGAGCAATTCGGCGACACGATCAAAATCTCAATGCCACGTCGACTGTCTGATTTCAGGCATATGACCATATTACTCCCCCGATCCACGTCTCAACCTCGCCGCCATCCGAATGATAGAACTAAATCCCTATCACCTGGTCAAGTGTTTCTGCGCCGGATAAAGTGGCCTAAAATCCGACTCGGGCGACATCCGTTAGGCTGTCTACGCATCATATTCGAGAATGACACGGCACCTCATTCGAGACTTGACGCGCACCGTCTCTATACAGCTGCGAATATGGTCCTAAAAATCTTCCCCGCTCGTGTTTGTCTTTGTGGAATGGAACGTATCCACCTTCCCTCATAGGAAAATGACCTGCCATATTTCTGCCGTGAGGACAACTCCCAAATTTCGCACTATTAGCATTGGCTGAACATGACGGAATGTAATCCAAATCACTACTTCCAGCAACAATCTTCGGGATCTTGAAAGGCGCCCTTGCAGACGAAAGTGGAAGTATCGGGCGATCATGACGATTCAAACGCTGGTATGCCTTGGATTTGCCCTGTAAATTAGGGCACTGGCGATTGAGTCACCTAAGGGAAGCGCCCACGTTTCTATCTAGGCAAATTGAGCTTGGAACTGGCTTTGTGACTGGAGGCTTAGACATGGGTTGAGATTATAAGTGTACCTAGTCATGGTCGGTGATAAAGGTCATCATGTGAGCATTCTCAGCTCACCTAGCAGTCTGACCTGATGGTATATCTTACATCATCTAAGGCCAATCCACCATACATATCACCTCCGTTATCTGATCTAGCGATGCTAAAGCCGACACTCTCTAGACCGTCCCACTCCTTACCAAAGACTGTCTTGTTCATTTTGAAGTCCTCGATGACGTGACCGGGATCTAATTGCGGATATGTGATGATACGTCGAACAGTGCGACTGTTGGGTTTCCAGCCCCATATACTGATGGAGCATTCAGGCTGCGGTATCCCGGAAACGCAAGCGTAGGCGAAAGAATGTATGTCGAAGGTCTGCTTTAGCAACCTACATATCATTAAGTTAACCAAATTCGCGCCCCGCAACAATGAGTGGCAGCATACGGACTCGGAACACTTATGTTCCCACTCCCTCCGAATGCCATGGTCCACTGACTGCCTGAAGTTGGCGGAATGAAACCGTCATACTGATCTACCTGAAAGCTGAAGTAGCTCAGCCCGTAGTAATGTGGTGGGATGGGGTTAGGCCCGGGCTCAATGAAGGGCAGGTCATCGTATTTTGCGGTTTTGGTTTCGCGCGTTGGATAGCATGAAGAGGAGTCTGGTATAGCCGTAGCCAGCGTTGTCAAGACAATAAAGAGAAGAGTGGAGATTTTAAGCATCATAAAGAACTAGAAATGGTTCTGCACTTTAGGAACATCTGAATTCAAGGAAGGCGGGCTGCTGCCATATATCCTCGTCAAAGCCCGTTCAGCTCCACAATGCTCTTGGCCTTGAGAATGCATTAATGTCACGCCATGATTCAAAGCATGCATTACAAACTCTTGTAGGATGATCGATCTTTGAGGATTGAGATCTCATTGGAACATCATCCGTGATTTCAATATTTCTTCGCACGCAGCTGCTCGGTGCGTGCAGAAATGATGAAATACGAGTTTAGCCTGTGCCAAAAATAGAAGTCGTTGTGTGCCGAGTCGCACCTACATCACAATTGGTAGCTCAAGCATGATATCACGTTGCGTACGAGAGCTGTGTTCAGACTCTGTGTAGGACCGTCTGAATGAGTTTCTGCAGCTTGACAAGGAGAGCAACGTGGCAAAGACCATAACTTAAATCGTGACTGCCCGTTATGGTCTATAGCGCACCAAACGCTAGTGAAATGGCACGTTAGCTGATCAAAACAGCGCGTTCCCTTCCAATCCTGCCGATACATTGCACCGCTTATTTCTTTCCGACACACCGGGTGTTATGGTCGTGAAAGAAAGGAATACGTATCACAGCTTCAATGCTGTCGGCTTAAGGTACTTAGAGTTGGTACTGGCGATGGTCATTAGAACATGGGTAGTGGAAAGACGCGACAGTGAGTAGTGATGTGATTATAAGGGTATCAAAAGATACCTTGATCTCTCTGACGGAGACGGTTGTCATTCCCTATGAGTCTAATGGAGGACATGAATGGAAGCCCCGAAGCCTGTGCGGAAATGCCGGGGAAGTAGGAAGGACCCCGCACAGGCAGCCCCGCTCCAGCCGGAAATCATTCTTATTCGTCTCGTCTCGCATCTCCTTGTCCCTGTATCCTAGGGACTTCTCACATCAGTTATGGATACCACGGAACACAGCCCACAACAGCAGCAGCAATCGCTACTAGAGCCGGCTTCACCTGTCGCACTGAGTCGGCAATCACAGTACATTAACGTGGGTGGCAGCTCCATCCCACAGAAGCGAACCCCCGATGGCTCGATCGTTCGCCAGAAAACCAAGGTAACGAGAGCCTGCGATACTTGCAAGGCGAAGAAGTCGAAGTGCTCCGGGGAACAGCCTTGCGAGACCTGTAACCGTCGGGGCCTGCAATGCCGGTATGAAGCTGCATACTCACGAGGAAAGGCGCCCATGCCTCGACACATAGAGCAAACTGGCGATCTCCAAATATATGGACAAGAAACCCCTGCGGATTCGCAGCGCATATCAGTCGCTCCGGTCTACCCACATCAAATCCTGAGCAACGGCAGCGAGACCGGCAGGCCGGAGCCCTCTACCTCAAGGAAGAATGCGCTCTCATCAATTTCTCCACGCTCCAACGAGCCTGAGCCCACCCAGAACGTGTCATCTCGATCATCTCCTGGGCTGGAGGTCGCTGGTCAGTACTCGGACCCAACTTCCGGTCATTCTTTCCTACATCGTGCATGGCGGCGCATCTCCAACAACGAGACTAGTCAAATACTAAGTGGTCAATTCGGACCTACCGAGGACAACCAGCTACTCCCATGTGCTGGTGACAAGCCATTCGGGGAGAGTGGCCACGTGCAAGTGCCGTCCTTAGAGAGAGGTCGCGAACTGTTAGCCCTCTACTTTGACGTGTGCATTGCAACCTACAGACTTCTACACAGACCCACTGTAGAGTCATGGCTTGTAACCGTGTCAGAGAACG
The DNA here is from genome assembly GCA_033682645.1 of Phoma sp. ATCC 74077. NCBI lineage: Eukaryota > Fungi > Ascomycota > Dothideomycetes > Pleosporales > Didymellaceae > Phoma > Phoma sp. ATCC 74077. The sequence goes on from JAWDJC010000018.1 coordinate 1,129,922, forward strand.
CTCGACTCGGTAGGCCACTGTTCTTCGAGCTGGGTCGCGCAAAAGCATCCGCTTTATTATCAGTGCTTGCTATCGCGTCATTCCACGAAGACAAGGCACGAGGGAGCAGCGCTTTCTCAGCGATCAACGAGGGCCTATTGCGAGCGGAAAGCGATGAGTTGTTCTGTGAGGCTCTCCGCCTGGCTGAAGCAGAATCCGGCATTCCGCGACTGGAGTCAGCACAAGTACGGCTCATTCAGGTGCTGTATCTTCTCATGTCGTGTCGCTTCAACCAGGCATGGTATACCTTTGGCCATACTTTACAAATCATCTCTGCGCTGGGCCTTCATCGAAGAGACGACCGCAAGTGGCCATCTACATCGCGAAAACGTGACTACGTCGAGGAGCAATGTAGGAAGCGAACGTTTTGGGTTGCGTATATACTGGACAAGTACCTCGGCGTGGTATTCGGTAGACCGCGACATTACCACGATGATGACATCGACCAGGAATTTCCAGATCCTGTCAACGACCAGGACATGACAAGCTCCGGCCCGATTGTTAGTCATGCGGATGATTGCCATATTGACGCGTTGATATTTCATGCGAAGCTTTCTCAGATCATCGAGAGGATTCTGCGTGAAGTGTATACGATAAAGTCCGTACCCGACACAGTGCGCCTCACAACCGCTCACCGGCTTGGCCTTGAACTTCGCGCCTGGAGGGCGTCGCTACCGCCGTTGCTAGGTGCTGTTAATCCCAGCAGCCTTATTACTAGTTTTCGGCGGCAAGCGACGATGCTGAAGCTTTCGTATTGTCATGCGGTTATGCTGGCTCATCGGCCATTTTTGCTGCAAAATACAACACATGATAGCGACGAAATGCGAAGTTTGGCCAAGGAGGGCCTGGCCGAATGTATATCCGCTTCTCAATCAGTCTTAGATGCTGTTAATCGCATGGCACACGAGGGCCGTCTTTTCCATGCCTTCTGGTTCACACACTATGTCTGCTTTTGCGCCTTAGTAGTTGTGTACGTGTGGACAATTCAGGAGAGCAGCAACAGCACAACCCGAGATGAACGCCGGAATATTCTTGATCAAGCCGAACGCTGTCTCCAACATCTTGCGCAAGCCACAGCGTCAAACTCGCCGTCGCGCAAGTACAGCATCATTTTACAGGAGCTACGAAACGAGGCGAAGAGAAATTCAGCAAAGCCAGCTCCAGACCAGTCTCAGCCAATGGATCTCTCAACCACGACGACGCAACATGGTGAACAAGTCGTGGCTCATCCGAAAGCCATCCAGGATAAGTCTATGCAAGACGAGGACGCTGCTGCCCACCCGTGGCAACCATTGTTTGACAGTCCGATCGACAGCGCCATACCAGGCTTGCAGAACTTCTTGGACGTCTGGCAAACAACGGACTGGCTTCATCTGGACTCTTCAGCGTTTGGGCCGTTGTCGGACTTTGACAGCGCATCTCTGACCTGGATGAACAATGTATCTTGATCCTCAATAGTACTAATAATGTACTTAACAACTGCCAGCGGCCTCTCACCCCCCGTATTTGAGGAAAGTCGTCACAAATGTTCTCGAAAACTACACGCCGGCTACGAGGGCCCGACATACCCTTCGATGGTCTCTAACTGCACCCCTCATATCAGAGCTGAGTTAGGAGTACTGGGAAATTAATGCCAACAGATAGCAACCCTACCCAAGCTTACTTTGCCTTCACTTCATCTTCGCTCACGTTTGCTCTCTTTGTGAAGCGCCCTGTGTTGTTGTCAATGCATATGAAAGCATCAATCTCGGTGTGCATGCAAGTCCGCCGCGTCGATGAGCCTGCTGATTCGGATTCAAAGTCATGGTGTACAAGTAGACTTGGTCTTCAGCTCCGTATCTCTATCGAGAGAAAAGCAAAGTGGCCGGTCAGACGGCACAGGATAGGCGACGGCATCAAGAGGAGAGGAAGCGTGACTCTATAATTGAAAAAAAGACCATTACCCATTGTAGGAAACGCTTGGATAAATGCGCTAAGTTTTATAACTGGATTCGCAAATGTCAATGGCTGACTACTCCCGCGCCTTGCTGCTTACGGCGACACGGCTTGTTGAAAGTCGTGTATCGTTGCCAATGCTGACACGCGGAAGCATTGTGACCCAGACATAGCGCTGACAATGTCGCAGCAGCTGAGAATCGGTGGGTGAAAATATGGCGTTTACGCCCCAGGTGGCCATCCCATGCTCCACAGATTGTCTGTCCTAGATGCGCCAAGCGGGGTTCACTCCCAATACGTGTTGTGGTGTTGGTAAGGTGGGGTTGGCAGGAAGGGGCGGGGCGGGCGTGGCTGCATTTTCGTGTCAAAAGCAGCAAGTTTTGGCGGTGGCGCCTGCCTAAACTACGACCTTAATATGATGGCTACCCCTGCGCGACGTGTTGCACGGACCGGGTGATCTGCTTCCAAGACACATCTCCAGCGTCTGCTTCCTCTTCGTCCTCCATACTCCCTAACCTTTGGATCATGGCGAGGGCCGAAGAGAGCCCACTCATTACGTGGCCGGCCGTTGGCGCCGCCATACTGACCTACTGGATTATCGCGACAGCATACAATTTCCTGCGTGCGGCACGGCCCCCAACGACAATACCATGGATGGGCTACGGCAAAGGCTGGTTCGCAGGCTTGCGCAACTTCACCGCGCTGACAAAGAGCAAGGAATGGCTGCTCACAGGCTACGACAAGTACAGCAAGAACAACAAGATCTTCGTGCTCCCTGCGACACTCGGCATGCAGCCCGAGATCGTTATGCCCAAGACGCAGTTGAGCTGGATGTTTGACCAACCTGACTACGTTCTCAGTACGAGCGAGGCCCATTACGACTTCTTGCAGGGCGACTATTCGTTCGTAAAACCCATCATCTTGAAGGATCCGTACCATGAACATGTGATTCACAAGAACCTGGTCCGCAACCTGAATGCGATCCTTCCAGACTTGGAAGAAGAGGTACCCCATGCGGTGGAAGCTGTATATGGGATGGACACGAATGATTACAAGAAAGTGGAGCTTCTGGAGTCCTTCATGAAGATGATCCCCGGTCTCACAAATCGCATGCTGGTCGGTAAGCCGCTCTGTCGCGAGCGCAAATTCTTGGACGCTGTATTGGCCTTCACAATGGACGTCATCCGCACGCAGTCATTTCTTTTCCTATTTCCAAAGGCGCTACATCCTGTCATTGGAAGTTTGTTCAGCTTGAGCACCAAGTACCACTACTGGCAATCCTCACAATGGACGCTCCCCCTGATCAAGCAACGCATTTCAGACCTTGCGAAGAAGGATGCCGGCGACCCTGAGTACCAAGCCTGGAAGGAGCCAAGCGACTTTATTACCTGGAGTTATCGGACAGCGCAAGCTGAGGGACGTCGCGACGAGATGCAACCTGACCGCATCGCTCAGCGCATTATGCCCATCAACTTTGCCAGCATCCATACCACATCCTTGACAGCCTACGAAACATTGGGCAACATCCTTAGTGTAGACGAGAGTGTTATCCTAGCCTTACGCGAAGAAGCACACCGCATTCTTCAAGAAGAAGGAGGTTGGACAAAACAAGGTCTCAGCAGAATGCATCGCATGGACTCCGCGATCCGAGAATCCCAACGAGTCTCACCTATTGCACTGACATTCGTACATAGGAAGGTTGTCGCGAAGGAGGGCATTACTACTCCTGAAGGCATCCATGTTGCCTATGGCACACTTCTCTCGTGCCCGTGGACACCGCTGGCTGGCGATACCGACATTCATGAACACCCAGAAATATTTGATGCCTTCCGATACTCGCGTGCAAGGGAGGAATTTGATGCGATGAGCACGGAGGAGAAGGCAAACGTCAATGCATTGAAGTTGAAGCAATCAGGGCTCGTAACGACGGGCCTCCACCACCTGCCGTTTGGCCATGGTAGGCATGCTTGGTGAGTACCTTTACTCCTTGCGCCCGATGCGGCGGTGCCCATGCTAACTGCGCCCCAAGTCCAGGTCGCTTCTTCGTGTCGCATGAACTGAAGATGATCTTTGCGCATCTCCTCCTCAACTACGACTTCAAACCGCTAACCGAGAAGCCAAAGAAGATCTGGGTGATAAGGTATCAAGTCCCGCTTCCAGTCAACATTGAGGTTCGACGCCGGAAGAGCATATGGACTCCGGAAGTGCCGGTGTGAAAATGATCATTTGCGAATAGGATATCTCCAGATACAAACATCGCAAGCCATTACATCACAGCACGTATTGCGTGTCTGAGATACAAATCTTGCAAAGCATGTATGTTGTATGTTGTACAGGTCGAACTTTAGGTACTGAAAATAAAGGGCGCTAACAGTGGGATATACCATTGACAAGTAAGAATAATCTAGCTTTGACTGACGGAGATATGAACGTAGTCTAAAGTCGTCAGATTCCCCCGATTCACTTTCCCACGACGCTCAGCCACCTCCCGAGCTCAACTCCTAGTTGAGCAGGCTGGTCATACATGATGAGGTGCCCCGCTTTCTCAATCGTGACAATCTCCTCTGCTCGCAGCGCATTTCCAAGCCTCGTAGCCGTCTCTACTGGTATCCAATTGTCATCAGCGCCCCAAATCACCTTCACAGGTATATCCTGCCCAACTTCCGCATACCTTCCTTCCACGGCTTCGGTGCTCCTTGAATTCGCCTGACACAATTGTCGAATAAAGCCCTCTTTTCCACCCTCTCTTAACCAAGGGACTTTCAACATCTGCATCGTGTCTTTTGACAACTCGGTGAAAGCTGCATTGCGAATATAGGACTCTAGGATACCCTCGAAAGCCATGTCAGGCAGCTCCTGAAAATGTCTAGGATTCTCCGCTACCGTTTTGAACAATGGCTGCCCAAACGGTCCAATAGCAACAACATCCATTAGACATAGGCTGGCATAGCGACAACGATGTAGCAAGTATGCGCGTAAACTCATTAAGCCCGCGTGGTCATGCACTACGACATGTGCCCTCTGATTGTCCCAACCTCTTTCCCAAGATTTAAACAGAGCGGCAAACACCTCAGATTGTCGCGCTAGGTCAGCGTCGAGCTCAATCACTTTATTGGTTGGCTTGAAGTCTTTCCCAGGTATCTCGCGCTCGAGGGGTGACTCTCCAAAGCCGGGATTATCGAACAGATAGACGTGGAATTGTCTAGATAATGCTAGCGCGAATGGGACCCAGACACGAGAGGACCAGGGCGTTCCATGGATGAAGACGAGCGGTGGAGATTTGGGGTCGCCTAGCGAACACCATTTGATGTCGTAGCTGTGCGTTGAGTTTTCGTGGTGGAATGCCTGGGTCAGAGTGGTTGGATCGTGGTGGGCTTCTGAAGTCATTGTTTGGGATGCGCGTGTTGGGTAAGGGGACTAAAGCAATGAACTGGTATTCTTGTACGAGTTAAGTGTCGGACTAGGCGTTAGATATATACTACTCCATGCTCCGGCATGCGATCTGCCCTTTAAGAAGAATTATGGAAGTGCTGGATGTTGCGACGAATTCATGCTCCAAAAGAGGCCAATCACAATCTGAGAACCCACCAGCTGGTACGACCTGATTGATTGCTTCCAGAGCTACGGGGCGATTGAACGTCAGGCTCCATTGTGATCGTGCTCGCAACGAGTTGGGGGACAACACTCTGACGTCATCGGTGTCCTCAAACTAACCAATGAGAGCCTTCGAGCTGATCGATAACGGCGGGCTTAGGCTGGCACGAACAACTGCAAACAAACGAGCAAAGGAGTAATCACAGAGTCGCGGAGCCATTTTTTGACGGCCAAGTATCAAGCCGTGAGTGCGCTGTTGAGCATGAGTCGCCGTCTATTGATGTCGGAGATGCGGGGTCGGAACGGAGCGCATGTGCATCATTCTATGAAATCTTCTATAACCCCACTGAAAGCCACGCTGTCCGCTATCACTGTAGAGGCTTAGAAGAAGTCCGTCTTCGCTTCTGGACGGATATCTGGCGCTGCATGACCCCCTTCGGCAGCGGCTTAGTCTTCGTGCTCCCAGCTTGACTCTTAACTTCGGGGTGCTTCTTTAGAAAGGCCTTGACCGCCTCTGTTACAAGCGGACACTCGAGTCTCGGTGTCCCATGTGCTGCTTGTGGAATCAAATATTTGACTAAGTAAGAGTCAGGTACCTCATCCAGCCGTTTTCCTTTGTGTTTGCCGAACGTGAGTTTATACTCGGAGAGCGAGGGTGGGCCGTCGTCGATCCATCTCTTCATGATCCCCTGGTGTTTGTAGTTGTCAGGTCTGTAGTTTGGGTATAAGTCGCGGTCGACGCCAATTGACTCCTGTGTTGGACGAAAAAAGATTTCGTGCAATCGGGTGCTCTGCGCTATCAGAGTTTGGATCGAGCTTGTCGCATTAAGAAACGAAGGACCATTGTCGGGCGAAATTCTTCTCGAGACAATTTCATCTTTCGGCCATCTATGAGGATAGAAATGAATTTCATTCGTCGTGACAGCCGCAGAGCGAGTAAAGGGACGCGTCGCGTACGCCTGAAGGACGCGTTGAAAGTTGCGGGGCATGGCGCCAACCACGGACAGAAGGCGACTAAGAACGACTCATTGCTTGGGCCTTAGAAATTGCAAGTTGATGTGCTGCGGAGCTGGATGACCTTGAGTTGATCGCCGGACATGACCATTGAATTGACGCTTTCGCGAAGTACGCTTCCTTAGTTAGCTTGACGTTGACCAGCTTGCGCGCAGTGCGGCCTCCCGACTTTAGAACACCACGATTTACGGAAAATGTCATTGCCACATTACACGAACGTACACATATAGCTGGACACTTCTTGAGATAAATCGATCTAGATGTTGCAATGCACTTTGAGCTAGTTAAGAACATTTTACGATCATTCATGATGGACATAAATCTGATGCAAATTTCACCAGTAGGATTCGAATTGTGCAATACCGTGAGAAGGCTTCTAAGCTTTGGTGTATTTATCGTCTATCTAGATAGATCCCATCTTGTATAACTCCTTTAGCTTTGTAACAACACGGAGGCGGCGGATAATAATCACTCTCAATCTACTACAATGCAAATCGGAAGTCTGGGTGCTGATCACCCAGTTCCTTCATGTTCTCGTCGAGTACCACTGGCATCTCTGCTCTCATCTGGTCTCGCTTCTTGTTCTCCCGCTTGCATCCAACCCATGTGATGGTAGCGGCCAAAGCTCCCATGCAAGCCAAACCTAGACCGGTACTGAAACCGGTATGAAATTTAGGTGCTTCCTTAAACAGAAAGACATTGGAGCTAACAAATGCACCCGCAGTGCCGAAGTTGATAATGGCTGCAATTGCCACTGCTCGCTTGTACCCACTTCCAGAATTGATGGATACCCAGATAATGGATATTGGCATCGCGAGGTAGCATCCACATGCGATGAAGAACATACCCATGTATCGCACCTTCGGATTCGCAGGATAGACGATCTCGACGACAAGGCCTGATGCGAGGACGGCCCACCCTAGGATATAGAAGTAATAGCGTCGCTGTAGCCACTCGCTGGCATAGGCAAAGATAACTGAGAAGGCGGCGCCGACGAGGTATACCGGGATAGTGTGGACTTGAGCTTGTGTTGCGGTGTAGCCGAGACCTTTCAAGATAGTCGGTTGGAAGTTTGCGAGGGAATTTGCGTTCTCGGTGACACCAAGGTTCATGGCAACGCTGGAGACGATATTAGTGCTCAGTCTAAACAATATGAGTTGAAGGTATGTTTTACCCTGCCCAGATCTTCCAGTCCTTGAGATAGTATAGAGCCTTCTTGAAGGTAATTTCATCGTCCGCAACGTGGCCTCCATCAGCTTGAACACGAGCAAGCATGAGAGCCTTATCTTCAGGCGATAGAAAATTGCATTTCTCCGGAAATGGTGGAACCGCGGGCCAGCAAGCCAAACTAACAAAGATAGTGATGCAACCTTCAATAATGAAGATCCTATTCAGTCAGCCAGTTGCTTTACAGTCCTTGAAATCCATTTGACTCACCATCTCCACGCACCGTATCCAGCAGTACCATCCATTTTCGCAATCAACGATGAGACAAACCCGTTGATGGCCCCGGCAATGATGCCGGCAGTACAGAAGAAAACGAAGCGAGTCAAATACTCGGCTTTGGTGTAATATGCGCCGATCAAGTAGGCGGCCCCGGAAATGTAGGCGGCTTCAGCCATGCCTTCTAGTAGGCGGCAGACTACAAGCTGCTCCCAACGCTTCACGAGACCGCACCCTATGACTGTGATGCCCCAGCAGAACATCATGACACAGAGACTCTTCGGCCCATACTTCTTGAAAGCAATCTGTAACGGAATGCCAGCGACAAGGTAGCCAAGATTGAAGACCCAGACACAAATGTTGAACCGTTGGCCGATGAGGTTCAACTCCGTCTCCATCCCTTGAATCTTCGCATTTCCGATATTGGCCCTTGATAAGCATGTTAGCCATCGAATTATGCGTTGAAGAGTTCTTATCTTACCGATCGATGAAGTTCACGAGGTACAAGATCCATAGAACCGGTAAGATCCTGATGTCGAGCTTCCGCAGGAGGCGTTTCTCAGCGGCGCGGTTGAAAGGAGGCTCGAGTGTCGATGAAGTGGGAGACACCGGAGTGTCCTGAACGGAAATGCCCTTCTCTAGGCTTGAGTCGGCCATTGTGAAGATGGGGGGAAGGAAAGCTGGAGATCGGCGGGAGACAGTCTTTTCCCGTGCAATAATAGAGCGAAGCAATAGTGATCATCCACTGATGGTCCACAGGAGGCTGCAAGGGCAAAAAACACGGGTGGTTACAGCAGGATACCACGTTCCTTTACGAGAATTATACTTTCGGGCGGCACCAGTAACCGAGGAGGGGCGCCGAAGACCTTGAGTTTGCTGTGCCGCATTTCTCAAGAGATCCGACATTACCTGCCGCGTGAGTCCCTACGACCCGCAGGAGCCCTTGTGGACAATGTCCTATCATCATGTTCACATGTCGGGCAAGCTGACTCATTTGGCGCTAGCTTCCCCACAACTCCCTGTAGGACCAGATCTTCGGGTTCGTTTAGAAAGTTACGATCCTTCGGCAGCGGCAGACCATTCCCCGTCCGCCGTCACGGGCCGCGAGATCAAATGGCATGGCGTTGTTGGCGTTGAGGCGCACAAGCGGCACAGCTGTTTGAGCTTTCGTGGCTGTTCGTATGTATTTGCAATAATTTTAAAAATGCTGCCAAGTCGCCGCGACAGCATCCAATCGAGCTGCAGATGCGCGATTTAGAACTCGCAACCACCGCTTACATAGAAAACTCGGGGAAACCAACGGGCGAAATATCACCACAAATAAACAATGAGACAGCCAGTCGGCAATGCTCGCTGGCCCAAATTGCAGTTGAACCTAATTGACGTCTCTTGCACATTACGCCCTTGTTACTTTAGATCATGCCACCGGACTGAGGCAGAACACGCCGTCTGCTACAGAGGGAAAGGATCATCCCGGTAGGCTATTTTATAGAGATCAAGTTAAGCTCGCCTCATTAGCGACAAGGAGGCTTTTCTCCTACGCTAGGGGAAGCTTGCCCGTCTGCGGCCCAATTCACGCCAAACTCATCACCCGCTTCAGCAAGCCATCCGATTGCTCGAGGTGACATAGGTGGAACTCGATGATACGCCAAAAGTACGGGAAATTTGACGGATCGTACCTGACTGGACCCGGAAGGATGCTCCTGAGAATCCTTAGAATGAGCCCTCGGGACGGCCTAAGTCTGGGCACCTATCAATGCCTTGTCTTAGCTTCTCAACCGCATGCAACAAGGAGGCGTGGTCGGAGAAACTTCCTATCGAACCAAGCTCGTGCCGTGTACTCCGAACTGTACCGCCATAGAGGATCAGCGATGAACATGCACTGGTCGCTATCATGGAACGAGCAGGTATTTGGTTTGTCCATAGCACCACCTTGATCCATTGAACCCGCCCTTTTTTCAATCTACAGAGACACCGTATGTGTATTCTTTTAGCAATCATCATCAGACCTCTCTCAAATCCTCGTTTAGTACCTTCTGTTGGCTCTCCAGTTAAGATCGGATTGATGTGGTAAGTCTGCAAGCATCCTGACTTGCCGGCACACCATGATCTTCAATGCGTATCCCGAGGAGCAAAGGGATCTGCGATGGGTCACTGTCGCACTTACTACGATCGCCACGCTCTTGTTACTATCCAGGATCACGACCACAATTAGGAATAGAGGATGGCTGGGTTTGGAGGATGCATTTGTTATAGCGGCGAATGTAAGAATCAAGGCGAGATAGAGACAGTGAACTTGGTTAATGGAAAACAGGTGTTCCTTATTATATTCGCTGCCTGTATCTACAAATCAACGACTTATGGATTTGGGCTGAAAGTGGTGGATATCAAGAGAACAGGAGGCGATGTCACCAAAGCGTTAAAGGTCAGTTCTGAACCACGTCTCTTCGTCTTTCAATCACCCTATCTTGTCTGCTGCGTAGTTGGAATATTGCAATGAGCGAGGCTAGCCAGGCCTCCTTGTCGTGAAGGACATCTGTGGGCTCCCCTGCCTTATTTGTTGATCTTACTACACCCTATATTGTCTGCCTTGCGCTCCGCGTGTATCGAGGATATATACTGATCAAATAATCATAGTATTTCTGGCTGACCCAGTCCTTCTACACACTTACGAATGGCTTCAACAAAATGGCTTTCTTAGCCCTATATCACCGCGTCTTCCCCATGAAACGTTTCCGGCAGGCGTGCATGGTTTTGATGGCGGTATCAGTTGGTTGGACGATCTCATATGTTTTTGTATGTATCTTCCAGTGCACACCAGTACACCGGGTGTACGATCGGTCCATTCCGGGAACGTGTATAAACTTCTTCTGGCATCGGTGGGTACAATTCTTTCATCTCCCTGAGACCAAAGCTCACCTCATGCTTATGGAAAACTATCAAGCTGAGTAGAACATGCGCTGACTTGATTTGTAGCTGGTCAAATGCAGTCCTCAACCTCTTAACGGACATCTCCATCTTCATCCTCCCCATGCCTGTCATCTTCAGCCTGAACATGTCAACCGGGTCGCGCATAGGTCTTGTTGTCCTCTTCTCCATGGGCTTCTTCATTTGTTTGACTACGGCGCTCCGCATGGCGACACTCCCCTTGACCCTCAAAACCAAGGAACCGACATGGGAATCTGCACCTACCAACCTGTGGAGCTTCATTGAGGCCGCAACAGGCGTTATATGCGCGTGTCTAATCAGCCTGCGAAAAGCCATCAGCGCTCTGTGGCCTAAGAAATGGCGCAGCCACAAGGGAACGTCGTCGGGACAGTATCAGCAGTATGGAAGCGGCCCGAGTGGACATGGTTTAGGGGTGTCGCGACCGCGAAACGGTACTGGTAATGGCAGTGTATATCCTCTTGGAGACATGAAGAGTGGAACAAAGGGCAAGCCAGATATGTATCCCTCGATTAGTCCAACTGAGAGCCAGGAGCATATAATCGATGGGGGAAAAACCTCGGTGCACGTAACGACAAGCAGGAACAGGAGTGGGAGCGTGAGTGGGAGTGATGATGTTATTTTACAGGGTATTACGGTGACGACAGATGTTAAAGTTGTGAGGGACTGAAACGATCTGCCTAGCGTCTAGCATGAGTGCAATTTAGAAAGTTATGAGATTGTAAGATCGATACGACCAGCTCGACGGGGGCACCACGGTTTCCTGATAGACGATCTCGAATGCGGTTGTGAGGAGTCCCGTGCCATTGTGCCGAAATGTCCGAACATAAAGTCGCCTAGTGGTAACAAAAATGAAGCGGCTTATCCCAAATGCCTAGGCAACCATCCCTGTCCCGCGTGCGGCACAGCGGGAAAGTTTTCGCTCGAAGCTAGCGACAGTCCACGTTGTTCACACCACGGAATGACAATGTCGCGTTCTAAGCGCCGTGCCCCACTAGATTTCGTTGCGGGGCTTGAGTTCATGGACGTGCATGTATACTTGCCAGGGTAAGCTCTCAACCTGCATGCATATATGCAAGGCGCAGCGAAATCGGCACCTACTTCCATCATGACCAAGTTCTTCGAGTCGAATTTCGAAACTGTCGTCCAGCTCGCACAACAACACGATCTTTCAACCTCCTAACAGAATGGCTGCAACTCAATCTCTGCCTCAAGAACGACTAAGCGTCGCCATAATCGGCGGAGGCATAGCTGGCCTAACCCTCACCATCGCCCTGCTCACCCACTGCCCTAACCTCTCCATCACTCTTTATGAATCTGCTTCTGCATTTGGCGAGATCGGCGCTGGCGTTGGCTTCGAGCCAGTCATGGTGCGCACGATGCGCCTCATCGACCCGCGCATCGCCGCCGCGTTTGAAAAATGCTCTCAAGGTAATACAGTTACGGAGCCGCCACTATGGTTCACTGTGCGCGTTGGGGATCAGCGGAAGATTGTCGGTAAGATGGAGGATGGTGTTGTCCTGGAGAGAGGTGCAGAAAACAAGAAGATTCACTTAGGCGAAGAGGTCTTCACTATCCCAGCACGAAGAGGACCGAGGGGTGGCGTGCATCGAGCACACTTCTTAGATGAGCTGGTCAAGCTTGTACCGGATGGTATTGCGCAATTTCGAAAGAAATTGATTGATGTCTCGGAAGCAGAGGATGGCTCAGGTTCGTTTCCACATTCCCACATTTGCCCCGATGAGCATAGTTGACGTAGTTTCTAAGGCGATGCAATCCTACGTTTTGCCGACGGCTCTACATCGCAGCACAGCGCGGTGTTAGGCTGCGACGGGATCAAGTCGCGAACGCGCTCCATTGTGCTAGGTGACTCCGAAACAGCGGCTGCTGTATTTTCGGGGAAGTACGCGTACCGAGGCCTAATTCCTATGACCAAGGCAATTGAGATCATGGGAGAAGCGGAGCCAAAGACGCCTCAGATGTATCTTGGATATCATGGGCATGTCCTCACGTTTCCGATAGCAAACGGAACAATCCTGAATGGTACCATCACACCATCTCCTTGCTCCTCTCCTCCTGCTGATACTTCTCAGTCGTAGCCTTCTCGTCGCGAACAAACTGGTCTGATCCTAGCTGGGTGGTCAAAACATCCACAGCCGATATGCTTGAAGACTACAAGCATTGGAGTCCCACCGTGCAAGCGATCATGACAAACATGAAATCACCCGACATCTGGGCGCTTTTCAACCATCGTCCCGCACCAACTTACTACAGCACCCGCCCTTTGATCTGCCTCGTGGGCGACGCTGCCCACGCTACAACACCACACCAAGGCTCCGGCGCCGGAATGTGCGTTGAGGATGTGTATATTCTTAGCGAATTGCTCTCACACTGCCAGTCGAAGACCGACCTTGCGAAAGCCTTTCGCGCATATGATGCAGTAAGGAGACCGCGGAGCCAGAAGCTGGTGGATACGAGCAGAGAGGCGGCAATGCTGTGGGAGTTCGAAGGATCGGGCGTGGGTGATGATCTGGAGGCCTTGGAGCGGAACGCCGTGAAACGAATGGACTGGATCTGGGACTATATTATCGTTGAAGATTTGGAGAAGGCAAGAAGCATAATGGAAGAGGGAGCCGAAGTTTAGAAGTGAACTGTTGTCGTTGTGGTGAGCCTAATCTGTCCCATACGCTTAGATAATCAAGTGAAGCCGAGGTACATAGAACTGGACTACTCGTAAATAAGAGAAAGCTTGGCTAGCTTGGCTTACGTATTAGTTCTATGATGCTAGCAGTTACAAAGTCTGCTTCTTATCAATAGCGAGCGCTGTGTGTACTCAGCACCAGACGTTGGCCATAGAGCTGTTGATACGCAATCGCAAGGCAAGCAGGTTCTGACGGCGAATGGGCCCGTTAGGGCGCGTGATACCTACTTCAGCTGCATAGATGATTGTTGAAGATGTAGCAATCCTTCCTTAGACAATCACAACTCTGCCATCTATCTGCCATTTTTCCATTTTTCGCTACATCCATATCGCACCTCTGATACTATTTCTAGCATCTTTGGGATGCGATGGTAAGGCATGACCTTGACCTGACTAGCCGAACTGTAGAGCCAAATTTCCAACAATTAGTTTGAGTGGTGCATGCGCGAGAGGATAACATATTTTCCCGCATCGAGCTCGTCATCATGGCCTCTCCAGTGGTCCAGAAGGCCCGCCGAATACACTCAAGCTTTGTAGCTGTGCATGGCTTCAATATACTGGGGTTACCTACTCATGGTACCAATATGTGGGAAAAGAATGGCTGAGTTTGGATCTGGCACTTCATGCCCAGCGCTTTGGAGTGCCGGCTCGAATAATGTTTTACGAATACAATTCCAGTCCTGCTGTGAACACAGCTGCAACAAGCCTCAATATCTAACCCAAGAAGACTGCTTCTACTGGACTCGATACGCAAGGTCAGCGAGGATCGAAATGACAGCCTTGTACTCGTACCCGTCCTTAGGAGGCCTAGAAGTGAAATGCAGAATCTCAGTATCTATTCTTGTAGTACATGAACTACAAGAGCGAGTTCATCGTAGATTTCGGATCGAAGACCAATGCATATTGTGATACGACCACAGGCACTTCTGCTAATGCACTCACAACCCAGCAATGCTGTGAAATCCTCAAGACGCTTTCATGGAAATCCAAATGTCTAAACAACCCTGTGAAGACCACAGCGACTAGCCGAAAGGAGGTTGCAAATATGATGCTGTGTCGAACCTCAATTCATGCCAGAGCTGCGATAAGGGAAGAATTACATCGCACAAGCAGAGGAAGGGTGTACGACACAAATTCATATATAGATGTATTGTTAGAGTCTGATTATACTAGATGTTGCCGAGGCTCTGATCGTCGCTGCTTACGAGAACCCCGCTTTGGGTGGTTGCACCCTCTGAAAACTTCCCACCTCAGATCAAAGCAGCTGAGCCACATAGAAGCATCTCATCTTCTGATTACAACAACACATCCGAACGCATATATCCGTTTCAAATCCTCGAAACCTTCTATGTCGCATCTCCTCTTTCGCCTCGTCAGGCATGTCTTTCGCAGCGGACCATAACTCGAATCAAGGCCCAGAGCCGCCTCGATGCTCTTACCCGATGGTTCTCTAGGTTATGAAGATGGCGACGAACCTGCTAGCTAGTGCATGCTGAGGTTTAGCAATTGCATAATTTCAAGCATTGTGTATCAATGCCCGGTGCCTATCTTCCAGCTACTCCGGAGTAGGATAGTTGTCCGGCCGCTTTATTCTCCAACCACAGAGTAGTGTATACTTAATAGCGCTAGGTGGCGACGGCACCTGCTGCGTGGCTCAAGGCCGTATGTGAAGCATGTCGGGAGCCCAAACAACAATGCAATAGAGTGGAACCTCGCCGCAAGTAACAGAAGCGTTCGCATGTCGCCGCGCCAGCATTTTGCAGCCCCTCAAGAGTTGGCGACCCGGCTTGGATGTGGATAAAAGATCGCAGGCGGCCGACTCCGCATCGGAAACCCTCGTATTCCCGGCCCAGTAGTCTTGATATGATAAGCGAATCAGCCATTCGAACGCCTCCAAGCCCACCCCCACTCGGGCTAGTCCGGACAATGCTTGGTTCCATTAAGCTTATCGGTCGCGGGACAGCGCGTCGTCAGCCTGCGCTACGTGATAGCGTCGGGGATACCGTATTTTAAAGATGGATCTATGTATGGCTCTCCCACAGCAAGCAATCCCCTCGAGCTGCTGTACCGAGCGAAGTCGAACCGTCGCGAAGATATCTGCCTGAGCCTTCAGCAACCTGCGCGGGATCGCTTGTATCAACAACGACTTCGAGCTGACCTTACCGCAACCTTCAATCCTCGCCAGAATGTCCCACGACAAGTACGACCACGATATCGAGAAGAACACTTTGACAACGGGTTCTCAAGATGCAATTGATGATGGTGCTATTCCTGGCGAGAGCTTCGAAATTGGAGACAGCACCTATGCGAAGCTTCAACGGCTAGCCGGAAGGTTCAACATTGAACAGCGAGGCATTGAGCGAGTACCAGAGAGTGAGAGGACCGACACCTCCTTGCTCAATGTTGGGACTATGGTGAGTGTTGAATCGTCAGATTCAAGAGAACATACTAACCACCTGTTCAGTGGCTCTCAGCTAACATGGTTGTCTCTTCATTCGCTATCGGACTCCTCGCGCAAAAGCTTTTTTTCCTCGGGTTTGTCGACGCCGTTCTCACGATTCTGTTCTTTAATCTTATCGGGGTTATTCCCGTCTGCTATTTCTCCACCTTCGGAGCACGCTTTGGACTGCGACAAATGGTATTCTCCAGGTTCTGGTTCGGATGGCATGGAGTCAAAATTAGTGAGGCCTCAGGTAAAGGTTGACGTTGCTCATAAGGCTAACGAGCGTAGTTGCATTCTTCAACCTCCTTGCCTGCATCGGATGGTCCAGTGTCAACTCCATTGTCGGGGCCCAACTTATCAACGCTGTAAATCCCAACGTTCCGGGGTACGCTGGTATCATCATTATCGCTGTATTGACATTCTTTGTGTGTCTTTTTGGCTACAAGATCGTGCATGCTTACGAATTCTGGTCCTGGATTCCTACATTTATCATCTTTTTAATTACTCTTGGTGTTTTCGCGCACTCGGGCGCTTTCATCAACATTCCCATGGGCGTCGGAACTTCCGAGCTGGGCTCCGTGCTCTCAATGGGAAGCGTCGTGTACGGGTTTGCGACGGGATGGACGAGCTATGCGGCAGATTATACTGTTTACCAGCCGTCCAGTCAGTCCAGAGTTAAGATCTTCTTCGCCGTTTGGATTGGTTTGATGATTCCACTCCTTTTTACCGAGATACTCGGCGTTGCCATCATGACCGCAACAACTTTCAACAACGGCGACAACCGATACATGGACGGATACAACGCCTCTGGGACCGGTGGACTGCTCGCCGCTGTGCTGTTTCCTCCTCTAGGTGGCTTCGGCAAATTCTGCTTGGTGGTACTTGCACTTAGTATTATCGCTAACAATTGCCCCAACATTTACAGTGTTGGTTTAACTATGCAAGTTCTTGGGCGCTGGACGCAAAGGGTTCCGCGATTTGTCTGGACTGCCGTTGGAACGGCAGTGTACATTGCGATTGCGATTCCAGGATATTCTCATTTTGAGGCAGTGCTTGAAAATTTCATGAACTTCATTGGTAAGTCACCTTCTCATGCTCCATTTTTCGTGCTACGTGAAGGGGTAACTAACTGCTGGCCAGGTTACTGGCTCGCAATATATGAGGGTATTGCTTTCAGCGATCATTTCCTTTACAAGCGGTCCATGAACGCCTATATTCCGGCTCACTACGATCAGCCTTCCAAGCTTCCTCCCAGCATTGCAGCTGTCTTCGCTTTCTGTTGCGGAATTGCAGGCATGATCACGGGCATGAGCCAAACGTGGTACGTCGGCCCGATCGCACTGCACGCTGGCGAACCGCCGTATGGAGGCGACGTTGGATTCGAACTTGGCTTCTTGTTTGCGTTCGTTTCTTATGCGGGAGCAAGGTATGCTGAGCTACGTTTCTTTGGGCGTTAAGTCATCCATTGCTGCACTTGTACATAATAAGCTTCAAGGCCGGTTTTAAGCTATATGTTATACTCTAATATACCTAGCCTACTAAACTTTAGCGCGTATACATGTTGATTTTTATTGACAACTATACGAACCCTTTTCGGTAGACCTTCCGCTCCGCTATTCTCTGTCCTCGACCCCGCACTCTACCCCCAGCTTTGTAGGAAACTTGCTTAGACATCGGGGGCTATTACTCCGTATTCCGTGGCAACAGTCAAATGCCCTGAATTTAGTCGTGTGTAACTCAAGGATTAATACAGCAGGCCAAACGCTCGACAAAGTATGGAGAGGCATTTACTCCGGCGACCGGCATTGCCGGACCTATTGTACTTTGAGTATTAAATTTGGTTCGCCCTTAACAATACGGCTGTGCTGTAAGGTCACACCATACTGACTCTCCTGCCTATCATGTTCTGGTCTTCTCTAATTTCGCTATTCGTAACGCTCGGTGCTATATCTTCTGTGTCTGCGCAAGCAATATCCTACGAAGGCTATGTTTTTGCATACTTCACGAACAATACCCGCGCGGGGGAGCAGATCTACTTAGCAGCTAGCAACGGCAACAATGCGCTTGATTGGACAGAGCTCAACAATGGTCAGCCAATTTTAACATCCACCAAAGGAACGACGGGGCTACGCGATCCTTTCTTGATCCGCTCGCACGATGGAGATAAATTCTTCCTGATTGCGACGGATCTTTCAATCGGTTCCGGGACTTCATGGGGTGATTCCATTAAAACTGGAAGTCGATACATCGAAATTTGGGAATCTGCCGACCTCAAAACCTGGAGTGAACAACGCCACGTTCTCGTTTCTCCATCAGAGGCAGGAAACACTTGGGCGCCAGAAGCGTACTATGATGAGGACATTAGCGCATACGTTGTCTTCTGGGCTTCATCACTGTATGCTGCTGATGATATGAATCACAACGGCTCGACTTACCACCGAATGCTGTACGCGACTACGAAAGATTTTGTTACATTCAGTCCGACAGCTATCTGGCAGGATGCTGGCATGTCGAGGATAGACTCGACCGTCATCAAGTCTGACGCTGTCTTCTACCGTTTCACTAAGGATGAGGGAGCCACCGGGACAGGGTGCAGCGATATCATCCAAGAGCGATCTTCTTCCCTGCTGAGTACACTTGAATCTTGGACGACTGTTACTAGCTGCATCGGGCGCAATGCGAGTACAAGTGCCGTCGAAGGACCGTCCGTCTTCAAGTCTAATCCTGCGGATGTCCACGGTGAGAAGTTTTACCTCTTTGTCGACGAGTATACTGGACGAGGCTACATTCCGTTGGAGACAGATGATATCGGCAATCCGCAATGGACGGTCTCTGCTTCCTATAACCTGCCTCCTAGCCCACGCCATGGAACAGTCGTACCAGTCACAGCAGCAGAGCTAGCTAACGTCAAAGGTCCTACCAGCACAGTAAGGAAGACGAGGAAGGGCAAGCTAGGGACTCGGGCAAAGCCAGGGAACCCAGTTCTACCAGGATACTATGCCGATCCTAATGTTGCAGTATTCGATGATACATACTACATCTACGCCACTACCGACGGCACTCCGGGCTGGGGCGGAAACGTTTTCTATGCCTGGCAGTCTCCAGATCTCGTAAGCTGGTCAAGAAGCGAGGCGCCTTTCCTTACCCTGAATGGAACCAGTGGAAATGTTCCATGGGCGGTAGGAAATGCCTGGGCCCCAACGATCATCCAGCGCGACGGCACTTACTACTTCTACTTCAGCGGACAAAATGCGGAATACAACAGAAAGACTATTGGAGTCGCAACTGCCTCATCGCCGGTAGGTCGATTCATCGCACAAGCAAAGGCCATGATTTTGAACAACGAAGCCTTCACAAGCGGCCAGGCTATCGACCCGGATGCGTTCCGTGACCCGCAAACCGGCATCTACTGGCTGTTGTGGGGTAACGGCAATCCACTTATGGCACAACTTGGTGACGATATGGTTTCCATCAAGGAGGATACATTGCAAAACATGACTGGACTTATTGACTACCGCGAGGGCTCATTTCTCGTCTATAGGGAAGGTGTCTACCACATGACGTACTCCATCGATGACACTAGGTCGGAGAACTACCGTGTTGGATATGCGACTTCGACTGCGATTAC
Organism: Phoma sp. ATCC 74077; assembly: GCA_033682645.1. NCBI lineage: Eukaryota > Fungi > Ascomycota > Dothideomycetes > Pleosporales > Didymellaceae > Phoma > Phoma sp. ATCC 74077. The sequence continues at coordinate 1,149,665 of JAWDJC010000018.1, forward strand.
AGGACCATGGACGTATCAAGGTGTGATCCTCCAGAAGGACGTTGCGTCAGGCATTTTGGGCACTGGACACAATTCTGTGATCAATGTGCCGGGTACGGATGACTGGTATATTGCGTATCATCGTTTCGCGATCCCGAATGGAAATGGTACGATGCGAGAGACTTGTATCGATCATTTATATTTCGACAGCAGGTCGGGCCTGATACAGATGGTGGTGCCGACTCTAGAGGGGCTTAAAGTCATAGAATGAGTTAGGTTGAGTATTGCGTCATGCTAGTATGTCGACGCATTGTTGGTGGAGTGTTGTTTGAGACATGGTGTAGACAACAGAAACGTATCGTTCACTAAGTTTTGGAGCCCTGCGATTGCTTTAATAGCTGAGTCAACTTTTCATGCTCAGTCAATTCTCCTTTCATATAGGAGTTGCTCAAGGTTAGGGGGTTGAGAAGTTGAGGTTTAAGGTTTGGAAGCGTGGGGTGTTGCTGGGGTGGCCCGCTCGCGTAAACAACAACAGAAACGAGTCAAAAGGTCGATCAATAATGAAATGATGTAGAAACATCTTCAAGGGCAGCTTGTTTATAGACGACGTGACTCGAATTTGACAAAATTGCTCGTGTATCAATCCACATAAGGTCATAAATAGGAAGGATGGCTAATACCTAGGAGCCTCCGTGCAGATATGAGCCGTCCACGTTTCTGTTCCACGCTAAGAAATTGTCCGCTCGGTGAGGTAGAATCCACTACGAAGGCGGAGTCGATGTGTTTTGATTCGACTCTTTCCTTTGCACCCACCCAAATCTTGGTGTACCATTATTCATATCAAAGATCTACCACTGCCAGTTAGTACTTCCCCATCTACTCTCTCAGTGAGAGCAAACTTACCGCATACAGAGCCTTCAACACTGCATCCCCATAAATATCCATGGCCATGGACCCTCGGCTCTGAATACTTCCATACACCATCCCGTTCCCAGCATCTGCGAAGCCCAGGTCCTCTTTCTGGAAATCTACCATGTTACCTCCAATCGCAAGTTTGATTTCGGGTAGATCATCCGCCGATGTGTTTGAAGGGAAGACGTAGCCTTGGCTGCTCTGATCGTATTTAGCGCCAGGGATGGCCTTGTAAACGGCGTCAACGAGTGAGTCATCTACAAGGCAGAGAGTAGTGCCTGTGTCCATAATGGAGGTGTTGTTAGATCGGGTAATAGTCTTTCCGTTGATGGTAGCAGATGTGGATTGGATCTGCCAGAAGCCTTGACTGCTGTCAACGTCAGCGTAATTGGGGTTAGCCGCCCCAGCGGCGGTCATAACGTCCTGGTCGATGTACCCGAAGGTGTAGAAGCTCTGTCAACTTGTTAGAATGAGAAACGAACACGCGATAGAAACTCACTGCTCCCTTGTCGAGTTCATCTGCATCGCGCCAACTACCTAGATAAGCTGTGAATAGCTGCTCCTGAACCGACTTCTGTTCGATGATGTTATCAACTGGAGTTTTTTGCGCGTCTGGGGAAACGGTGTTGATGGAGCTGAATGCAAGACCGAGTAGGCCGCTTCCATTGCCCTAGTGGCGTTAGTGGGTAGGGCTTAGACACGTATTGCGTCGTACCTGTGCAAATTGCTGGGAGAGCTCCTTGGCTAACTCCACAGCCTGGTTCTGAACCTTGAGGCCGCCCAAGTTCACGACATCGGTTCCGACATCGCCACTCGCTGACGAGGAGTCACCATATTGGATTTTCCACGTTTCTCCACTGAGTTTCTTGAACGTGCTTGACTTGGAAGGATCGAACGCGACTTGCTGGTTTTGGGGTTTGGTCTGATTGAGGATATTCTTGGGGAGCTCCGTGGACCAAACCTGAACGAATGAGCTGGTAATAGGATCCCCAGGACATCTCCACTTACCCATAGATCTGAGGACCCAGTATCAAAGTCCAAGTAGAGCTTCTGCTCTGGCGTACCAATACCAACCTCACAAAGATATAACGAATCATTCTGGATATCTTCGGCGGGAACTTCACCCTCCGCAGCCCCGTCGCTTGGAATGGCGGCTTTGCTTTGCACACTTCCCGGTGCTGTTGCCTGCTCGCGCTTTCGGAGCACGTAGTGCGTGCGCATGCGGCCGCCAACCTGACCAAACTTTCCTTGCTGGGAGAACACCTTGGCTTGGAAGTAAGGGCCGGGCTTCGTGGGGTGGAAGCCATCTACAAAGGTTAGCGAATAACAGAAATGGGCCTAATGATATGGAAAGTGCCCATTACATTTTCTCATAGCATGGAGATAAGATTTGGTTCCATTAAACTTGTAGACCGGGCTGCGCTGGATAGCTAATCGCTGGAAGGATGTCATATTTATAGGAGGGTTGAGGTATCAGAACGAGGCGGCGCTGATTTGAAGTCGATACGATATCCAAGGATAATAGTAGGTCAATACTCAGGAGTTGTTTTCCTGGTGCAGGAAGGTGATCACGAATATATGTTGTTCTCTTGATGACACCATGCCTTGACATTTGGCCACAAGAAACCTGTTTGCACAACTATAGCTCTATCCAATCAGCTTTTTTTGACAGGCAGAAGAGATAGCATACGGAGCTGATCGTCACACATGCAGGGCTGTGTTTCCAAGCTACGACCAAGCTCTCTAAGCTTCGTCAAGCTTCGACTAGCTCCGGGTGATCCCTATGGCTAACGCCCATGCACCTAAACCTTAGTTGAAACAAGCTATGCGCCGAAATTACGAATCGCGCTACGCGACAGCCCTCTACGCGTCTACAATAAGCGCTACTATATATAGGATACCTAACCCCTAGGGTTTATTCTAATAGTAGTTTTAATATAGTGTTGTAGGAAAAGGCCTAGGATTAGGCGAGGAAATCGTAGGACTTAGAGAAAATTTGAATTTCGGTCCACACTTTAGTCTATTTTAGTCTACATTTTAGTCTATACCTAAATATTATAATAATAATAGCCTATAAAAGAAATACTAAGAGGCTATTTTATATAGAATTATACGCTAATTCTAAATCTTCTCTTAGATTAATAATAGCTATCCTAGTTATAGAGATATTAATAATAAAAGGTAGGATACAGAATCTAGTATTCCTAACCCCTAGGAGTAATATAATAGACTAGTTATTTATAGACTAGTAGTCTACGTAGTATAGTCTATACGCGTAGACTAGTAGTTTATATTTAGTTTAGGTCTAGTATTAGAGTTATATATAGCTCTAGGAATAATATATAAACTCTAGGAACTATATATAGCTCTAACCTCTAGGGTTTATCCTAATAGTAGTTCTAATATAGAGTATAGTTTTACGTAGAGTATAGTTTAGTAGACTATATATTATAGTAAGCGTAGTCTTACGTAGCCTACCTAGGCTTCCCTATATATAGATCTTTCTTCTTTATAGAGTATAGTTATATAGATTATAGTTATATAGATTATAGTTATATAGATTATAGTCGCGTAGGGCGTAGTTATATAGATTATAGTCTTATAGACTTATATTTTTATACCTAGCTAAGAGCCTTATAATTGTAGATTTAAGCTCTAGGAGCTTAAAATTAGCTCTAATAAATAATATAGGGTTATAGAAGAGCTAGGCTACTCTATTTATAGAGGGTTATTAGAATATCCGCTTAACCTTCTACCTTTCTATTACTATTAAAAATATATTATATATATATATATACCCTATAAAGGCTCCTACTTTATATCTCTTATTATTTTCTACTAACTATATAATACTCTAATTAACTATACCTCTTTATAGTAATATAATATAGTAAGAGTAAGTAGAGTAGGGCTATCTACTAAAATAGTAAATTATACTATATTATAGTACTTTATAATATATAGCTATAACTTATAATAAGATACTAGAGGTAGTAAGAAGAATTATTTAAATATATTAAGCTAGCTTATAGTTAGTAAAGAGTAGAGTTTAAAAGTATTTCTATTAAGGTAGAAAAGATATAGTATTTTACTAAGCGTATTACCGTAGTCTATATAAACTAGCTTAGTACCCCTTAAACTATAGTCTATAAGCTATAACTATAGTCTATAATATATAACTATAGTCTATAACCCCTATATAAACTATATATATTAGTATAGACTATACTTAATATAATACTAATTTATAGTAAGAAGCGTATATATTTTATTATATAAGTATACACCTTTTAGATAAGGATAAGGAGAATACGCACCTCTTATATACTTAATATATATAATATAATTATAATACTAGATAGAAATATATTTTATTTACGCCTTTAAGATAGCTACCTCCCTTAGGATATACTAAAGTAGTTAATATAAGGCCTAAAGCCCGCCCTTACTATAAAACTATTATAGTATTAGTAGGTAAGGGTTAGGTCTAGGTATTATTTTTAGTAAGGAATACTAAAACTTCTAAGTACTAGCGCTTCTCCTACTACGACTTAATAGTAGGGTACTTACGTAGGTAGAATTACCTATACTACGTGCTAAAAGATTAGGGTTAGGGTTAGGGTTAGGGTTAGGGTTAGGGTTAGGGTTAGGGTTAGGGTTAGGGTTAGGGTTAGGGTTAGGGTTAGGGTTAGGGTTAGGGTTAGGGTTAGG